>CM040189.1:28870516-28948016 GCA_022606455.1 Callitettix versicolor
GATTCTAATTTACTGGGGCAAAAACAAGGCGCTTACGGATCGATACGTGTTTGACAGTTTTATTTAATTACGTTTATATTCGCACAAAATTTGCGCCAAATATTGCTTTGGCGTTATTAGTCTGGACATCTAAAATGTATCGAGTCGCAAACGTGAGTCACTTTGAAGTACTTTCTAGTAGTGTTTATTTTACTCACCATGGGAACAGTAAACGATTTCCGGTAATTCTGTAACGGAGAATGCAGTCCACGTTACTAATGATTGAGTATCTCAAACTTTCAGGATTCTGTTAAAGAAACATTCCAGTTGATCCTTGTATCGAAACAATTAGCCAGTTCAACGCAATTACCTTCCATTCAGGTTCCATAGAAGTAATACAAGGGCAAGGATCGGACTTCTGCTAAACAAGTCGGCGACCGGAAGTAGTTAAGAGCGGATAAGATCTGTTTGCTAAATTTATAGACTGTATGCAATATCGTAATGACTTTATCAGAGAATTTCAGTTCCTGGTTATAATTAAGCCCGGATCTTTTTCTGACACGGGTTAGCTCTAAAATACGTGTTGCCATCTCAACAAGTTTCCTGGAGATTTTCAGGCGTTAAATGCCTGACAGCCATATTGAATTTATTCAGCACAGTGGTTTAATTGGAGATTCGACTGTCTTTTTCTTGTACCTGAAATTACTAAATACAGTACAGTTGTTCAAAGAAATATTGACCGAACGAAAAAAGTCTCTGTTCGGTTTGTGCGTGTGTGTTTATTACACAGTTTTAGCGAAACGCATTGACCGATTGTTTTTAAATTTGATACTAAGATACTTTGTGTAAGCTCAGATGTTGTATGTGTAGATTTTCCCCCACTTATTTACGTTTCAAGATGACAGCCTTTGATTTAACAATGGCGAATGTTTTGGCCGAACGCATTAACCGATTGTTTTGAAATTTTGATCAAAGGTATATTGTGTAAAGATGATATTTGTGTAAGATTTCCCGCCATTTACTTCCGATTCAAAATGGCGGCCTTTGATTTAACGATGACGAGTGTTCGCAGTTTTGGCTAAACGCACTGAACGATTGATTTTAAAATTTGGTACGAAGATACCTTCTGTTAAAGCCCGGTTGACATATGTGTAAGATTTTTCCTCATTTACTCCCATTTCAAGATGGCGGCCTTTGCTTTAACGATGACGAGTGTTTGCAGTTTTGGCCAAACGCATTGACCGATTGATTGTTTTGAAATTTGGTATAAGGGTACCTTGTGCAAAGCCCGAAAGACGTATGTTTAAGATTTTAATCCCATTCAGTTCTGTTTCAAAATTGCGGGTTCTGATTTAAAAGTGACGAATGTAGTTGCTGGTTATTTCCCGTAATATTGGCTGGACGGCAATACCTATCATAATTTTGACCGCTTAATGAAAGAAGAGCATAAAATTTCCAGTAAAGTTGGCCCAATAACAATTAACGTAAATATTACGGTTACCGGTTAAATTGATGGAAAAGGTTAACGGACGCTGTCGTGGAGAAGTAATTAATTTCTGTGTATTAAGAATATAATACGAGGTCTAATGTTTTTGAACTATTAGTTAAGTAACGTGAAACGTTTGGAAACACGTTCGGATCAAAGGAACGAGCCAGCTGCGTGCCACTATTAATTACATTATCTGCGTTACCGAGCACTGCAGGACCTGGCGAAGAAAGTTGCAGACATTCCTCAAGTGCTGCAGTGGTTAACAACGCGGGTTTCTACGTTACATAATCATAATCGGTTACACAATGTTAGTGTATACTCACTGTGGACACGTGACTTTTTGGACAGCTGGAACTAGGCCAGAGGAGTCCTAGGGTGTTATATCATCTTTTTGGGAAAAATTTGTCAAGCTGTGTCCATAATTCAGATCATCGTCCATTAACAAGTAGCTCTAAACGGATAGTAGGGGCGGAACAATTATTGTGTCATTTGACACAGGCTGTAGTCGGTTTATTAAGAGGCTGTGGACCCGGTCGGCCATTTTAAATCTATTCTCTATAAGGCTAGATTAATGTTAATGTAGGTTAATGTTAATTAACGATACAGATTACTACTCCGCTATTTCTTAAGATACTTGATTTGGTATCTCATTTTAAAGGCCTTTTAAATGGTAAGGTGGACAGCTGTGTGTGTGTGTGTGTGTGTGTGTGTGTGTGTGTGTGTGTGTGTGTGTGTGTGTGTGTGTGTGTGTGTGTGTGTGTGTGTGTGTGTGTGTGTGTGTGTGTGTGTGTGTGTGTGTGTGTGTGTGTGTGTGTGTGTGTGTGTGTGTGTGTGTGTGTGTGTGTGTGTGTGTGTGTGTGTGTGTGTGTGTGTGTGTGTGTGTGTGTGTGTGTGTGTGTGTGTGTGTGTGTGTGTGTGTGTGTGTGTGTGTGTGTGTGTGTGTGTGTGTGTGTGTGTGTGTGTGTGTGTGTGTGTGTGTGTGTGTGTGTGTGTGTGTGTGCGCGTGTGTGTGTGCGTGCGTGCGTGTGCGTGCGTGCGTGTGCGTGCGTGTGTGTGTGTGTGTGTGTGTGTGTGTGTGTGTGACCAAATGCGTTAACAATCAAGGAGACTATGTTGAAAAATTATGTTAATCTATAATTTTATCTTGACAAATAACGGAATAATCTGTATTGTTAATTAACATTACACTAATAGGGAATATATTCAATATGGGTCCACAGACGGTAAAGGCTAATACTGACAGTCACAAGGGACGTTGGGGGGGGGAAGGTCTGGAAAAATTCGTGAAAATAATCATTAGTCTGCAATTTTAAGTTGATTCAACACAAACTGTTACATTTTCGCGCTGAACTTTGAAATATTGAATATATTTTTAACATCACTGGTTTCGAAATCGTTGGTGATGCTATTCAGTATCCGTTTTTTAAAATTTATTCTTGTTTTATATTTTGTGATACGATGCTTCGGAAAATCGTCTCGGTGACGTGATAGAATCGAAGTTGGTAAAATATTCTCTACTATCTTACGGTGTGCAGATTTCTCAACCGTTAAGATCTGAATATATTCGCATTTTTAACTATCAAATTACATTGAAAATTCAAAAACGAACCCTGACCGCGATCAAGTACGGTTTTTAAAAATTTCAATCAGTTTTGAAAATTAAAATTGATGGTGACATGAGTTTTTCAGAAGAGTGTAAGGATTTTTTTAAGATTTGAAATGGTCGCCATTTTGAAATTGTTTAATAAAGTTTGCTGATTAGTTGGTCCACGATGTGTGAAATTTACTAATTGTTGAGGTATTTTTTTTTAACTACCGTTTTTGAAGTGTGACATATTTAAGTGTGACAATTCTAACTAAAGTGCGAAAATTGGCTGTCACTACGTTGCCAAAGTATAATTAGCAGGTATTCGAGATTTGGCCGTGTAAGGTAATTAATTTTATGTTGTTAATTATTTAATTTTGTTACGCAATTCATAACGTTTAAACTCGCCAATTAGACGCGAGTTGTGTGGTGAAATTGGTATTGATTACACGAGATTTGCATAATTGGAATTTATTAACCGTATACAACCTTTAAACCATAACCGTACATATATTATTTCAGAAACTAATTATTTAATTATTTTGTTGCAGGTAATTTGGATTATACAAAGATTTAAAACTAAAATTAGTACCAGAGCGTGTTGTGTTCTACATTAATTTGGTGAGTGCTCTAAACTTCTAAAAATATCCGTTGGCAAATGTGATATGATCACCATCATTGTAATGCCCAATTCTGTGGGCTTCAAATGAGCGTCGATCCTGAACTCTCGAAAACGTTTCCATGGCCGTTAAAATTGTATAGCATTAACGGTCGCTTGTTTTGATATTGTATAGAAAGAAATTGTTTAATACTGTAACAGGGAGAAGTTCGTTGACCAGGAAATTCAGTTCAACCGTTTCAAAATGGCGGTCATTTAGAAATACTAAAAAAACAGTAATATGCTTTAAAATCCGCATAAATTAATAGTTGATTGTGACGTGTTTGTACACACTTCACGTCGTCTTTAATGCGTAATTGAAATAAAGAAATTATTTTGCGAGTTGCAAAAATCGATAATCGCGGCACGCAGCAGTTTCGCTAACGTGATGGAAGCGAATTTCCAAAAGTTGTTTTTTGTCTTATCGTTGTCCTGAAACTCTGTCTATACCGTCATAAACAGCGTTAAAATCTGCATACATTAGCATTTGAAATTTCCGGGCTACGTTGTAATGCACTAAAATAAACCCTGTCCGCCGACAAATTAAATTGAAGTAAGTTCAACAGATTTTGAAAACTTATAATTATAAGAAATTTTTAATGTTGATGACGGTGATGAATTTTCAAAAATATTTGCGACAAGTTACGAATTTTTAAAGATTTGTCATGCCCGTCATTTTGAAGCGAATATTGCTGGTTATCGAAATTGCCAAAGCTATTATTATAATCGATTTTTGTGCAAGTTTGAATCAGATCGGACCAAAACTGCGAACGAGAACGACCCCTCAAAAGTGATCTAGTGATCAGGATCGGTGCTCATTTCACGGTCCCGGGTCTGGGTCTTGCCCAATAGCTTATTTTTCTAATGGAATATGCTGTACACTAAAACAATAGAATCTGAGTCGGTGTAATATTGTGCCGTCACGCCATGATTATAAAGCACTGTGGTCTGTAAAGTCTTCCCAGGACACTCGGTCCTTTGTTTAGATGTTGTTAAACTGCAATAAAAGTTAACTTTACGACGTCTTGGTCATCTCCGTCTGCTTGTGAATGGAACTGCAGCAGTGTAACGGGCATTCCTGCGCCTGCGTTCTAAAAACTGGCTTCTTGTAGCGGCAGGTGGTAATTTCTCTGGGACTGTGCGGCTGTGTTATTAGAGTATTTTAAATAATACACGTTCCTGTTAGATACTGTAAACGAGATAATTATTTTTAAACGACAGAAAATTTTTATTTCATTTAAGTAATCACAAGAATTATGAGGAGATTTGTAAAAAATTTTTTCACCTAATGCTTTTTGGTCAGGGTCAACCAGAAAAGACTTTTCTACTGCAAAAATTTGCAACAATAGCAGTCAGACTAAACCAATAAGTATTCGCTAACGATTGCAAGCTTTATCGCTGTAAATAGTTGCCAAAAAATAACAACCACTCTAATACAAATCAACCAGTAAGGATTTACCTGCAAGTATTTACCAACAGTAACAGCCGATCTGATCAAGATCAACCAATAAAGACTTCCCTAACGATTGCAAGGTTTAACGCTGCAAATATTTACCAACAAAAACCAATCTGATCTAAGTCAACCAGCAAGGATTTTCCTGTAAATATTTGCCAACAAAGCTTTCAGTCTGATTAAAATCAACCAATAAATATTTCGCTAACGGTTGCAAAGTTTACCGCTGCAAATATTTGTCAACAATAGCAAACAATCTGATCTAAATCAATCAGCATGGATTTTCCTGCAAGTATTTGCCAACAAAACAGTCAATCTGATCAAGATCAACTAGTAATGATTTTGCTAACGATTGCAACGTTTTTCGCTGCAAATATTTCCCAACAATAGCAATCAATCTAGTATAGATCAACTATCAAGTATTCCAATTTATTTTCTGTTCGAGATCATTAATGAATGAAAATCATAATCAAAATGTTTGTAGGGTTGCTATTGCACGGCGATCTTTGTAGATCTATTTTGCCTCCCCTTTCTGCAGTCCTATTCTCTTCGTGACGTTTAGGATTTGGAACGGATTCAAGGTTGGTAATTTCCCTCGACTGTAATCGACGACATCCCAGTTCGTTATTGAGGTGCTTGCTCTGCTCCATTCCCTTTCAGTTTTTCTGTATTTTGACCCTTATCACGGAGATTTTGCTCCATTCGGTCAGGTTTTTTTTGTGCTGTGAGATCCTACTTATTCTATTTTGGCCCGCCCATACAGAGCCCTGCATGCATAAGTAAGGCTGAGTACACAAGGAGATCGCCAGGGCTCAGTTTGATTCACTATTTGGCCGATGTCATTCACTCTATCAGCAAGGGTCGCTTTACATTTTAGAGTTACCCAAGCTGTGTAGAGTAGTGAATGTGTGTGTTTTGAGTAAATGAGTGTGAGTAGTATTAGCTAGAGATACGGTGGGTTCGCTAAGCCATCAGCTGGTCAACTAGAAATGATTTTTGCCAACAAAAAGGATTTTTGTCAAGATCAGCCAGCAAGGATTCTTGTTAACATGAATAGACCGCTGTCAAAATATGGTTCACTGCAGTGATGGTTTTACTAAAAGTTGCTAAGCAGGTGTTCATAGGCCAGTGCCCTGTTTGTGCTACACGATACTACACGCTCTGCTGATGTCATTCTGCCTGGCTCTTTTGTAGGCATGCACCACGCGCAGCTGAGCTCAAGTAGTGTACGATTATCGCCCGTGTACCGCTCATACCCGACCTTTTGGCGTCTGCTGTCATTCAGTCATAGGATCAAACTTAACTTTAATAATTGTTTGTTCAATAGTGTGAACATAAAGCTTACGCGTGTATCTGTGAGGAGGTATTTTGGAATTTTACTGCAGAATTGGAGCGGCAATCATAGTAAGACCCAGATCCGGTACCTTGAAACGAGCACCGATCCTGACTTATAGGTCATTTTTTGAAAGGTTGTTAAATTTGTGTGTGTGTGTGTGTGTGTGTGTGCGCGCGCGCGTTTGTCTTTTAGCTCGCTCACATTCGAAATTCAGATCCGATTCGATTCAAACTTGGCACAAAATCGAGTATAGTAACGGCTTAAACAAGTTCCTTAGCCAGCATAATTCGTTCAACAGTTTCAAAATGGCGGTCATTAAAAATCTTTAAAATTCGTAACTTTTTTGACTTGAAATGTTTTGAAAATCTTGTATGGTAATTGGTGTTAAAAACTACATAATTTAACATTTTGAATTTTCAAAATACGTTGACATCAAGAAAATTAATTTGCCGGCGGTCAGGATTCACTTCAAAATACATTCAAATGTATTTTCAATGTAATTTGAAATTTCAAAGTGGTAATGTATGAATATTTTAATGTTGATTATGTTGGTAAAACAAGAATTTTAAAAGTATTGATAGAAAAAATATTTTTAATAATTCGCTTCTATCACGTCAGCAAGACTGCTATCTGCCGCAATTATTCGAGTTCAATCAGTTTAAATAGCTTTAGGTAATTAAAAAAATGTTTATTTTTCTTTCTTTCATTAATTGGCCATTTGCATGTGGATTGTCAGCCCTCTTACTTGTAGTATGTTTGTTTCTAGTACTAATGCATTAGACGCGCCTTGGTTGGTAACACTGTTTCTGGCGTTGTTGAAGGGGCGTGGGATGGCCAACATTGCGCAAATAATAGCTGTACTTAGTTGGCCACTAATTGAGTAAACTAGTTTTACCACTAAGTGTTAATCCGACGCTTGTGAAGGTTAAACCGATCTTAGGAACCGTTAATAACACTTTACAGTTATGCGGAGAATCTGAGAAAGTACTGTCCTTCAGCGTTTCCAACAAGCCGTGTGCTGGAAAACAGCTGACTTCATGTGGACATGGCTGGTCTGATTTCCTCGACCATTTTTATACTTTTTTTATCTCGATTTTATCTTATACTTTTTGAAGTGCAAAACTTTTTTATGGCCGCGGTTGACAAAACATGGGTATAAATTTTGCTTTCGCATCACGCTTGATTCTGTAACGCTTGTCTCACAGCGTATGTTATTGTTTTATACATGAAGGCCTGAAACTTCTAAACAGCTGATTTCGCACAGCAGCTGTTGCTTCATATCATTTCAATTCAGGTTATGTTTATTGTTCTTGTTAATTTTAAAAATGTGCATTTTCTAAATTTGTTTAGTTCAATTATTTAATGAATAACCTACACAAATTTTTGAATCCCAGAATCAAAAATATTATATTTATTATTATACTTCGACTATTAAACCCCTTCCTTGAGTACCTCTATATTTGCATAAAAATAATTAAATCATAATAGTGAAAAGGTGCAGTCAGGTATGTGAAAAGAAGTTATCAATTCTGTCGGCCAGTCTCGCGACTGCCTAATTTTTTTTTTTTTAAATTCCAATTTCACTATCATATTCAACTTTATATATGTATATATGAATATTTTAAACTTTCAAATTACATTAAAAATACGAAAAAGAACCATGACGTCTTCAAATTCAGTTTTTTAGTTTTATTGAAATGCTCATTTATGCAGTTTTTAACGCTGATTATGGCGGTGAAATCAAATTTTCAAAACATTTTAGGACAAACAATTAAAAATTTTAAAAGATTTGAAATGACCGCCATTTTGAAACTGTTTGAATGATTTTAATAATCTCCTTATCTTTGTAATCAAACTTAAAATTCTGTATTGCGAGTGTAGTTAGATTTTTCAGTGCACTTGTCAGAATGGTTTGTTCAAAATTTCTCCAAACAGCTGACGGTTGACGAAGTATCAAGAAGCGGATTAAATCAGACCACAATATTATGTTGAAGACAAGAGAAATTTGACGGGTGTTCAACAAGCCGCCTTGTACGTAATGGGCACCGATATATAAAACTCTGTTGAAAGTAAAAGTGGAATTCATTACAGGCCACTCTCTCCTTAAGGCGACCACTCTGAAATGGCAACCGTTTTGAATAATTTAATTTTGTATTCCATGATGTTACGCCATTTTTAATTCAGCTACTTAGGCCGGTGGGTTATGTCGTGCGCTTGCTTTCCATAATTTTTATTTGTATACTTTATAGGCTGCCGGCAGCACGCAGAAATAATAAACGCCAGTGAGCATAAGATGATACGTTACAATGGTTCTCTTTTTGTTTCTAAATTAAGGTAGTTTTAAAAAAGGCGCGCGAGATAACGTTAGGTGTAATTTTTAATAATTTAATTTTATAAAATCTTATCGTAAATTTTAAAATCCATCTTTGGGGAGTTGTTGACCTTCTGTCCTCCTATGTTAGAAATTTCAAATTTCTGCGTGCCATAGATATAGTTCGCACGCGCGCGCGCGGGCTTACACGCAACACACATTTTCTTTTATTAGCGAATTTTCATTGGAAAATGAGTTATTTGAGCTGTAAGACCCATACTGAAATGAGTTCCGACCGTAAATTCTAGATCGCTTTTGAAGGCTCGTAAATTGAAAATAGGAAAACGAACCCTGACCGCTGTCAAATTAAATTCCTTAATTTTAACAATTAATTTTAAAGATTTGAAATGTCCTCCATTTCTGGTTAACGTAATTGATTTTTGTGACAACAATTTAGAATCAAATTAAATTAAAATGGTGAATTTGATGTCTTAAAATGTTTTGGAAGACAAGATCGGCGCTAATATCAAGGTCATGGGTAGGGGGTTGTACCATGATGGACGCGCCAATAGCTCATTTTCCAATGAAAATGAGCTGAAAATATTTCATGCAAGTGGGATAAAATCAAAATAAACCTTGATCATTCGTTATTCTTTTACGTGTAAAACTTCCTGTAATTACAGTATAAGAAATCTGTATTGTTTTCAGTGGAATCAAACCCAACGTCACTTAATCCATTGAATGTAAACGTACTATTATAGTACACCCCTTATATTATAGTATTATTATGGTAATCCTTATGAGAAATATGTGAGCTCTCGCTGTTGGTGACATCTTACGGGAGATGTTCAACTACTGTTAAATAGATAATAATCTCTATTTCCCCTTTCCTTGCAGCGTTCCTAGCGGCAAATAAGTCAAACTACTTGGACTTCAGCTACTGATATAGTGCTCGCTTTTTGATAATTGTGGCTGTACTTCTAGTCCGTTTGTATTCACTGCCTAATCTCACAACTCTTTTACACACCCACTTACGTTCCCATTTCATCAACGCTTTATATAGTAATGGCCACTTTCATTTTACCAATTTCACGTCTTCTAGCTTATCATTGTTCCTTAATCTAAGTGTAGAACTAGGTCTAAAACCCGGTTTGATTATAGCTATCGAGATAGAATATCAGCTGATTATTCACAAAAGGTGTGAATGAATGAACGCCCCGCAGCAACCGTAAGGCTAATATCGATACTCGTGACTCTGGGTAATTTAGATCGACCACGACTTGTGAGGTCTTCTAAAACATGCTCTTTTATATATGAATGCCGTTAATTATTTTGTAGTTTATCTATGTCGGATGAATTGAAATTCGTTCTTGAACTTTTCCTTTCATTTGGTAACTTTGTTGGCGATTCAGAAGGCCTGCATAATGGCACTAACCGTTGTTTTGTTTACGGTGCATTTTCGGAAAAATATTTTAATACCAAAGTGAAATTTAAAAAATGTAATAAATCTAGATTGGATTAAAAAAATTGTTTTTATACTTTTGTATCTATGGGACCCAACAAAAATGTCTTTGTAAAAAAAAATATATCAACTTTAGAAGCGTTCGTAGGCCAATTCGTAATTTGTCATACGTGCTTGGTACACATTCGTTATGCAGTAAATCAGTTTACAGTTTCAAAATGGCGGTCACTTCCAATCTTAACAAATTAATGTATTGTTCCTTACAATTTTTTTTGAAAATCTATCATTAGCGTTATGTTTTGATGATTAATTCTCATACTTTTCGAAAAAAAAACGATTTTTGTAATAAACTGGAAAAGTTCTTTACCCAACGAAATCCGCTTCAAAATGGCAGCCATTTGTAATTTTAAAAATGTCGTAAATTTTCTTAGTTTTGAAAACCTGATTTCACCGCTGTAATCAGCGTTGAAAACTGCATAAAACTAGCGTGTCGAATTTTCTCAAAATCCGTTGAAATTAATAAATTTAATTTGACGGCGGTCAGGGTTCATTTTTGTATTTTCGATGCAGTTTGAAAGCTTCAAATGTTAGTGTATACAGATTTGAATGTTGTTTATGACGGTGAAATCAGACTTCAAAAAGTGGGTGGTAAAAAAATTGCTAGGAAATTCGCTTCTTTCACGTCAGCAAGACAGATGCTTGTTGCGTCTATTGTAATGTGCTTCCTAAAAGAAATGTGCTACTTAAATTGTTTACGTTTGAAATTGTTTTGTATTTGAGAAATGAATTTGCATTTGTAAAAGTGAAGATGAGTTTGAAGTGGATGATTTAAAAACATCGATTCGTTGTTTGCATTGACACGCTCAACAAGGGAAAAGAATGGACACTTACAGAAGAAGGAAGAAGGAACGGAGATCTGGTCGTTGACTGACTTTTGAGTTAATTACTTTCTCACGCTAAAATATTCTTGTGCGCGTTTTGACTTAACACTTTCTGATTAGCATCCGCTCCTTAGTTCCTTCGACGAGGAGAATGAGGCTAATTTATTGACTTGTATATATCACTGAACTTTATACGTGAATGCTCCATTGGTATTACACAACTCCTAATATGGGTATGTCTGCTTGCACTTTTACATCTTCCTGTTAACGGGAACGTTCCGGTATGTGTACCATCAGAATAGCTGCGCCGTGATTCATTATTAGCGCCATTATGGTAAGACTCAGACCCAGGACATTGAAATGAGCGTCAATCCTCACTTTTTATATCATGTATCATGTTTTAGGGCTGGTTGTGATGTATTTTGTGCGTCGCGTGATGCGAGTGCACAGATTTGTATTGGTAGTTACAGTAAAAGATCAGCTGTTTCATATTAATTCGTAACGATCAGCTGATTTCATTGAACAGCTGATAGACTATAATAAATTTTAGGTTATGTTCTTAAACACTACGTAGACTACGTTGTAGTAAGAGATCAGTTGTTTAAACATCTTTTACTGATTTCATTGGAAACAGCTGATAGGCTATAATAAGTTTTAGATTATGTTGTAAAAAACGTCTGTAAGAGATCAGTTGTTTCATGTTAATTCGCAACGATCAGGTGATTTCATTGATCAGCTGATAGGCTTTAGTAAGAATTAGGTTATGTTGGTAAAAACTAGCTATGTTAATTTGTCGTAATTTCGAACAAATTATCGTATTTAAAAAAAAAAGAAAGAGAAAACATGATATATGATTTTATTTTTGGTTCAGTAACAGACATTTTTTGAAATGGATACTTTTTTACGCCCGATATTGCAAATTTTTGTGATCGTTAAAATGTATTTATAGTATTTACTCCGTTTACGTAAGTGCATATTGTTTGTACACTCTAATTCGAAATTTTTGTCGAATTTGATTCAAACAGCACTGAAATCGATTTTGGTAATAGTTTATAAAAGTTCGTTACGCGAAGATTCTCTAACAGTTTCAAAACAGCGGTCATTTCAAAGCTATAAAACATCTTAACGTTTTGTTTTAATCTAATTTCACGATCATATAATCATTGTTAAATCATGTATAAATTTTATGTTTTAAAAATCTTTTGAAATTAAAATTTGAATGTGACAATAATCATGATACATTTTCAAATTTTAAATGCAATTTGAAAGTTTTAATTTCGATTATATGCAAAATTAAATGGATATGCCAAATGCTACTTAGCAGAGGGGTTATCTTAGCTTATGTATTCGGATTGTGGATGCCAGGCGACTTCCAGTTTTATGCTAGTTTTACCCATGCAAGCGGGGCTCTATATAGATAGATTTAGATATCTATATAAATCTAAAAGAGGTACACAATATACCTTTTGGTCGCGAGGTGTCAGAGCTGTAATACCCCGTACTCTCCAATAGCTGTCTAAATCTAAAAACGTAGCACAATATACTCTTTGGTCTCGAGGTGCCAGGGGGTTGTCAAATCCCGTAATATCTAAGTATCTAAATCTAATTGACCAGGAAGTCATTACACGTTCACACACAGGATGTAAAATAAACGCGATTATCTCTCCCGGAAACACTCGTTGCTCAGAATGTTCCTTATAAGCAAGGAATCGTGTCTAGAAAGGACCACGCCTCGAGTGCTAACACATGTTCTGTTGTGTTTGATGTATTATTCATTGCATCGGGACTTTCGCTGGCACCTTGTGATCTACTCCTTCGTCCTCCTACTACCATCGCCTCTGGTCAAGTGAGACTATTAAAACCAAACAATAACATTCTTAGTTTTCTTCTTCTTGTGCCCATTGTTGTCTGCGTTGGCGTTAGTGTCGTGGGTAACGCGCCAGTTAATGAGGTATCGCGGAGAAATTCCCTCCGCGGTGTTTACCGGGCTGTTGGTGGAAATGTAGATATTTAAATCTAACCTGACCGGCAGGCAGAGTGTGGCCTATACAAGTCACTGTCACACAGTTTCTCTCGCAACGCGGCACTGTAGGCGGTCTTCGAGTGCATTCGGCGGCGTTTCTTAACGAGAAAACAATACTTAGATGTCTTAATATCACTTCTCTCTAACATTATTGCATTGCGTTCTGTAAATAGTACTCTAGTAGTGAACTTTCGCCTTTTATTGTTCTTGATTTCAGACATTACCTTAACGTTATTGATGTTAGCGATTATTCGATGGAAAATGAGTTATGGAGCTGCAATCATGGTAAGGCTCAGACCCTATACTATGAAATCGTGAACCCCCCCCTCTAGACTGCATCTATCGTGATCCCGAACACGTTTTCTGCAATCGTTCAGAATTGTGCATGTTTGTGGCGCGCGTGTGCGTCTTAGCACAGAAATTGATTTAAATAATAAGTTGTATACGGAACGAGCGTTATTTAACCAAATTCGTTCAACCGTTTCTAAAATATTTTATTGTAATTCGAAAGTAAACTTCGACAATTAAAAACAAGATGGCAGTCACGCCGCAGTTGCCTCAGTACGTGCATCGGCGCTGGGAGTTCAACGGATAGTCGCTGCTTAATAGCGGCGATTCAGTGCGCTCGAGTGGGAATCCCGCGCATGCGCACATAGCGCGCGCGCACATAGCGCGCGCGCGCACACACACACACACACACACACACACACACACACACACACACACACACACACACACACACACACACATTTTGACTCTGAAAATGTGTTATTAATCATGTTCGACGCTATTTTAGAGTTAAGGTCTTACTGTAATGGAAGCTTAAATAGCTCATTTTGAATTGTAAAGTAGCTAGTAATAACCGAATTAATGGTCATCTGAAAGGCCAATCTCGTCCATATTTAGTAACATTCGTATAACCTTTTCCTATTGACTAATTAAAGTGACATTCGTAGAAACACTTTATATCCATGAAAGCTACTGCACTCACGGAAATAGTCGCAGTGGAATGCCAGAAATACTTCCTCCGAACAATAATAAAGAAGCGAGGCACAGGCTGCAACAATAAGGAGGGATATATTTAGAGACTTCGCAATGAGCGTGTCTAGCATGGCTATTTCAGGTAAAATTACGAAGTGGGTCCCTCAAGTGTGATATTTATTATATAAATATTATTGCTTAACTTACAACGCTACAGTGCTGCTGTCGGTGGAGATAATGTGCACTAAACAGCTGCTTTTTGACATCTGTTTCTTTGACAATATAGTATTCATCATTGTTATATTGAAAGAAAAGGGCTGAAACAAAACGTAGCCACACTTGTTTCCCACTTATTTCCAGAAAATCTGTTTATCAGATTTTGCATCAAAATTTAGTCATATACAGCGTAACCCCGAGTGACGTAACAAAATGAGTGTAAAGTAGTAAAGAATAAAAAGTAAAAATGTTTATCGTTACTTTTTTTACTCCGCTATTTATGTGTGTTAAAAAGAAACATACATCACTGTCTTGAAGTATGCATTTCAGCTTGAAAATAATAATATTTATAGCTTAGTCGTTCATTAATCCAACCATCGCTAACAAATGGCGATTATTTGTAATTATTTCGCTTAATTAATTTTAATACGTCGTACTTTTATACGATTATTTTTTCTATCTTTCTTCAGTTATCTTTATAGTAGTAGTTGGAAGAGCACTAGACCTCGCAGTATGATCTTAATCGAATGTTTGTGTCGTAATGCGCACAGTTTAGCCAATGCATTGTATTATAAATAAAAGCATCGTTACCAAGGGACACCATTCTTCTTCTTCTGATTACCTCTACAGCCCGGGGTGGGCCATGGCTTCCCAAATAATGTCACTCCCAAGTTTCTTTATTTCTTGCCTTCTCCCTCCCAGCCTCTGCAGGTCGCCCTCATCATCCTGTTGCCATCTTTTGCGTGGCCGTCCCACTCTTTCCAAGGACTTTTCCAGACATCAGTTTCCTCGACATTTCATCTTCCGGCATCCCGTCCAAGTGACCCAATGGGTGACAGATATCACCTTACAAGGTGTACTGCTCACTATTTTTTTGGAATTCTCCAGCTTTCAGTTTCACCATCGTACACAGGACCATATATTCTTCTCAAGATCTTGCGCTTAAAAATTTGGAAACTGGTTTCCATTGGACGTCTGGAGATGGAAGTCCGGAAATCTTGAAACGAAAGTGAATGAACAAAATTGCTCTTACGTCGTTCGGGCTTTATACTAAGTACCTTGTTATCGTATTTCAAAATAATCCGTTCGGACGAAACTGCGCAACACACACGAACCAAATTCCGAACGGTCGAATTCATCGAAATCCTCGCTTCCTCGGACAACAATCATCATCATTTCTCGAGTTAACATCTCTTTTTCTCAGCACATACTAGTCGTACAGGCATAAATGATGTATCTTTAGAAAGATTTTGTAACCAGCTTCTGACACTGCAAAACGATTTTGCGCTAAAACTTACCGTTTGTGGAAAATGTTAACATAAAATCACTTTTAACTTCACAGGCAAAACGGCATCATGGATGCGCATGCGCAGCAACAGAAATCAGACAATATTTTGTATATTTTACGGAGCTAACTTATTAATCACGAATAGACAATCCCATTACAAATGCCACTTTTTTGCATAACGTGTTTAGAACAATTTTAATATTTACTTAAAAGGCATTAAACTTATAGGTTATGTTGCCCTACTGACAGTCACCTAACTCAGTTTTTTATGGTCGTAATTAAACTCTGTGAATTCACAATTAATGCTCAGTTGATTGACACCGGGTAAACTGTAGTAATACCACGGATAAAAGTAACGCCATCTGATACAAGAATGCCTTTTCAATTGACTAGAAGACCTATCGTTTGCTATCACTATAAACAAGCAGAGGGACAGACACTTCAGAGAGCAAGATTGTATTTACCAAATGCCGTCTTTACTCACGAACAATTGTATGTAGCCTTTCCAAGAGTAATTAAACTAACATGTTTGTATCCATTAAAGAAAATGAAATACAAAAAGTACAATAAGATTACGTTCTTACATCAAATATCGTTTACAAAGACGTACTGTAATGCCCTTTAAACATTTCTATTAAAAACAATTATCTGTATTAAAATGTATGTATTACAATGACATAAATTTGTGATTATTATTTCAAACCGATCGCTTTTCGTTTTTTTAAAATACATTTTCCCTTCCTTCCAACTTCCGCCCTCACCCCAACGACTACTGTTATTCAAAAGGATGTGTTTACTTAAAACTTTTCATAGTGCGAAATTTCGCACAACCAAATTCCTGGTTCGACTTTTTGCTGTTGAAGAAGAAGAACTTCGGACTCGGTTGGTTGTAGGATCTTCCTGTATAAACCAGCGCTGTGTTATTAATACTTTCACTGTTATTGTCACGACTGTGCATTAAAAGTGCGTGGTCGGGTTGCAGTTGCAATCAGAAAGCACCGGCAGAGTATTGCATCGCCGGTCATTATGTTGCCATTAAGGGTAAAGCTCGCGCCGCGAAACGGCTCTTATTATTTCGAGTTACGGTAAATCGAGAGTGGTTTTTACGGGCAGTGCATTGTCTTTCCGGATAGAACGGTACGGCATGGGCGCGCAAAAACAAACGTTAGTACTGTCTAGTGAAGAAAGCCAGCGACTTGGAATATACGAGATGTTCGAATCAGCTGATTCATTGTCGTTTAGATCCGTTACGACGCATGGACATGTGTGTTAGAGATGGACATACTGTCTACATCTTAACACGTTCACGACGACATGCATCACTAGTGACGCACGCTGTAACTGTCTGTAATGTGAGGGTGTGTCGCCAGTGACACACATTCGATTCCAAATAACCGACGTGTGCCACGGGCGACGCACTTCATTTATTACTTCATATGGACTTATTTATAATGACACCCTTGTTTGAAGCCTAGAATTGTGTTGTACGACCATTTTAAAGTATGCTAGAGTAACCTTAGTCGGATTAGATTTTAGTATTTTTTTCTTCTTTACTCTGGCACACCTTCTGGGATAACACCTTAAAAGAATAACAAATTTAAATTCATTAGAAATATTAGAAGCAACCTTTAAATTTTAAACTTAATTTTAAGTATAATGAAGCAATCTTATGTTTTTCAAAATAATAATATCTGCCTATTGACAAGTACAACACTAAGACATCAAAGAAAAAAATCATGTAACTTACTTGAAATTATATGTGTGCACGGATCAATAACAGTGTGCCACCAGTGACGCACTACGTCTATAATAGCAATTGTTTACATCGCCTTAATCACCCTCATTCGTAGAAGTCACGGCGAATTTTCATTGGGAAATGAGTTACTGGAATTACTGTTATGGTAAAATCCAGATCATTGACCTTGTAATGTGAATCGTCTCGTTTTTTTCTAATACGATATTTTCTCTTCTTGATGTGGTAATTTACCTCATCGATACTGTAATTTTACTTTTTACTTTTTCGTCACTATAATTTCTCCACCGATGCGGTAATTTAGTTTTAATATGTATCATGTTTTATTGTTGGTTGTAGTGTTCGATTTTGCGCGTCGCATAATGCGAATGCACAAATTTATATGGGTATATATAGTAAAAAACAATTGTTTTATATTAGTTAGTAACGATCAGCTGATTGGCTATAATAAGTTTTAGGTTATGTTGTTTAAAACTAGCTAAGCTAATTTGTCGTGTTCTAACATGTATCTAGTTTTAGGGCTGGTTGCGATGTTGGATTATCCGATACGGTATATATAATTGCCGATTCGGTAATTCTTATTCAGGTAATATCCTTTTACGGATACGATAGCCGCCTCGGTGGCCTAGTGCAGGGGTCTCCAAACTACGGCCCGAGGGCCACATCCGGCCCGCGGACAGATTTTGTCCGGCCCGTGGAGAGCTAGCATACTTGAAAACTCCTTTTAGAGAACATATTTTTTATAGCAAATTAAATTTAGTTTACTGAAGTATTCTAATTTTATGTTGAATAATTATTAATATGACATCTACATTGATATGGTCATGGGCTAACTACTCATAACATTGTTGTAGGCTTATTGTTATTAATTTTGTGATAAGTTGGATAATATGGTTTTGGCCCTCGGAACTTACTGGAGTAATCAGTATGGCCCTAAGGCTGGAAAGTTTGGGAGACCCCTGGCCTAGTGGATAGCGTACTAGGCTGTCACCCCGAGGTCCCGGGTTCGAACCCGGGCTTGGCATTTTCATACGCATTTTCATACATAAATCATCCCATCGTCTGCATTAGCCCAAGTGTGCACAATAGTCAGACGTTAAAAAAATAATTACGGATACGATAATTTTATTCGCAAGTACCATTTCTGCGGTAATTTCTATTTTTACGTATGAAAATATCTCGCTCATATACGATAATTTTCCTAATCAGAACGATAATTTCACTCGCTAGTATGGTATTTCCCTTTTCTTATACGTTTATTTCCTTCGCCGTTACGGTAATTTCTTTTGCTGTACAATAATTTTCTCCTTACGAACCCTGAAAAAGTTATCTAAATCAGGATCAGCGCTTATTTTAAGGTTCCGGCGTTCTAAATAGTTCATTTTTCAATAGACATTCGCTAGAAATTAGAATGTCATCAACTTTTTGACATCATTGTGACTGCTCGAAATTGGGAACATTAATTTTCAATATTATAAATTCTCGATGCAGAAATATTGCGCCTAAATAAGTCCCTGTTTTGAACAAAACTAGATGAACGAGTTCGTATAAAAACACTACTTCATTCTTACCAGTAATATTTCTGTTAGATGTGCCCCAATATGTCGTGAATAAAATATTCATAGCAGGCTATCTACCCTCTTTAGTTAATGCGATTAGGGGAACTTCACGTAATGTTTACACATTATTAAGGGGAGGGAAGGGGCGTGGCGTGTCACGTGCGCGACACGTGCTAGCCAACCTTGACCTGCGCACGAGATATAAATATATGTAAAACACCAGACTTATCGATTGATACTAATTAAATTATTACGTCTGTTCTGAATCAACCGGAAATATCGGACACGATAAAACGTGCATCGTTTGCACAAATCGTATGGTTGAAGGTAAATTAGATAATGTCGTTTGTATTTTCGCTGAAGAAGGAATTTAATGAGCGAAACAAAAAACAAACAGTATTCACGTCTTTCTCGAAAAATCAGGTTTAATCGTGTACATGGAAGCTTTAAAATCTCTATTAATGATTATTTTCAGTGGAAATACTTATGTAGATTTTTACGTTGATAACGGTGATGTTTTAGGATTTAGTAAAAGTTAAAATAAAAATTATAATTTTTATTGTTTGAAAATGTTTTTACCATTTTAAAACTAATGAACGAATTTTGTATTAATGCAGTATAGGTTGTATTTCTTTCAAATAGTGTTTTTTAAAATATTTTTTGTTTTATTTTGTTATCTAATTAACACATATCCACCAGCAGTTTTTTTACATTACGATTTTACGCCGTTTTTTACGGAACTATATTGTGACGTCATTGCTGGTTACATTGTATTGAACAAATTAAATTTCATACACGTATTTACAGGTCATACGCGTTATTAATAACTACATGTACTTACCGCTCATGCGCGTTATACTTTCTGACAGCCAATACTAAATGTTACGACTTATGCTTTTTTAGTTGGTTCGTTCTTGTAATGAAAACATTGTTATAATGGCGTCCGTTATTTGTAAACTTCGCGATTTTCCTCTTTTTGTATTCACGACCTAACAACTGTGTCAGGTCATTTACAAAAAATAATGTTTTTTTATCATTTTAGCGATCAGAAACACGTTACCTAAAAGATGACTAGTTTAATTAAATAGCGTTTTCACTAACGCCATGTCAGATTTTAGAGTATTATTTTTTTAAATAAAAGTGTTCTAATCACGCATCTACCGTGTTAGTTTAGTTTTACCACCCAACAACCGTGTCAGTTAGGTTCGGTATTCTTTTTAAAGAAATAAAGGTGTTTTTATCTCCCAATAACTGTGTCGGTTAGGTTAGTTAGTGAGTACTTCAAAAAAAGGGTTTTTTATCGTTTTAGCTACTTTCGTCTTGTAGCAATTTTGAAGTTATGCTGGTCAATTTTATTTTCGATTTTCATCGTACCTCCCGTGCTTTCCGCGCTTTTGTATTTGGACTATTGCTTTTTTGCATGTAATATAGCTTTTTAGTGAAAAAGTTACTGAAAAGTCGAAAACAACCTTTTTACATGTAACACACACACACACACACACACACACACACACACACACACACACACACACACACACACACACACACACACACACACACACACATAGCTTTTAGTGAAAAAATTACTGAAAACACACAACAACAACACACACACATATTTACCATGGGCACACACACACACACACACACACACACACACACACACACACACACACACACACACACACACACACACACACACACACACACACACACACACACACACACACACACACACACACACACACACACACACACACACACACACACACACACACACACACACACACACACACACACACACACACACACACACACACACACACACACACACACACACACACACACACGTTTACAGTAATTAACATTAAAATTTTCAACGGAATTGAAAGTTTGTGAAAAGACATATCGTGAAAGGACACGCTGTTGAGAGAAAATGGTCCCATTATTTCAACACGGTTCAACATTTTGGTTAACTGTATTGTATATGAATCATAAATCGATTCAGTGTACCAGATAACTCGACATCACAGTTTATTTCCTCCCGAGTTATTCACGAGAACAGAATATTTTTAAGTTAAAATTTTAAATACGTATGACCAAAATGTGATCATCGCGTTATGAGAAAACACGCCGATTTTACTGTGTATTCAAAACTTCATTTTTGAACTGATAAGAGATAATATTGTGCTTTGTGTACGCAGCAAAAGCTAAAAGTAATGTAAATACAAATCACATCTCATTGTCAGGCGCAAGTTATGCAATCTGAGTACACGCTTGGGTTTGACACAGCTACTACGCTTCGTGGATAAAAACACTCGTTTTGATTTCACCATTAACCACCAAAAAATAACTATAGAGCTGCCATCATAGTAAGGACCAAGTCCGGCAGCTTAAGCGCCGATCCTGACCTGTAAATCATTTTCTAAGGCGTCGTTTATGCATTCCATTGATCGGCGAAATGCCTCAGTTCATTCAATCGTCTGTCAGAAACGTAAAAGAGCAATTGAGAAGGGATGATGCAGTAGCAAAGGGGCTTGTAATTAGAATCACATAAGAAGATTATAGCACCTGATGGGGTGTAAGAAACACACACACACACACACACACACACACACACACACACACACACAGATTTGTTCACGAAAATTAACCTGATGGCGAAATATATTGACGAAATACAATTTTTGGTTCAGAATTTGATTTTCGCGTTTCAAAATTTCGTTCGTATTAAATTTTGTAAACGCGCTTCTATCACGTCAGCTAGGAAACTGCGTACCGTGATTATGCATGTAGTTGTCAAACCTTTCCTCAAATACAGCTTGTAAGTACTCGAGTAAACGGAATGAATCGCTATCTATGAAACGTCTATTGCGGAAACTGTTAACAAAAAAGCGGATTTTCGAAATCGGCTAAACAAATTTGTAATCTTACAACGTTTACTCAGATCTGCTGTATTTGTAAGAGAAAAAAACTAATTTACTCTGATCGAAAATGGTGTAAATCAACCAAAAACAGTTCGGATCATGAAATAGCGTTTCATTAAGGGCTTCGATTTAAAAACAGCTCTGTAAAACAATTACAGGGGCGTATATAGTAATTGTTAGTTGCAAACAATAAAATTACATCAGTTTTATATGAAGGATTTCCTTACTCCGTATGGCGTAATGGTTCCGTTGCACAACTTAATTCCTTGCACTAGATAACGGCAATTATGTCTGGGAAGAATTTGCATCGAACGATAAAACCAGACTGGCTCCAAATCTGTCGCATTATGTTTCCATCAGTTTGGTCTCATTACGGCATGTTTAAGTTGTCGTTGCTTTCGACTGTCACTCGCTTCGCTCAGCCACGCCTTCGTGTCATTAGATAGCGTGTAGTGGTTTGGACGTGTTCAATAGAACAGTTTATGAGACAGTTTGTTGGAACTTGTGGTCGGTAACCACTCATATCTCGGTACTGTGACATGAGTATCGATCCTGATATTTTAAAATTAGTTTGAGTGGTCAGGGAAAACTACCTAATCGCAAAACGAAATTTTCAATAAACCGTTACGCAGTATTGTTCTTACAGTTTCCATAATCACGTTTTTGTATAGTAACGACATTGTTGGTAAGGAAAATTAATAAATGCACAATGATCACAGTATAGTATGTCTATCAAGTCGACGTAGCTTCGCACTTCCACTGCTAGCTTGCGCCAATGTAGCACGCTGAACATTACTAGCACGCACAGTGGCAACACGGCTGCAACAAATCGGCATATGAAGAACACTACTAATCTGAACTATTATCCCAGTTAACAGCTCCTAAATACCGGTGAGCCTTTGGCCTATAGATGCAGTTTTATGTATGTCAGTGGAAGTGCTATACACAATTTCAACGAAATTCGTAAATATAAATGATGAATATAAAAATAATTCCTTCACGTGGCTGTCTCGCTGACTTAATAGAAGCGAATTTTGTGAAATAATTTTCTTTATTTTACCCTTTTTTAAATTCTGATTTCACCGGCACGATCAGCATTAAAATCTGCGTATATTAGCATTTTGAACGTTCAAATTACATTGAAAACGAAAATGAACCATGACCGCTGTCAAAACGTTTCTTAATTTCAACGAATTTTCAACGCTGATCACGATGGTGAAATCATATGTTCAAAAGAATTTAAAACAAAAACGTTAAGAGTTTGTAAAAAGTTGAAATGTTCGCCATTTTGAAACTGTTCAGCGAATTTTGCTGGTTAACTGTCTTGTTCAAGCTATTACCAAAATCGATTTTTGTGCCCAAGCGCGCACACGCAGTAGATGTTTTTAAAGTGCCATAAAGAGATACGTTTCCACCCGCTCATCGAACTCATTTATCAGCCGTTAATTTTTTTAAAACAATTAATAATCAATAATGTCTCCTTTTTTATTTCTGACAATTAATCAAATGAGTTGAGGATTGCCCAGCTGTGCGGTTGCAACAAGTGCATGAACTGTAAACCATTAGCGTCACTCCGCAGTACAGTTAAGGCCCTCACAGAGCCCAGCGCAACCCGAAGTAGGAAGACGTCATTAATATCCCTCGAAGAATTTAATCAATCATATTTTCTATTGGAAGTCAATCTGTCAGGTAAATACAATAACTGTTTAGTCTTTGTTGTTCAATTGATATTCGCTTCTGCTCGTATTGGCGTCAGGAAGTTTTGACAGAAACACATGGTTAAATCTGATCCAATGGATTTTTGTGGGGAGTAACATCTGTCAAAAAACGCACAAAGTAAGGAAAAAACTTTAAAAAAATAACCTATAAGAAAATAGAAGATGGAACATCTCTTTGATGAATATAAAGTAATAGTTCCACACCTCTTATCACTCGCTTTGAGTTCTGACACTTGTATGATTAGTACACACACACGCACGCACACACGCACACACACACACCACACACACACACACACACACACACACACAAGCGCTAACATTTTTGGTTAATACTATTAAAAATAATTTCTTCAAACTGAGAACACAGTGTGTATTTATTATTAGTATTGATTGTAAAATTGATAATAACAGACACTTATAAATTAGAAGTTTAGTACAAAAAAATGTTACATATTACGAGGTTTTTTTATGTTGTGATTACAACAGTAAGTTATTTAATTGATTAAATACAGTTAAATCTACGTTCGAACATACATAGCTGTTTAATAATTTGACTTTTTAACATTACTGGAGAGACCATAGATTATATTCTGTGCTTTCTCCTAGATCCAAGGATTAGAATTAGGCAATTGGCCCTATCGGATACAAAAATACCTCTTATATATACATAATACATACAACATATTTTCTTAGTATAAAATAGAATAACTATATATGTACAAGAATAAGTATATGTATAATTTTATGATATATGATTATTGTTTACCATACACTTACTTTTGAAAGTTAATCTTTGCACGGATAGGTATTAAAAATATTTGAGTTATTGTCCGTACCGTATGTCTCCCATTTCCGTCTGGAAACATTTCTATTGCGTAATAATCTTGTACGCAGTTGGCTCGCTGACGTGATAGAAGCGAATTTTCAAAAGTATCTTTCTTTATCTTAAATATTTTGTAATTCTGATTTCACAGTCAATCAGCATTAAAATCTGCTTGTACTAGGATTTTAAACTTTCAAATTACGTACATTGAACATATTAAAAACGAACCCTGACGCACATTTTCTAATATCTAAGGGTTTTGAAAATTCAAAACGCTACTTCATGAAGTTTCTAACGCTGATTACAATGATGAAATTGGATTTTCAAAAACCTATCTGAATTTTCAAAATGTTGATGTGACCGCCATTTTGAAACTGTTCGAACAATTTTGCTTTTCTACAGACCAAAATCGATTTTTCTGCCAAGTTGAAATTAATTCGGACTGAAATTGTGAACGTGAGCGTGTTAAAACATGTAATTGATCTAGAGGTGCTCAATTCAAGGTCCCGGGTTTGGATCTTACCTCGATGGCGCGAATTCTCTGTATAATTGGAATTCGTTAACAAGTTTATGTTTTTGTGTGTTTAACGATTGCTTCTATTTTGTGTTATATTTTTTGTTTGATGGTTTTGTAATTTATGTTAATGTTTGTTTCAGGTAATACAATTGAAATATTGTAATGTATTTTACGATGACTGCAGCTTCGTAATGTACAGTCAGTGTCTTAAAAAACTAGTCTGTAATGTGTAAGTACAAAATTACAAGTAAGACAGGAAAGAGTACACTTATAAGACTAAACAGGCTAGGCCTTATTTAAAGAATATAGTTGTATGTAGTATTATGAACATTCTGTTATAGAAATTTGGCAATATTACCATTTAAAATTTAGCACCTGATGACCGAATTTCGATATTTCGGAATTTTCTATTAGACTTTCAGATACATAGTCAAATGTCCCGCGTTATTCCTGTTTTTTTATAAAATAAATTTTCTCAAAGACGAAAACCACCAAAGTAATGTTTTTTAGCTTGAAAATGTTATATTCTAAAATTATATCGTAACCGTCAGATCAGTTCCAGAGAAAAAAGGCGCACGTGCGTAAATTGTTTGTTAGCGATTTTCCAGTGAAAAATGAGCTATTGGAGCAGCCATCATAGTAACAACCAAACTTTGGACCTGAATACGCGCGCGAGAGAGAGCACGCATACATTTGCAAAGTGATCCGATTTGATTCAAACTTGACTCAATTTGATCGTTTAACGATCGTATAAAGAAAATCGTTTATGGTAATAGCTTGGTCGAGTTCGTTAACCAGCCAAATTCGTTTAACAGTTTCAAAATGGCGGTAACTTCAAATCCTTTAAAGTCCATAGCATTCTTGTATAATTCTTTATCACCGTTGTGATCAGCTTTAATAACTGCATAATGAGCTTTGAATTTCCAAAATCCGACGAAATTTAAAAATTCGTTGATGGCGGTCAGGGTTCGTTTTCGTATTTTCGATGTAATTTGAAAGTTTAAAATACGAATGTGTAGATTTTTCCTACAATCCGAATAGTGATCTTGACTGTGAAATCGGTATTTCAAAATGTTCAAGATACAGGAAAACATTTTTGAAAATTCGCTTCTATCACGTCAGCGAGACAGCTGCTTACTGCGAATATTTATATTATTATTATGCCTGAAAATGTTATATTCCAAAATTATAACCGCTAGATTCGTTACAGAGAAAAAACATACGAAGATTGTTTTTTAGTGAATTTTCCTTGGAAAAAATGCACGCTCATGCGCCCGCGAGTGCGTGTGTGTTAACACGCTCACGTTCACAGTTTTAAACCAATTTGATTCAAACCTAACATAGAAATTTTGATAAACGTGTTCAGCATTTTCAAAATGGCTTGCCATTTCAGTATTTTAAAAAATCGCACCTTTTTTGGGATTTAAAAGTTTTAAATGCTATTTAGCCGTAAAGATTTTATTTAACGTTAAGGCTAAAGCAACTGGAGTCTTTGTCGCGTGTTCTGGGTCTTACTTATTTTTACGTAAAGATTTTAATTCTGATTATGACGGTGAAATCAGAATTTTCTTTAAAAAATGGTTAAAAAACTACTTTTGGAAATACGCTTTCATCACGGCAGCGAGACAGCTGCGTGCCGTGATTGTATTACATATAACTGAAAAATGTTATCTGAAAAAAAACAACTAATAAAAGAAATGTTTGTCATTAAATTACATCCGTAATAGGAGACAGAAGTACATTTAGAAAGTATAAATAAGAAGGTATATGATTTATGGATTATAAATATGTATAACAGCTGATATTTAATGAAAGGAACGCACGTAATTATTTTTAATTGTATCTTGTTTTCTGGTTTTTGTTACGTCAGTGATTGTTGGACTTTCGTTATAGTTCTCCTCATTTCTATGCTGTTTACAACGGGTTTTTTAAATAGGGATCTGCCTTTGCGGCCGCCATCTTGGTAGCGTCTAACGTCTCAGTGCTATACATTATAACTACTGAAGATTGTTAAAACACTAGTAACTATAATAAATACTTTAGTTTTTGTGTACAATTCAATATTAGCAGCTATTGTTTTATATTCGTCGTAAACAATGGCAATAAATATTTTTTTGTATATTTCTACAACTTTGTTATTTGAGTCTTGCTAACCAAGGTTTCACTCATTAGAGCATTGTTAACAGATTGAAGTTAAACTTGCTAATACATTATATTTCTGTGTGGAATAAGCAACTGTACAAGCGTAAGAAGTAGGAGGAGGAGATAATGACCTAGACATTGATTAGAGGTCAATGCTCTAACGAGTGGAACCTTGGTTGGCAAGACTCCAAATGAAACGTTGTGAAAATAGTGTTTTTATTTCAATAATATAATGTATTTCCATCAAGTACCAACGATTTTAATTAAAAATATGATAACCAGTTGAAATCGTGTTATTGAACAAACAGTTTTGGTACTAAAACAGCTTTTTAGAACGTTACATAGTTACCCTCTGCGTTACCATAGCAAAACATTTAGGGCCTCACACGTTGTGAGTACGGCTGTGGAAATTCCGAATATGCTCGCTGGATCTAACGTTTCTTCTTCTATCTGCTTTTGTGTTAGATCCCTTCATCCCAACTGGTGGGGGGGCATACCGAACGCTGCGTGACTAAGCGGAAATTAGCTTAAATGTGCGGACTCCGGATACCATAAGACTTCAAGTTTTAATGTAGCCTTTCGTATGCGTACGGGGCTCTGTATGGTTGGATATTTTATTTCTGTACTTGTGAGACTTTGGTGGTAGGAAACAAACCATCAAAACCCGAATTACCCTGGGGAACTGGAAAAAGTACACTTCGAGAGTGAAAATAGCTTGGATGTGGAGGCAAGCTGTGCTGTATCTAATCCCACGGAACCCGTTGCAGCAGACTGTGGCGGATGCTAGACGGAACTACTCAACCCTCAGTGGAAGAGAGAGAGAGAGAGAGAGAGAGAGAGAGAGAGAGAGAGAGAGAGAGAGAGAGATGGGGGTCGCACATCTCAAATCAGTAAGCCGTCTGTAGTGAGCTCAAATGGCAAACTGAAAAGAGAGGAAGTGGTAACAAAAGTGCTTTTAATTAAACTAAGATGCAGAAAACCTCCTAGAGATCAAACCTTGAAGGGATAAGAAATAGAACCTTTGTAGAGTTGACGGCAACCGTACTCCTCAGTTAAGGGTTGTCACTCAGGAACATATCACGGAGAAAGCTATGTGGGACGGATAAGGAAACTACATGGGGAAGTACAGAATGAGACAAAGAATGTTTGGTTTTCATGACCCTTGGGTCCTCCAGAAGAATGAGCTAGTCAGTGGGCTGTTAAAAACAATTAATTTACCAGTCTTCTGAAGTAAAAAAATCCAAGAGGCTTATTTGTATAGCAGGTCCTTTGATCTTTTTGCCGCGGCTACCAAACCCAGTAACCCAATCAGTCATTCAAATGCGCCGAAGTTTTAAGCTAACTTATTGGCAGAGCGGAAGTCAACGAAGTATTTACTCCTTAAGTTGAAGTTAATTGGCTACGTAAGATTATAGAATGCCAACCTAGTTAGAACAGATAAGAAAGTGTGCTAATTAGGCATCGCTTGGTTAGTTGTACATTAATGTACCGTATTTCCATTCCATTTGCATTAAGGAATGTATAGTGTACAGGTAGTTAAACCCTAGCGCCAAAACGTTAGACGGAAAATTATACCTAACTGTTTTGTTATCTGTGATGAAAAATACAGTTTAACAAAACATGTTATTTTTCAAAAATGTTTGATTAATAACTAAACTGTACAGTAGGTTTATGTTTTAAGATGTGTTATTGGCGAATTTACATTTGAACGGCCATCGTGGTAAGACCCAGGGCCTTGTGCACCGAACCTGACTTCTAATCATTTTTTGAGGAGTTAACTTTTTTGTGTGTGTTAATACGCTCACGTTTGCAATTTTGGTCCGTTTTGATTGAAACATGGCACGAAAATCGATTTCGGTAATAGCTTGGTACAAGTTCGTTAATCAGTAGAATTCTTTGAGTTTCAAAATGACGTCCATTTAAAAATCCGTAACTCTTTTGTTTGAAATATTTTTGAAAATCCGATTTCACCGTCATAATCAGCGTTAAAGTCTACATAAATTAATGTAAAGTCCTTTTAATATTAAGAACATTCATTCGACGCCAGCTAAGGTTAATTTTTGTATTTATTTTACAGTAATTTGAAAGTTTAAAACGCTGATATATGCAAATTTTGTTACTGAATATGGATTGTGAAATCAGATTTTCGAAAGGGGTATTATAAAAAAAAATATTTTAGAATTTGCTTCTATCACGTAAGCAAGACAGCTACGGTGCTGCGATTATTATTAAGTTTCTTTCAGAACTTAATATAATATTGTATTTTAATTTTTTTTATTGCATTCTAATAAATTCAAACGCCCTCGTGCGCGCGGTCGTGTTGAATAAGGTACCTCGCTTCGCTCGGTCAACATGTGCGTATGATTTAAAGGCGTATGTACATGATTGTTGTCACTGATGGTCTATACAGGAGTTATAAAAGACCGCATTCCTACTTGACACCACGATCGGGTTATAAATACTCCACCACTTTGACCCGAAGTAATCGCGAAATAAAGACGCCGCTAATAAATGTCCAAATCTAACTGCATCGGCAGACAGTCAGCATACCCGTTGAATCTATAGCAACAGTAACATTTTAAAGAGAAATTCCACTCATCTACTTTCTAATGGCGCTTCCTGAAACGGCGATGCGGTGGAGGTCAATCAGCTGATCGAAGTAGTCCGCCTCCGCGAATGACAAATACGCGCACTGCAACTTGAAAGTAGGTGCGCAGTTAATGGCTTTTAATTGAGCAGTTAACATGGTGTAAAGGTTTTAGCCTGGATGTTTGGAAAGGGCGTGGTAGAAGAGAAACAGGTTTAAGAATACGTGAAACGTCGTGAAAAGATTTATTTGTCGAACGAAATAATTGCTGGACATCTTTTTCTGCAACATTTCAGAGTTTTTAGGATCTGTACAGTCAAGGGGGCTTATATGAATACTCGCGCTTGTGTGGAACGCACCTCGTACCAATGAAAGACGTAAACCGATCATTATAAAAAAAAGATGCAATAATCTTTGTATTGACTTGAACCGTGGCGTGGTAGATGCGCACAAGAGCATTGTTAGCACAGCCTGGTAGAAGGAATTATGTCGTGGTAAATGCGCACAAGAGGTAACTTCTTGTTAGCAGACTCACGAAGAAATTGTGATTTCGTGGTAGTTGCGCACAAGAGGTGGCCTTATTAGCAGACTCAGGAAGAAAATGTGATGTGGTAGTTGCGCACAAGAGGTAACTCATTGTTAGCGGACTCAGAAAGAAAATGCGATGTCGTGGTAGTTGCGCACAAGAGGTAACTCATTGTTAGCGGACTCAGGAAGAAAATGTGATGTCGTGGTAGTTGCGCACAAGAGGTAACTCATTGTTTCAGGTTGTCGTGGTTGCATTGTTAGCGCAAGAGAGGTAACTCATTGTTAGCAGACTCAGGAAGGACATGTGATGTGGTAGTTGCGCACAGGAGGTAACTCATTGTTAGCGGACTCAGGAAGAAAATGCGATGTCGTGGTAGTTGCGCACAAGAGGTAACTCATTGTTAGCAGACTCAGGAAGAAAATTTGATGTCATGGTGGTTGCGCACAAGAGGTAACTCATTGTTAGCAGACTCAGAAAGGAAATGTGATGTCGTGGTAGTTGCGCACAAGAGGTAACTCATTGTTAGCAGAGTCAGGTAGAAAGGGTGATGGGTAGGTGCGCACAAGAGGTAACTCATTGTTAGCAGACTCAGAAAGGAAATGTGATGTCGTGGTAGTTGCACGCAAGAGGTAACTCATGTTAGCAGACTCAGGAAGAAAAGTAATGTCGTGGTAGTTGAACACAAGAGGTTGCATTGTTAGCAGAGTCAAGTAGAAAGGGTGATGGGTAGATACGCACAAGAGGTTACTCATTGTTAGCAGTGTTAGGTAGAAAGGGTGATGTACGTAAGTTTTATATTTGATCATCAAATACGTTTCAGAAAAGTGCACTTTAATCGTACGCTAAAAGCGGTACAGTCCGCATCACGTCAGTGCAGACGACACGGAAAACAGCTGATCCATTAAAATATAGTTTATATTTAAAATAAAGCTCCTTTCAACCCTCGGTGAGTGTTTTCGAAGCATGTGCTTGACCGTTCTTACTGTAAAGTACAGCCTATAGGGAAAACGAAGAATATTTACCGTTAGGTAGCGTCATTTCAACAGGTATCGCCTGCCAGTTGCAGAACCCCATTTTCTTACCAACATTGTAGTTACAGGTAGATTTAAAAAGAAGAATGGGTTTATGTATTCTGAAGTATTTATCATTTTTGTTTTTACTTCCAAACTGCAGAAAATATAATGTTTGTGAATATAAATATATTTTCAGATACCTCGAGCCCAGTAGTGGGTTTATCTCTGTCTGTCCATCCGTGTGACTGCATATCGCGCTGGAAACTAATTTGGTTTTTAAGTGTATTTTAGTAATCTCTAAAACAATGTTTTAACTCTCAATAGTACAGAAATTCGTTTTTAATCCGTTGCTTTCGAATCGTACACACCGTTTTGAAAGAGAACCGATCACGTGCTCGCAAACGTATCACGACGTCTACTTCCATAACCTGAACCACTCTGGATTGTGTGCGTGTAATCGTGAATATTTTTGCAATTTGTATCAGCCGTATGCAACATTTCACCGGCAATTCCATGCAGATTTACTCCCACATTAATTTCAAGATTTCTCCGCAGCTCCAGCTAATTAGGCACGTACTCCAGTGAAGACGGGAGTAGATTCGCAGATAAACATAGTGAACTACAGATTAGACAGCCGTCGTTTTAACCTTACTTTGTAGAATAAGGAAACCGTCTACGAAGACGACCATAGTAACACTAGGACGTGTTTCTCTTGGAAAGCTTTTTTGTAAATAAATTAGTTCGTAGTGAGACTTTAAAAGTGATACCTGACTTTTTAAGTTTAAATATTTAACCCTACTGTAACGGATTCTAGGAAAGTACAGTGTTTAAGAACCGTAACCTAGGTAACGAGAAAAAATAAGTTTGGAGGCGTGGTCAGCGTGGTGGGGGAAGCGGAGCCAGCTTCAAAACCAAACCTAGTCGAAGCTACGCGGATCGGAGCTCAGCAACGCCGCTTTACTACGCTCAGCTCCGTTATGCTTTCAATGGCCGCACTTACATTAAAACATTAGGTTAGGTTTTGATTGCGTAGTCCGTTTCGCCCAGCGCAACTCCGCTTCGCATTTGATGACAACCCGGCAAAAGGCTGACTACCATTTGCGTCATCATGGAAACGTATTCGTTTTGTGTTAAAACTCGTACGGAAATATTAAGAAAACGAAGTGGTACAACAACTTGACATAAACTTATGTACGAAAACTTCAAACAAAATCAATTTATCTGATTTTGTTCAAAATTTGGTTCTGTATAAATTTTAAACAATAGAAATTTACCGGTCGAGAGTAAATTTGAAAAAAGATCCTGACGTCGGCCAGGGTTTATTTTCGTTTTCTCGATTTTCTCCCCGCTCGTAAGTTTTACTTATTTAAAATTAAGTACACTGATACACTGAGTGAATCTTCATTGATAAACAATATTATTTTGTGAAATTAGCCAGATAGTTTGCGAAACGATATGTACATTCTGTTAGGGTACGTATACAGTACATTAAACTCGTCTAAACCGATTTTGGGAAAAATAGATTTTTGTAAATAGTATTTTTTTCACCAAGTTTTTTTGAAAATTGTTCTGAAAAATGTACAAACTACATTTATGCGCCAAAATTCATTAAAATTGGTTAATTTGTTTACCCTATATATTCACGCTTAGATATATGTGGAAGACGTCAAAATAAAAACAGTAGCGAAACTAAAAACATATTTGTCTGTCAAAATCATAGGATAGATTTTTCCATCTTTCTTTGAACTCATTATATTGAGAAAATGAAACACTATCCCCTGTATTATTTTTTAAACGAGCATTTGATTGAGCGCACATTAAACTTAAGATCTACAATTGTCTCTAAGCAGTGGGTGGTACCAGACGAATACTTCGAGTGACCTTTCAGTTTAGGATTGCGTGCACGTAAAAAAAGGAAATTGGCGAGATTAACTTTGTTGTCCTTGACACTATGGATTGCCATGCGGATATTTCAATTCAAAATACAAAAGCACTTTCTTTATACTGCTTGATAAGTAAACGTTTCTTGATAACTGCTTGATAAACAAAATGTTTTATATAACTTCTTCATAAATAAACGTTTCTTGATCAATTGCTTGGGGTAAACAAACGTTTCATTGTATCTGTTTTTATAAAAGTAACGTTTATTGATAAACAAACGTTTCTGTGTATCTGTTTAATAGACAAATATTGTTTGATAAACAAAAGTTTCTCTATATCTGCTTGATAACCAAACGTATCTTTATAATTGCTTGATAAATAGAAGTTTCCCTATAATGCTTGATGAACGTTTCTTGGTAACTGCTTGATAAACAAAATTTTTTATTATAACTGCTGGATAAACAGACGTTTCTTGATAACTGTTTTATAAGCACATGTTTATTGATAAATGATCAATAAACGTTTCTTGATAACGTTTTATAACCAAACGTTTCTTGATAATTGCCTTATACGCAAATGTTTCTTGATAACTGCTTTATAAGCAAACGTTTCTGGATGACTGCTGGATAAACAAATTCTTCTTTATAACTGCTTGTTAAACTGTCGTTTCATAATAATTGCTAGTTGCATGTGGTTTTCGGGCGAGTGATTTTTTATATATTTATACCGCGATCAAATTTATGTATTGGAATATGGAATACATAAGTAACAAATTTTAAGGGTAATAATAGTTTCGTAAATTTATGTTGAAGTTATAACGCTGAAAGTTAGCCCACTGTTGAGAGATATTCAAACATTTTATTTGTATAGAGTTACTGTAGATCGGGAAACGTTTTATTTTAAGATTACTTCAACTTTAAACATATTTCTTTGTTACTGTCCTAAGGGAATACGCTAAAAAAACTATTAAGAAACGAGTAATATTTCCGCGTATATTTCGCCGGACAAATGTAGAAGCTTGTGACGGTCACAGCAGGCCAGTTTTGACTACTTCACAAGATGTATATTCTTCCGGCGAACTATGAAAGTTTAATAAAAGATACAAGGTTTTTATCTAACCTAACCTAAACTAAGGTAAACTTCCCCTCCGCCTCATATTGACCATCTAGGAATGCGACAACATCGAATTTTTCATCTACTAGATACAAACAACATAAATACAATAAATAAGGTTCGGTGATCTGGTCCTTACTGTACAAACGTGTCGCATTGTTACAGCGTATCAATTACGCTGACGTAATATAAAATTAAACGTGCGACACAATCTGGCGTAACTGATTGCATGTGCAGTTGTGTTCGGTCAATGTCGGGCGTATTATCAATACGCGTAATTAGATCGGATAGGTTAGGTCGGCTGCTCACCTGCAGGTCGTTCCGCTACGGTTCTGTTGGGCAGCTGTGGAGCAATGTTTGTTTTGACTTGAGCAGGGGCTCGAGGAAAGGTCATGCGGCGGGCGTGAATACTTTCAGAGGTATAAACTTCTCTTTCCTTTAGTGTATTTAAATACCAAACAAATCGATTCATTGACAGAACTATTTATACCTGACTGCGTTTCGTTGTGGCATTTTTACATTGTTAAGTTTAAAATTAGTGTAATGTAACTTCAACTGTTTGGAAGGTATTTTTGTGGAATTGTTTATAAGGGTTTACAAAAATGGTTCTTTTTAGCGAATTTTCATTTAAAAATAAGAAACGTCCGATGTAATAATATTCCGAAACGAGTTTCCAAGATAAGAGTTCCCTGACCACTAGATCACTTTTTGTGTGTGTGTGTGTGTGTGTGTGTGTGTGTGTGTGTGTGTGTGTGTGTGTGTGTGTGTGTGTGTGTGTGCATCATGATTTTGAAAAAATACGTAAATCCTTAACTGTCTTTTAATCTTAAATTACAATTACAGTACTTTTATTTTAAATTTCGCACAATGTCTCAGTAACATACGACCACAGTTTGAAGAAAATGTGACGAACTGATTTCGATAAATAGACTGATTATCTGTGTTTCGTGTTCAAATTCTTATAATTACTTTTTAAAAAATAATTTATTTTGTAAAGTTTGTATCCACGTTAGTGCGCTACTTATTTTTATGGCGTGATCGCATCCGTAAAAACTTGACAGCGGCGGCGTTCTACAGATCTACTGCAGCACGTTATGGGTAGATACAGGTTCCCCAGAATTTCGGTTCCTTTGACAACGCCCGCTACACATGTCGATGTGCCGACCTGTTATCTTTACTCCAGATGTAAAGGGCAACCGGTCTCAGCGTATGTTTATAGACTGAATCCTCGCCTTGTTGTAGGCCTACTTTCAGACAAGAAATAAATCTTAAAATAGTTTACTTGAACGTGTTTAAATAAACGTGACGCAGGAGCGATGAAGAAATTACAAAAGTTGAAATAACGTAACCTTTTAGAAACTGTCAAAAGTTAAAAATAGCGTGAAGGCGGAGGAAGCTACTTGGAACCCCATGGAACTTACAAGTAGTGAATTGCAGCAGATTGTTGGGACGCTACGTGGACCTACCAAACCTGCAATGAAAATAGTTCATTGCATCCTGATAAAGCCTTCTACAAAAGTCTATCGGGAACGCAAAATCTCAAACTGGTAAGAGAAGAGGCGGTAGGACTTTCAGTTAAACCTAGAAGCAGATCTTCCAGGGATCAAACCTTTTAGTGAGAAACAACCTTTATAAGACTGGGGTGATTTGACTGACGGGATCTGTACTCCAAGACTGGAAGGAATCAGCCAGGAGCATTGGAGAAATCGTTCGGGAAAGACAAGGAAACTGCAAATGCCAGCAGGAGGCAAAGGGTTGGCTTTCGGATCCTGAGAACCTCCAGCAGAATGAGCTAGTCAGTGGTACCAGTCTATTGAACTATAATCCAAGTGGTTTTTGTGAATAGTATATCCTTTAATCGCGGTGCCACGGGCCAAACAATACCGTAACTTCTATACAATCTATCGCAATTAATTAGTAAATTAGTGTTACTATCCGACCTTGAGGTGCGCAGTTTAGAGACGCAGTAAACTGACGGAAAATTAGGAAAATCAGTTACTCAAATTTGTGTTTAGTTTAAAAAATGTAACGTTAAAAGTATTTATACCACACTTGTCCGAAAAGTAAGTACAATTTTGGAAAAAGCAAAAAAATTTTTCAAAACAAAATTCTTAAACCATTTTTCTACAGTAGTTGCCACCATTGTTCAGACGTGTGTCGTAGCGAGGAATAAACATTTTAATATACTCTTCATAGAAAGATACCGCCACTGAATACAGCCACTGCCTTGCACCGTTTTTTGCGTCGTCATCGCTGTCAAAGCGTCGCCCTCAAAAATCACGCTTAATGTTCGTAAACAAGTGAAAATCAGGAGGAGCGAGATCGGGGCTGAACGACGGATAATCGAGCTGCTCCCAACCGAATTCTTGAATAAAGTTTTGAGAATAGGGACGTGCGTTGTCACAGATCAACACAACATCTTGAGGAAGCATTCCACGTCTCACCGTCCCATCACTCATCACTTTTTCACCATAAATCTCTACAATTTGGCGATGAATTTCAACAGGTTTCGTATTCCTGACATCCGGAAACCTTACGGATTGCATTTCACAGCCGGCGGGATCAGAAATTATCTTAAACATTTTGAACGAACACTAACAAATGTAATCACAACACAGTCCAGCCGTAATTGCGTCAGCTGTTCCGTATGCGCGGAACCCCGTTGGTAGCGATGCGGCGGCAGTAGAACGAAATAGTACTTACTTTCCTGATATGCCTCGTAGTTCAGGAGTGAACAGGGAAAAAATGAAAATAAACCCAGTACGCCGTCGTGCTTTTTCGATTTTCTGTTTAACAGTTATTTAAAAATCCGGCAATATTCCGGTGTTTTTATGTGTGGAAGCACAAGTGTTAAAACTAAATACTCTTTGTATTTAGTAAATACAAATTATTTATATTCACTTATATCACCGTTATTATTAATCACTAGTGACTATAGGCTAATCACTAGTGACTATTTTGTTACTTTGCTTTGAATCCGGTAACACGTAAAACGTTTGCCATTTGCACAACCGTTAAAAATGGTTTGCGCTATTGTAATCTCAATCACTGTTATCCAATCTTCCATATCCTTAAGTCACTGTAAGTCAATCACTGTTACCGGTTTTCCATGCTTCATAATCCTTAAAATTCACTGCAGGATGCTGTTGAGTATAATCTTGGTAGATAGACGATACGGTACTGTTATTAACGTTTGAACGGACTTAGTTGTCTATGAAATCGCACTAAAACAAAACTGTACCTGTACAGTACACTTAAATACATGCACCGTTATACGTTACAGGTTTTCGGTCCCGTGAATGGAACAGTTTGATATTACGCGAAGCATTCAACATGTTTTTGCAATTTTACGATAGCTGGTAACAGTTATTCTCATGATTTATCGATTATGAATTGCAATATCCAGTGTATTTGTACGGTACGTTGGTCCGTTATTTAAATGAGGTAACCTTCGAGTATGGAACAGTAAAATCACTAATCGACTTTAATACTAGGACATGTTCAGTTCGGTGTGAAATATAGGCTCGGTATGAAAGGTAGCTGTAAATGTATCATGGCGATAAGTTTATCTTACACTTTTTACTGAAATTTCGATTTCACCGCCGTAATCAACAATTTAAAAATATACGAAAATGGACCTTGACCGCCGTCAAATTGAATTACTTAATTTCAACGGATTTTGAAAATTCAAAATGCTAATTTAAGCAGTTCTCAACGCTGATTACGACGGTGAAGTCAGATTTTCAAAAATGTTTAATGCAAAACGGAATGATCTTTAACGTTTACAAATGGCCGCCATTTTGAAACTGTTTAACGAATTTTGTCAAGCTTTACCATAATCTATTTTAGTGCCAAGTTTGAATCAAATCTGCTAAGTTTGAAATTTGCGAACGTGAATGTACTCGCGCGCGCGCGCGCACACACACACACACACACAGATCCAACTGTTATAATTTTCGAATATAACATTTTCAAGAATTAAAAAAATAATAAAATAATAGCTGCACGTAGCTGTCTCGCTGACGTGATAGAAGCGAATTTTCTAAAGTATCTTTCTTTATCTTATTCTTGAAAGTTTGATTTCACCGTCATAATCAGCATTGTTCTGATTATAAACTTTCAAATTACATTGAAAATACGAAAATGAACCTTTATGACCGTCTTTAACAAATTTCTTCATTCAACGGTGATTACTAATTTTCAAAAAATTGCCGTAAAATCAGTTTTCAAAAAAAACCTTTAAAAAATGTTTGAAGTTTTAATGAATTTAAATGGCACCATTTCGAAACTGTTTAACGAATTTTGTTTAAGCTATTACCAAAATCGATTTTAGTGCCAAGTTTGAATCAAATTGAATAAATTTGTAAACTTCAACGTACCGCAAACGCTGGTAAACGAATTTGAACGAATTTTGCTGATAAACGAATTTGTCCGAGCTTATAATAATCGATTTTAATCAAATCGAACCAACAATTGCAAACGTGAGCGTGATAAAACACACACACACACACACACACACACACACACACACACACACACACACACACAAATATTTTAACGATTCCTCGAAAAGTAACATAGACGTCAGGATCGGCGCTCATTTCAAGGTCCCGGGTCTAGGCCTTACCATGATGCCACACTATTAGCTCATTTTACAATGGAAATTCGCTGATAATTGAATGTGTGAAAGTTTGTGTCGTTGCTTTGTAACGTTTACTTTGCAAAGTTTGTATTAACATCTAAGAACTCTGGACTTTGTGCTGGCCGCTCTAATTGTACTTAACGTTTTACCGCAATGCTGTCTGAAGTCTTAGAATCGATTATTCAATCTGCCCATGTTACGTCATGCGAGCTGTAAACCGCAGCATAGATTGTTGCAAAAAAACCTAATCGATAGTTGTTTAATAATGCACATTTTTCCACTACAATCGATCAGTGTTCTGTCTGTCTTTACCAAGAGAAAGTCAACGTACTAGTACGTACATGTAATATGCACATTGTCAATACTGCGTACTGTATTAAATGGTGTTTATTTTAACTTGAACGCTACTGGCATCTTGGAAAATATTTTACGTAATGTTTAAAATCGGACTTCCCTACTTTCTAGAAGGCAGTGAAACGAATATTTCTAACTTTGAAATTTGGCCGTTATCTTTAAAATAGAAACCCTTTTTTGAGCGAATTTTCACTGTAAAGTTAGCTGTTGATGTGGCCATCATGATAACCGATTCTGACCTATAGATCATTTCGAGATGGTCGTTAAAATATTTGTGCGTGCGCGCGTGTGTGTGTCTGTGTGTGTTTTAACGGCCCGCAGAGGGGTGCAGACTAGCTGCACCTATTGAGAGGATTTAGACGTCCCTCGCGGTACCCGAGTCTAACACTTACACTTTACACTCACATTTACGTTTTCACGTTCGCAATCTTGGTCTGATTCGATTGAAAACAGCACAAAAATCGATTACGGGAATAACTTGAACAAGTTTGTTAACTAGTAAAATTCGTCCAAAAGTTTCAAAATGCATTTGAATTTTAAAAAAATTGTGAAATATAAAAATTATTTGTGAAAGTTCGCTTCCATCACGTCAGCGAGGCAACTGTGTTCTCGACGTAGAGGTAACAGATGTTTGGGAAAGCAAAGGCGATTGGAGAAATTGTAAGTTGCGGTCAGACGGAATGGAACAACTCATTTATCACTTTTGTTATTTTGTTTAACGTGAAATCGTGAAGTCGGTTTTCCGCTCGGGTTCAGTGCTGCGTTCGCAACGTTCGGCTTATATTGTGATTTGTTAAAGTGTCCAGCATATTGGAATAACCCCGACCGACGTCGAAGTGTTTTCGATTTACTCTGTGATCGTTTTTATTATTACTGAAGAATTTCCATTGGAACTGTCGTCATGGTAAAACCCAGACCCAGAACCTCGAAATGAGCACTGATCTTTGCCTACAAATCACTTCGAGGTGGTCGTTAAATGTGTGTGTGTGTGTGTGTGTGTGTGTGTGTGTGTGTGTGTGTGTGTGTGTGTGTGTGTGTGTGTGTGTGTGTGTGTGTGTGTGTGTGTGTGTGTGTGTGTGTGTGTGTGTGTGTGTGTGTGTGTGTGTGTGTGTGTGTGTGTGTGTGTGTGTGTGTGTGTGTGTGTGTGTGTGTGTGTGTGTGTGTGTGTGTGTGTGTGTGTGTGTGTGTGTGTGTGTGTGTGTGTGTGTGTGTGTGTGTGTGTGTGTGTGTGTGTGTGTGTGTGTGTGTGTGTGTGTGTGTGTGTGTGTGTGTGTGTGTGTGTGTGTGTGTGTGTGTGTGTGTGTGTGTGTGTGTGTGTGTGTGTGTGTGTGTGTGTGTGTGTGTGTGTGTGTGTGTGTGTGTGTGTGTGTGTGTGTGTGTGTGTGTGTGTGTGTGTGTGTGTGTGTGTGTGTGTGTGTGTGTGTGTGTGTGTGTGTGTGTGTGTGTGTGTGTGTGGTCACGTTCTCATATTTAGTCCGATTTGATTCAAGCGATTTTGGCAATAGCTTTGGCTAGTTTGTTAACCATCAAAATTCCATCAACAATTTCAAAGTGATGGCCATTTCAGATCTTTTAAAAAAAGTGCATTTACTTTTTTGTCATATTTTTTAAAATCTAATTTCGTTACAGTTGCTGCTTAAATTCGTACTGTGATTTTCAAAATCCGTTGAGGTTAAGAAATTTTATTTTTGTTTTAAAAGCTAAATGCTGTTATGGTTCTTTGGTAAGAAATTTCAGAGAAAAAGTAAAGATAAAAAAATATTAATGGAAATTTGCTCCCATCACGTCAGCGAAACAGTTGCGTGCCACGATTATAAGTATTTTAAGACAGACCTATAGGCGTCGTTTCTTATGTTGAAGTTAGACTATTGTAGAGTTGATCCGTATTAACTTATCCAACATTTCATCTTGCAAATGACGTAAGTTTGCATAATAACATCAATATCTTTTGGTCAAATCGTTTTTGCAATAAACAATAACGAAGTGTATCATTTATTGTTGATTGCACTGCACACACCTGTGCTGGTTACCTAACCTTCCTCAACACAAACCGGTTTTATTAATAAGCACGTTTTGCATTCACAGAACCGCCGAACTGAGCATGGTATTATAAAGTTTGTAATTTAATTTTTACTTTCTCAAGTACAGTACGTAGAAAGTTTTGTGAAAATTATTGATTTTGATGGATGTTTTGTTTTCAGCTTCTTTTAATCCCTTAATCGTCAGTGTTAACTATGTGTCAAATATCTAGAGAACTATTTAAGATATACTCCTAATTTTTTGTATTTTTCATGGTTTTTTAAATTGTCATTTAATAAAATTTGTTTATATTAAAAATGTCTTGAAATTTCTGTGTACGTGACTAATGTTTTATGCAGATGAGTAGCAGTAAGAATTTGTTAAAGATATCTTTAACGGTTTTTGAGGTACTTGACATCTAATCTTAAAAAATTAGTTATTCGGAAAATAAAAATAAATAATTGTTATTAAATTAGACAAAATATATTTTAATAGAGTCCATCACTATAACTAGGGTTGTCATAGTTTTCTTGCTTGTCTGGTGTTTTTGTTTTAAGCTCCAAAGCTGTTTTTATCATTTTTGAATTCGGTTTATATTGAGGTGTTTCATTGATGTATCTATATTATGTCCAATTTTAAACCCTAAATGTTCCGTAATTCTAACGTTTGTCATATAACGCTAATTGCATGTTAACACTGTATCAAAAACACTAAATTAATGTTTCTGTGGTAATAAATTTTCGTTTTCGTATGCGCGATCGTATAACATTGTTCAGTGATCCGTTGCAATTTTGTGATTTTCCTTTCAAAACACTGTATTAGAAGATCATGATTGGCTAGCAAAATAGGTTTGATTTCTTGCGTGACGATATCTGGTAAATGGAAATGTTTGCGTATGGTAAAAATTACGGTGTCTAATATAATTGTGAAAACAACATGCTAAGCTTCTATATCGAGATGTCTAAAATATTAGAAAATATTATTTTAGTTCATTAAAACATATTAACTACCCAGTGTTCTACTGTATGTCATTTCAAAGAAAATATTCATTAGAATATTAATCAAAATCTAAAAATCTATATTTTTTTTTGCTTGGTCAGCCTACTTTGAGTCAAAAAAGTGGTTCTCACATGGATGTGCATATATGTTTTTTGTGTGCGTGCGCGCAATTTTTTAAAATGTAAAACTGTTAAAATATCGGACTTTCTTAAAATCGGCTCGAACAATTTTCATCAAATTACCCAAATAAAACATATGGATCGTTATAACCTATTTTCTCAAAACATCCAGCTTTGAGAATAACGAAGAAATTAGAATATATTTTTATATAGATTCTTTCTCCATATTCGTAACCAAAGTTCTAACTTTGTTTGAAATTCACCAAGTTTGAAATTCAAAGTGAACTCTGCATTTCTTCCTATGAAGTGAACGCCGCCAGGTCTTTCTTCTTATTTACTCTTGAACAGTAAACTCTTTAAATTCCAAAATGTGGTGCACTGAAATCAGTGGTAAATCTTCAATAATGACCAAAATGATTTCCAGAAATCGTATTTTTTGTGAAACGAATTGGTTGAAAGTTTTTTGTAATGTTTTTGCACCTTTTATTTCACTAAAGGAGTTGTTTTGCAATTAAAAACAAACTTTAAAGAGCTGTAAAAATGAAAGCCTACGTGTTGCCCTACATTTTCTATATTATAACTAATTCAACGAAACTAGCTGTACGTTTTAGGCAGTTGGACACTTAACATGATTTGTCAATTTAAAAACTAGTTAGTCTTGTTTCTATTCTTGTCACAAACTAAAGTTATGTTTCTCTAAATTTAGGCCAGGTGACACGTGTTTCGACAGTTTTTTTTGTCGTCTTCTACTTTCTCGACATGATAACTAGATTAGGTTTAAACTCTTTGTCGTATTGTTGAATATGCAAACAGTAATACGAGTGATTTTATCATGAAATGGAATAGTCAGGTACACACTGAGGTTCTGTAAAGGCTAAAAAATGAGGTTCAAAGCTAAAATAGTAAAAAGAATGGATCAGTTGATTTCCGCGTCGTTTCCACTGCCGTTTGTATCGTAAGGTTTAATTGCTCTTAAAATGTATTTGATGCCCAAACATAACTACTTTTAAACTAGTTTTCTACTTACTTTTTACTAATGAATATAAGCGTATTAGATTGATAACCCTTATGAGATATATGTGAGCGCTCGCTGCTGGTGGAATCTTGCGGCAGAGTGTTCAACTACTAAATAGATAATAGTACTGTATATTTTCTCAAACTTCTCCATCCCCGTGTCTTTGCAGTTTGCATCGTCCGTAGCCGCAGATAACCCAACTACTTGGACTTTAGCCTCTGATATCGAGCACGCTTTTTATAACATTGGATAGTCCGTTTCTATTCAATGCTTGTACCTACTGCAAAAGGCCGAGCGCCAGGAAAACGTTCTACATTGTTCAGAAGTTTTTCAAAAGTTGCCTTTGTTGATGTCCGTTTAGTACAAAAAAAAACTTTTTTCGTTTTCGTTCAAAACTAGGTTTATAAATTGGTCTAAATTTTTCCGGCCTAACTTGTCGGCATTAGAGACACGAAAAGTTGGACTTTTAAAAAGGTATGGCGTCTCTATATAAACTCTTTTATTTGCAATAACTGTAGCCTATATATTGGGAATCATTAATCTCTTTTAATTCAAAATAATACCACACACTACATTAATAAAAATAAAAATATATTTATTCTCAAAATGTCACGACTTAAATCGTCAGTCCCTGTGTATTTTTACTCAGTTCGGGACGCTACAAAGACCATTTTCCCAAAATTTTGTAGTGATAGAGGACTTGTCGCTGACTATCATGTCATCGTGGTAAGACTAAGACCCGGTACCGTGTAATGAGCACCTATCCTGTCTTATAAATCACTTTTTGAGAGGTTATTTAAATTTGTGTGTGTGTGTGTGTGTGTGTGTGTGTGTGTGTGTGTGTGTGTGTGTGTGTTGTTTTAGCAAGCTAATTTTGGCATTTTGTTCTGGTAATAGCTTGGGTATTTTCGTTAACCAACAAAGTTCGTTCAACAGTTTCATAATGGCGGCCGTTTCCAATCTTTATAAAAATTTATAACTTTTTATTATGGCTTAGAAATGTTTTTTTTTTAAATCTCACTAACATCACCATCGTAATCGGCGTAAAACTGCATAAATTATCATTAGATGTTTTTAAAATCCGTTGAAATTAAGGAACTGTTTGACGGCGGTCAGGGTTCATTTTCAAATATTTAGGATGCAGATTTTAATGCTGATCACATTGGCGGAAACAGAATTTCAAAAACGGTAAACAAAAATATTTCCGGAAGTTCGCTTCTATCATGCCATCGGGACAGCTTCGTGTCCGCCTATATATACCAACCCCGTGATAACATAAAGCAAGCCTGGCTACAATGTACACGAGCCCGGCAAACTACCGCAGTTTTCTTCTATAATTTAATAGCGAGCGGAGCGTAGCGGACGCGGCACATAAAATGGCGCAGTAATTATTTTCTTGTTTATACGTTTACCGTACGGGACCGATACAAGGGCACAGCTCTCGTGCAATGTCTTATTAAAAGTGAATTTATACTTTCTCATTGGCGATTGTTTGGCTTTCACTGATTGCTAATAATTTATAGAAAAGTTTTTTTAAAATAAGGGTGAAAGCTCTTTGACGAGTGCTCGCGTTAAGTGCCAGATACCATCGGACATTGTGGCCGGTCTCTTCGGCCTTGTTCTTTATCTGCGGCCAATCCAAACTTTCTGCGGTACTTTCAGTTACATTCTTCAGCTTTTCGTTGTTTCATCGTTGTTTCGTCGTGACGGACCTTGAAATGATCGCCGATCCTAACTTCTAAATGACTCTTTGAGGAGTCGCTGTTTTTTTTTTATTACGTACATTTGTATTAAGCATAGCTTCAAATATTTTATATTTGTTGAAGCGTTTCGGAATACTTCCATTATCAGTCTTCAGCAAGAAAAATTGCAACAATTAGTTTTGATAATGGGAATATTCCGAAACTCGTCAATAAATATGAAACGGTGTTTATATATTTATGTATATATAATATACCTCGATCACGGTTTGTAATCTTTGTAGTAGGCCTAAATATTTAATTTAAAAGATACAAATACGATCTTTAAACGGGCTGAACTCCACTTCCGGTTGCCGTTCATCTTCATTTCGCTCCGCTCGGCTCAGCTGAGCGTATTTGATGACCGTCCGGCCTTACAGCTGCGGAAGTATTGTTACACAGCTGTTGTGCGTTCCGGATAATTCCCTTCACCTTTAAATATAAAAATACATAAAACCGCGTGTTATCATAAACTGTTCAACACGAACAAGCATAACGATCTTCGCATGGTAGTGTAATGTCTTTATCACAGGATATTAACTTGGAGAAAGTACGGTTACGTTTTCATCAGATTGGTTTTTATAACAGAATGTGATTCGGGTCAAAAGGTTGCCGGCAACACCGCGTCACGGCGTTTAGACGCTTCATTGGAGGCAGGAAGATACAATGGTAAATGTCAACAATAGCGTGACCAACTGCACAGCCTGACAGGTTAGGTTAGGCCAAATATGGGGCTTAGTCTTGCAGATAGAAAGTGGTTGTGAAAGAAACAGATTTTCGTAATTATATTTTTCATGTTTTCTTATTTCAAAAACCGTCGTTTACCCCAAACCCTCCGCCCAAGAAGTCATTTTGGTGAATAAATGAATCAACAGATTTCAATAAGAGTTCATACAAAACGTTCAGAAAACTTTACAGAACATCGCATTAAAAATGCTGATCAAATGTGAGCTGAATTTTAGCAAAAGTCTTTTCGTTCGATTCACCAGATCTCGGAACTATTTGAAATAATAAACCAGTTTAAAAGTGACAAGCACCATGTCTATTTTTTTATCGTGAACTTTTTTTAAATTCCAATTTCACCATCACAATCAGAATTCCAATCCTCGTACAGTAGCGTTTAAAACTTTTAAAAATAAATTGAAATTACGAAAAAGAGACCTGACAGCCGTCAAATTGAACTTATTAGTTTCAACGGATTTTAAAACGCTAATCTGCTCAGATTTTAAAGGTGAATACGACGATGAATTCAGACTTCAATTTAAGGCAAAAAAAGTTACGAATTTTTAAAGATTTCGAAATTGCCGCCATTTTTGAAACTATCGAACGAATTTTACCGGTTAACGAACTTTGTACAGGCTATACACTAATCAATTTTTGTGCCAAGTTTTTATCAGATCGGACTAAAATTGCGAACGTGAGCTTTTTAACGTCCTATCCTTATATATATATATATATATATATATATATATATATATATCTGCACTCCCTGCGGTATATGTATATATATATATTATTATTATTATTATTAGGCTATTATTATTATTATCTGCGTATAGACCCTGTTGGATCACGCAAAGCACTCCGACTCATGTCTTGCTCCTTCTAATCCTCCACACCTCTCTCATCCTGTCCCCATGGATCCTCTTCCGCTCCTCCGTCCATTTTACCCCTGCTCTCTTTGGGATTTCATTCTCTGGGACCTTCCAACCGAGCATCTTTCTCCTGTATGCGTTCCTGCCTTCAACGTCTGTTGAGTCTATTTCTGCGTTATGTAGGTCTATTGTGACTTATGCGATCCACGACGTTGTTGATTTGACACCTTGTATATACTTAAAGATTCTGTTGACAAGTCTCGTTGCTGGGAGTCTACTGATGTGTCCATATAACCGAAGCCTCCTTCTTCTGATATCCGCTGCCAGGTTCGATATCTTCTCTGTGGTCTTCCGGGAGTGCAAACCTGTATCCATCTTCTGTTAATCTCGGGCCAATGATCTTCCTCAAGATTTTGCGTTCTTCCTTCAAAATATCCTCCATGGTAGCTTTTGTATGGAGTGCTAGCGTCTCGCTTGCATATAATACCTCCGGTTTTATGACTGTGTTGTAGTGTCTGATTTTTGTGTGCGTCGACATACATCTCTTATTGTAGATATCACGCGTTATACCAAGATCCCTCTTCATTCTCAGTAGCCGAACCCTTTGCGCAGTCTTCTCGCCACCCGTGGGTTCAAGAATTTCTCCCAGATATTTGAAGTGCTTGACTCTGTTTATCTTACCATACTTTGTGTTTAGTTCTTGAATATTTAATTTTGAACAGAAGAATTCGATTTTTTTAAACGAGATCTGTAGACCGACCCTCTCTGCACATTCCTTTAGGACTTCTATCTGTTTAATATATATATATATATATATATATTAGCGAAAAGCACATTGAGGCTATTATCGCCTCTCTAAATGTAAGTGTGAGTGTAAAGTGTCAAAGTCGTAAGTGTAGTGTTGTAAGTGTAAATGTGTGTTAGACTCGAGTACCGTGAGGGATGTCTAAATCCCTCTCAATAGATTTAGTCTGCACTCCTGCGGTATCATATATATATATATATATATATATATATATATATATATATATATATATATATATATAATAAATAAGGATAGACTAGGTCTGGGTCTTACCATGATGACCGCTCTAACAGCTCATTTTGTAATTCGTTTAAAATCGGATTTTCACATAACCGACTGCGATTTTAAGTAAAACCCGGCTCGAGACTATAAAAAAAGTTAATTTTTTTCAATACAAAATTAATATTTGTTTTATTTCAAAATTTACACACAAGGCATACACGAGTTATTCAAGAGCCTACACGTGTTATGATTTTCTTTTTACCTTCGAATCCGAATTTTCGAAAAATAAGTATGTTTTAATTTAGCGTTAATTTCATTTAAACTTTAATTTGAATATTGTTAGAAAGTGTGTGCAGTGTATACGCACTTATTATTCATTACCAGTGTAACCTTTCGATTTGCATATTCTGTCGGCATTCGCCGAACCCGACGTTCATAATGCCTCAGTCACGGTCAGCTCGACCCAGCGTGAAACAATAAGCAAAGAAATTATATGTGTTTTTTACGAGAACAAACTTTCGTTTTTCTTTTGTGCAGCGTGGAATGCGCGAATTCACGTCAAATTTAATTAAATTTAACAAACCGCGAAACTGGTTTCTCCGTGCGTAACTGGGATGAGTTATGCTCACAGATACACGTCTTATGTGCACAGATACAGCTATATAGCAGCGAAGATTAATGATGCTTGTAAAAATGTAAATACACAGATAGGAAATGTAACAGGTCAACGACTCCTTTATCTGTCCTTAGCTCGTGTTCATTTGTTCGTTCTCCTATTTGTGCCAATAAAGTTTACAACGCCGACTTTATGTTCAACGTACGCCTATTAGCTTTTTTCATTTAATTTAATTTGTTTTGTTTTGTCTGATTGTTAAAAGTCGGCTGATGCATGGGCCTGTAATCAACTGCGTACTATATAATATTTATTTGTTAAAAAAACAACTATTTGTTTGTTTTACTAGTGTTATCTTTTTTAATTTCAGCTCATTTTGGTAAATATTTCCTCCTTTCCTTTTTACTCCACCATTTATAACTAACAATAGAAACAAAAATAAACGCGCACGCAACTGTCTCGCTGACGTGATAGAAACGAATTTCCGAAAATATTTTTCTTATCTTACCCTTTGTTTGAATTCCGATTTCACCATTATAATCAGCACTAAAATCAGCATATAGTAGCATTTTAAAAACGGTGCTTCAAAAAGTCAGGAAAAATTCACAAATTTTCAAACATTCGAAAAGGCCGCCATTTTGAAACTGTTGAACGGATTTCGTTGATTAACGAACTTGTTCAAGCAACAACTAAAATCAATTTGTTTGACAAGTGTGAATGGAATCGTACAAAAATTGCGAACTGTATATGTATAAAGTTTAACGACTCCTCAAAAATTGATCCAGTGGTCAGGAGCAGTGCTCATTTTAAGGTCCCATTTCTTGATTCTGGGTCTTACCATGATGGCTGCTCCAAATACCTCATTTCCAATGTAAATACATTAATAAATGGTGTCAAATCATTAGGATGTGCAAAAAATTTCCCAATGATTTTCCAATGAAAATTTATTGATAAGAAGATTCAATAAAATCACTTTAACATTCCTTCAAACCTGTAAGATTCAAATAAAAAATACTTTATTATTCCATCAAACCTGTAAGATTCAAATAAAATCACTTTAAGATTCCATCAAACGTGTAAGAATCAGATAAAATCACATTAACATTCCATCAAACCTGTTAGATTCGAATAAAATCACTTTAACATTCCATCAAACTTGTAAGAATCAGATAAAATCACATTAACATTCCATCAAACCTGTTAGATTCGAATAAAATCACTTTAACATTCCATCAAACCTGTAAGATTCAAATAAAATCACTTTAACATTCCATCAAACTTGTAAGATTCAAATAAAATCACATTAACATGCCTTCAAACCTGTGCACAGCTGATTTACCCTATACAGTGTGTAAAGTTATCAAGGTTGCAACGTAAAAGTAAAAAACCATATGTTATTATTGCATTGCGCACAATACTTCATAACCTATAAATCATACCAGCTCGCTATTTGTGTAAAATTACATTACTGAACGTACAATTTACGGGCTAGCTATGAGATTAGAAAAGAAAGCAAGCCGGGAAAGGTCAGTTTCCGAAAAGGGTCGATTTTAAACCGCCGATGAATGTAATTTGAAAGGCGTACGACGAGCCTGCAGGATGCTGCAGGATGAAGTAGTAAATGACGATGTAGGCCATTGTGGTCTGAGCATGTTGTTCACGGATAACAAATAATTGCCATTAGTAACCATATGCAAGCGATATACATACGTGCCTGATTCTTTCATAATTTACATTTTCACAATTTAAAAAAAATTACGAATAAAAGTATGTTTGCGATTAAAAATATTTCTAAATACAACTTGGAGGACATATTGTACACTATCAAAAAACTTCAAATTTGTGTGATTAAAGATCCGAAATAAATTTGAGGTTTTTTGACGAACGTAAAATAAAATCACTTCAACATTCATCACATCAAGATTTTTGGCCTTTTATCAAAATCGGATGAACCTTGGACACGTTGTTATCTTCTGGATACGTAGGTAATAACCTCGAAATATTGCCTTTTTCTGACTAGTTACTTTCGTTGTAGCCTATACTTTAAGACGATGAAAAAATTGATATTGACTTGAAGCTGTAAAGATACATTTATACTTTTGTTAATCATAAGTTTTGTAATTGCAAGAAATTAACGCATTAATGAAAAGTGTAATCAAAATATTTTAAGCTGTTAGTAGAACAGTACAGGCTAATCTGAATACAAAGTTATCTAAAATTTTAAACCATTCGGTCTTGCCAAGGTACTGTTCCTGCAGTATTTCAATGTTATAAACAATTTTAAACTCGTTTCTAAATTTTGTTGGCCACCATATCTTGTTGGCTTTGTTGTCAAAATTTCTTTCATTTAAATAATTGAAATCGATTTTTTATTCAATGTAAACTTTGCTCGCTGTTACACTGGCTTTTTCGCTTTGCAGTGAGTAATTAATTGTGAAATAAGCAAGCTGATAAAATTGTTTGTGTGGCACTGGTAAACATAACCTCAAATATATATCTTGTTAGTAACACAACCGATTAAAGAAATGTGGCAAATGTAATAGGTTTTCTTTAATACAACTTTGTTATATATGTGAACAAGATAATTTGTCCAAGTTTCTTAAAATATTTGGCAAATATATTTTATAGCGTAATACGGCCTTTGGTTTAAAACTAAAACTGTAAAAAAGTCCTGCTAGTAAAAACCCAGTCGCGGTACTTAACTGTCGCACAGAAGTGATGGAAATGGATTACTAAAAAGTAAAGTTAGCAATAATTTTTTTGTATTTTTTCAATACAAAAGTAACTTTTTATCAAAATCTGACTTGACTAAGTGTGACGAGCGCTATAACTGAAAAAAATATTCAGTATTCAACTATGCGATACCTTGCCTTCTATATGGGCCAACCCTGTGAAATATCTGTTTATTTAAATTTAACAATTTCAACTGTATTTAACAATTAACAAACCAGTATTTAATTATTTATAATCTTGACTTTTTAAACAGCTGATTATTACCACTTACTTTTTACAGAAATTTTACAACCCTAATTAAGGGCTTTAATTAAGACATGTAGTTTTTCCTCAAGATCGAGGCAAGGTCCTTTAAGATAACCCTTCAACAATCTACGACTCACCAATCTGTCAAAATAATGTTTTCAAATTTCACCTTACGGAATTATATACACTATACAATATGTAAACGACATTAAAGGTATTAGTTTTCGTAAAGAAAGGACACCTAACCATTTCGCTGCTAACTCAGTTTTTATTATTTTTAACGGATGTTTAAAAAATATTTGAAACAAAAAAAGTTTTAAAAAATAAGATTTGAAATGGCCGATCGAAAGGCTCGTCAAAATCCATTTTTAGGCAAAGTTTGAATTAAATCGGACCAAAATTGCGACAATGAGCACTCGCGTGTACACGCGCGCGCGCACGCGCACACAACATAAATATTTTTTTAACGATCCTTTGAAAAGCGATCTGGAGGTCAGGTCGTTGCTCATTTCTAGGTCCCGAGTTTGGGTCTCACCATGATGGCAGCTCCAATAGCTCATTTTGCAATTGGATTTTGCTAAAACTATTAACGAAATTAACTGACAAAACACAACATGCGTATTAGTCTTCTTAATATTCTATCGCGTACTATATTAAGGTACTTACACTGTAACTACCGTTTAAACGCAAGACCAAACTTTCTCTTACACGACTTTACCTCATTACAGCCGAGCACCGACGAAGGGTGTGGGACTGAATTGCACAGATTATGCCTTCCCTCGCAGCCGAAATTCCGTCTTCAACGCCAATTTAAAGAAGTGGATTAATTAGCGAAGGTCTGTCACGGAACTCCGTGAAGCTTACCATCATTAGAGCCCCCAGGTCTCACGAGCGGGGTATTGTTTTACCTTCTCTTCGCTCGCCGAGCCTCCGGGGTGTCTGTATCTGCCGGACCATCTGTGATTTAAGGTGTGTCCGTCGAGCGCGAAAGTTGCGCTGGCACTTGGCCATGTGCTCAGCAGAAGTGCAAACAGAATCTGTCAATAAGTGACGTCACAAACTGAATACAAATGGCAGAGAAATTAACATAGCGGTGTTCCAACACTTGTTAATGCACACACTCAACAGGTACAGTAGAGTCTCGATTAATCCTCACCCTTTTAACCGTCAGGTTAATTATGTTATCTGACTTTTAAACAATCTGCCATAATAAATAATAAAATAACTTTCTAGACAAAACAAAACACTGACTGTTTATATATAAACGGTATTTAGATTTAAAGGAGACAAACGCGATCTTTATAAATTTCAGAACTCAGCTTCGGGTTGCCGTTCATCTTTATTCCGCTCCGCTCACCTCAGGGCTGCTCCGCTACTCGTTTGGTGACCGCCCGGCCTAAGTAGGGAAGCGGAGTTGGCTTCAAAACCGAAACTAGACAGAGTCGAACCTACGCGGAACGGAACTCTTGTCTCGAGCGACGCCGCTTGTCTCCGCTCAGGTCCGTTACGCGTTCAGTGACCGCAGTTACAATAAAATGTTTGGGTTTTGAACGCGTAGTTCGCTCCGCTCCTCATTTGGTGGCTATCCGGCCTAAAACTCTATAGATTTGTTGAAGGTGTTTATTTCCGGCGAGTTTGCCACTTTTGTAAATTGAACAATATCGTCATACAGGGGTTCCAGAAATACGTTTACGGTTAACTTTCTGATCGGAATAGTAGTTAAGCAGATACAAATCTTGATATATTGTCCAAACTATAGTTACGAAAATTATTCAGGATTAGGACTGTAGCGTTCGCAGTTACGGTGCGATTCGACCCAAATTTTGGTACAAATATTGATTTTGGTAATAAATCCGTCCGTCATTTATGTGATGGCAGCTGGCCTCTGTTTACCTGGTTATCAGTAAAATTAACATGAATTGTTTTGAATTAGTTAAGATTTCCAGTTGACTGCTCAATTGTATCACCTACAGACAGCACAGCAGTGTACTGACTAGGGCGCGCGCGCGCACGATATTGATTGATTCACGACGGAGGGGTTGACAGGTATTAATCATCAGTCCTTCTTTTGCCTCCGCGTAACCTGTTGAGACGTTTAACCATAACTGTCTGTCAACGATCGCCTCCTTTAACATCGGTTCAGTAAACAGACGGTTTTAACCTCGCGGATTTTGTGCATCCTTCTGGACGCTCTTTACTAATGTCCGGCGTTCACGGATCTAAAACTTCACATCGCAACATAAACGCACCACCTTGTATAGGTCGTTTGTTTCATCGTGGCGCTTGACCTTGAGCGGTTTGACTGGCTGATGACCTTGAGCGGTTTGACTGGCTGATACTGCATTGCGGTATCACAACACTAGGTGGGGGAAGGAAACCGCTGAGTGGTAATTATATTATCGTGCCGTTAGCGTAACGTAGTAGTGCTTGGTAGATACTTCCCTTTACAGCTCTTCCCAAAACAAACCAACCTTCTTCTTCTTTAAGCGCCACGATAAAACAAATGACCTATAACTAATATTCAGTTGTCCAGAACTTCTGTGACAGTTTCTTGTCTTGTTGTTTATCGTGTGTTGCAAATATCAAAAGTGTTACGTAACCAATAGCTTTGCTTTGCAAGTAATTTTATTTTTGAAATCTCATCCACTTTCTCTAAAATGCCTCAACTGCGTTACGCAACTCGGCTGCAGTTTTTAATAAGGATTCCGCCTTTAAAGGGTTACGACTTGATGAGAAAATGCAGTCGTGTACTCGCGGTTGCCCACAAGTTGCACTGGCTGATTGCTTTCAATCTGCATTACCGTGTGAGCCGGTTCAGGTCAGTGTGACGCCTTGCGTTTATCAAAGGAACTTTAACTCGCCCATTAACGGAATAATGAGTACAGATTATATCTTGTATGGAAAATCGATTTTCAAAACCATTTTCGACGTTACTTATTCGGCATATCGTTTTCTTGTTCTTAATGAAAGAGAAAGTTTGGACGCTGCAACGATGTAGAAATTGAAACAGTTTTGAAACATTAAAAAGTATCAACAGTTTGGAGTATACAATTTGTTGTATCACCATCATCCCTCTAATCATCATGTTGTATTATCATCATTCACCTATATCATTCGGTTTGTTGTGTTATCATCATCATGTAATCATTCGGTTTTTTGTGTCATCACCATCCTGTAATCATTCGATTTGTTGTATCAATATCATCCCTAATCGTTCGTATTGTTGTCATCGTCCTCTAATCATTCAGTTTTTTGTATAATTCTCATCTTCCCCTAATCATTCGATTGGTTTTATCATCATCATCATCCCTAATCGTTCGGTTTGTTGTATCATCGATTTTTTGTAGCGTTGTCATCCTGTAATCATTCGATTTATTGTACCATCCTCATCCTCTAATCATTCGGTTTGTTGTATCATATCATCGTCCTTAATCTGTTTGTCTCATATCATCGCTCCTAATCATTCGATTTGTGGTACATATCATTGTCCCTAAACATTTGGTTTGTTGTATCACATCGTCATCCCTAATCATTCGGGTTGATGTACCATATCATCGTCCATAATCATTCTGTTTGTTGTATCATATCATCGTCCCTAATAATTCGGTTTGTTGTATTATATCATTCTCCCTAATCATTCGGTGTGTTGTATTATATCATTGTCCCTAATCATTCGGTGTGTTGTATTATATCATTGTCCCTAATCATTCGGTGTGTTGTATTATATCATTTTCTTTAACCATTCGATTTGTTATATCGTGATCGTCATTCCCTAATCATTCGGTTTGTTGCATCATCATCATCATCATCAACACGTAATCATTCGTTTGTATTATCATCACACACCAATCATTTTGTTTGTTGTATCATCATCCCCTAATAATTATGTTTGTTGAAACACGCATACTAATCTTAATGCCTAGTAAAATAATTAGACCAATTTTTCGTTTTTTTTGTCGATAACTTTCCCTAATTTATAAGTTTTTTGTGGAAATATGAGCGCAGTGTTTTTCCATTATTTATTTGTTGAACATTTTTATCGGTTATTATAAAATAATAAATATTTTGTTTGCACGTTATTGGGATACCATCCAGGGAGCCAAACAAGAAAACCATAAATAACATTAAATAATTGTATCTCTCGGCACTGTGGGGACTGCAGCATCTCGGAGATCCCCTTAGGAAGCTGATAGGAAATTACAGCACCTGAGGTCTGAAGGGGCGTAATAACACTTTATCCAGGTGTAAACGGGAGCAAACGCTGCAGTAACAGTCTTTAAAGATACTTAAGGTATGCAACGAACAATAAGTTTTTTTTCGTTCTAATTTTTCCTAACGTCTTTCTTTTCAATTTTGCCTTTGACTTAAAATGAAATAATACAAACCAACAGATACATTTATACAAACACGTCGAAACATCGCAACCACGCACGAAACTTATTAGGGAATTGGAAGAACTGTCATCATGGTAAGGCCCAGACCCAGGACCTTGAAATGAGCGTCGTTCCTGAACTTCAAATAAATTTTGAGGTGAAATTTGTCGTGTTTGTTTGTTTGTGTGTGTGTGTGTGTGTGTGTGTGTGTGTGTGTGTGTGTGTGTGTGTGTGTGTGTGTGTGTGTACGGGCGCGCGTGTAAGATGAGATCAAGCTCACAATTTTAGTCCGATTTGATTCAAACAGGGCACAATAATCGAATTTTGTAATAACTTGGGCAAGGCTAGTAAGCCAGAAAAATTCGCCCAACAGTTTCAAAATAACTGTCGTTTCAAATCTTAAAAATTCGTAAATTTTTTGCCTCAAATATGTTTACCGTAATCAGCGTTAAAAACTGCAGAAATTAGCAATTTGAATTTTCAAAATGCGTTGAAATTAAGAATATTAATTTGACGACGTTCAGGGTTCATTTTCGTACGTTCAATGCAATTTGAAAGTCCGATATGCAAAGATGTGCGGATTTTAATTTCCTACGTGATGGTGAAGTCAGATTTTGAAAAAGAGCTAAGATTAAAGAAATAATTTTTGAAATTCGCTATCACGTCAGCGAGACTGCTGCGTGACGCGGTTATTTTTATTGTTCATATTTTCATTCTTTTTGGATGAATGCGCACATTAATAAATACAGAACATACACGGATCCTGTGTATGACATACACAGCATATATACACAAATATACATATTTATCTTAAGAAATGCATAATCCGCCTTGGTGGATATATCCTATCCCTGTTCAGGCCTTCTGAGTAAAAAAAAGTTATTTATTTTGCAAATTTAAACGTAATTTTAAGTTAAATTGCCTTCTGATGAACTTTTTTCGATGGCCTATAAATTACGACAAATAAGAAATAATTTTTTTATTTCTTATACGTAAATCTAAGTAGTTCCAAGAACAGTAGACCTGATGACTGTGTCCTTAATTAACACACAGGACGCACCACGACACGTTCATAATCTTTTCCGCTTACTGGTAACAGTAATATTTACGGGAAATGTTACCGGACAAACCTTTTTTGGAAATTTTATGCTCTTTTTCCATGATTAGGTGAAAATAAGTCTTGCCGTTCCGCCAGTATTACAGGACATAATCAGAAACTACATTAACGTTAAATCTGAGACCGCCATCTTGAAACGGAAGCGAATGGGACACGATCTTATACATATGTCATTCGGGCTTTATACAAGGTATCTTTGTGTTCTAAATTTCAAAATTTTCGGTAATGCATTTGACTAAAACTGCACTGGTCATCTGTAAGTCAGGTGCCGCCATCTTGAAACGGAAGTAAATTAACTCGTACGTCATTTGGGCTTTATACTAGATATGTTTGTACTAAATTTCGAAGTAATGCGTTTGCCCAAAACTGCGCACAGACATCATTGTAAATCAGACGCCGCCATCTTGAAACGGAAGTGAACGGGGAAAATCTTATACATACATTTCAGTGCGTTTGGCCAGAACTGCGCAACAAACACACAAACCAAACAGTTGTCGAGTTGAAACAAAAAGTGTTCTTAAAACTCACGATACGTAAACAATCAATCGTGCAGGATAAATCGTACAGTATATTTAGTGTTCATTTTGTGTTTTTAAACAATAGATTTCAAACAATCGATCGTCACATTTTTTTTATAACTTCAGTTTTTTATTTGAACCCGGCAGGGGGATTCAGACTAGCTGCACTTTTTGAGAGGATGTAGACGTCCCTCGCGGTACCCGAGTCTAACACACACTTGCAACTTTAACACTTTACACTCACTCTTACATTTAGGGCGGCGATAATAGCTTCAATGTGCTTTTCGCTTTAAAATAAAAAAATTGAAAGTTTCGTTTGGACATAAAGAGAAGCGTACGATATTGTCAAGTTTACAAGTTGGCAAGCCTGACTGTATTAGCGGCGTGCGCGGGAAAATTCCCGTCTCCTATTGGCCAAACAAATCCTTGACTGTCGCGAGAGGAAATATCTCATTCAGAATACAGTTCAGTCCATTGATGGGACTAACGAAGTGTGGCCGTTGAACGGAAGCGAACGGATTTGAAAATTTGTAATTTCGTTGATAACGGTCGTTTCTTAACGGACTTTATAAATTAAAGTCATTGTTTTGTAGTGCGGTGGGTGTTGGGCAGTGTTGTGGCAGTGTGTCTAGGGTAGTGTTGTGTGCGGAGCTCTTCTGAACAAGTAAGGTTAAGTAAAATTGAATTAAGCACTGAAAGGCTATTTTTAATAAATTTGTAGTTTAGTTTAGATACGGGAGCAGTGTATCTTTCTAGTTTTTGTATACGTTAGCCATCATCATGTTAACATTCCTATATTTACCGTTAGTTTTTAATCAGTGAGTGATTTATATATTTTTTAAATATTTTTGACAATATTTCCCATAAAAGTAATACTAATGCGTATACAGTAATATTTACACAGAAATAATATGATAAATTCAAACAAGATCTGTCGCAGTTTGTTGTCAATAAATTATTGGCGAATTACAAATGATAAATTAACTTCTGCAACGGCTGTTACGGCAAGACCTTGATCAGTACTTGTATTTAATATAAATGATTAACGACCTTCGGATATTTATTTTGTAACGAGACTTATAAAATTATTTTTAAATTACATACTTTATTATTCAGTCAAGAAATATTTACCCGCGGAAGATTAATTTTCTTACGGTAAGTAACGATTTTATGTAGTTTTTAACGGAAATATTTTGCGACGTCATTGTCATGTACTCACTCTATAACATGAAGCCGTGGAACTTGCATGATTGCGTAGCCAACAGTGATTACAAAATTACTAACTTTCACACGATAATATTGGTTATGTTTACGGAGATAATTTGTTTTAATTGTTTAATTATACTGTTTAAATTGCTTTTACTCATTAAGTAGTTTTCGCGAAGAAAAACACGCTAGTAACTTGGCGCAATAGTAATATGGTTCGATTTTCGATATTTTTTTCACTTATTCAGTTTTCCGGTATTTTCCTCATTTCGTTACTTCCTTCACTTTTATTTGATTTTCTGTTAATTTCTTAACTTTTATTCGATCTTTCGGTATTTCCTTCACTTTAATTCGATCTTCCGTTATTTTCTTCACTCTGATTCAATCATCCGGTATTTTCCATACTTTTATTCGATCTTCCGTTATTTTCTCATTTTTAATCGATCTTTCGGTATTTTCCTCACTTTTATTCGATCTTCCTAAATTTTCCTTACTTTTAGTAGATTTTCCGTTATTTCACTCACTTTTATTCGTTCTTCCGGTATTTTCCCCATTTCTGTTCCATCTTCCGATATGTTCCTCACCTTTATTCGTTCTTCCGTTATTTTCCTCACTTTTATTCGTTCTTACTGTATTTCCCTATTTCTGTTGCATCTGCCGAGATTTTCCTCACTTTTATTTGTTCTTCCGTTATTTACCTCACTTTTTTCGTTCTTCTGTTATTTTCCTCACTTCTATTCGTTCTTCCGGTATTTTCCCCATTTCTGTTGCATCTTCCGATATTTTCCTCACTTTTATTTGTTCTTCCGTTATTTACATCACTTATATTCGTTCTTCCGTTATTTTCCTCACTTTTATTCTTTCTTCTTTAACTTTCCCATTTCTGTTCCATCTTACGGTATTTTCCTCTCTTTTAGCCAATCTTTCGATATTTGCCTCACTTTTATTTGTTCTTCCGTTATTTTCCTCACTTTTATTCGTTCTTCCGGTATTTTCCCCATTTCTGTTGCATCTTCCGATATTTTCCTCACTTTTATTTGTTCTTCCGTTATTTACCTCACTTATATTCGTTCTTCCGTTATTTTCCTCACTTTTATTCGTTCTTCCTGTATTTTTCCCATTTCTGTTGCATCTTCCGATACACTCCTCACTTTTATTTGTTCTTCCGTTATTTTCCTCACTTATATTCGTTTTCCCAGAATCTTTCCCTACTGTTATAGTTTGTGTTTTACAAATGGGCGTGAAATAAATTGCTTTCGCTGAAAAAACACGAAATTAGTTATGCGAGTCCTGCTAGTGCGTATTTAACGATTTTCGTTTTTGTTTGAATGGTCGAGTATCTTGTGTAAACCGCTGTTAAGTAATTTGCTTCAATGTGAGAAAATCTTGTTAATTTCTATGCGTATTTTTTCCACCTAATATAAATAAAACCAACAAATTTGCAGTAAATCGATAGTAATAGTTTTGAGCTTAAGAAAGTACTAATTTAGACATAAACAACTGTTAGCAAGGCCCGTGATGGAAACGACAAGAAGATTGTAAATCCATGATGGCAAATTATTTTAACGCTTTCGTCTGGTGTTAATAAACTTTTGTCAGTTTGTTCCAAAAATGGTTAATCAGAGTACACTTAAGTTTGGAAATGTCCGCATAAGTAATTAATTGAAGTCAATTACATTGGGCACAGTATGTAGGCAAACATCCTTGAATGATTCATAACGCAAATGACGTCATCATTATTCTTTATTATAAGTGATGGGCTGGGCTACTGCATCTGTATGGCAAACCACGTTCTCAGTCTTATTAAAACACTAACTTAATAACAATTATATTAGCAGCGTTTTATTTAAGATGTTCTAGTTATTTGTTATTTACATTTTGAAGTTATTTTAAATTTTGTAAATTTCCTGTTCAATCCGTGCCTAGGCTTACTACTTAAATAATAAAATTGTAAATATGCACTTAACTTGTTTCGGCTTTTTTTCGTAATTTATGTAGCAGAACGTTTTGTTATACGCCCAATAGTAATCATAAAAAATATAAACAAGCGGAAACAACAGGAAGTTAAAAATAAAGGTGAGTAGCATAACCTCAAAATTACTTCTGCGCGAAAGTAGCAAATGTGTTCTCATCGCGAAAACTACTAATTAAATGCGTGTTATTAAAAATGAAAACAATAGAAATTTTAGAAAAAAATACCGTGTAACTAAAATAACACTGTTTTGTATGAAAGTAGTTTCTAAACCGTATAATTACTGTTACGGCGTATATAAAAAGATTTCTTATCGTAAAATATTTGATCTCCCGCGAGTGAATATTTCCGAACTGAATAATAAAGTAGGCAATAAATGAAAAGATATTTTAAAATTATTAATTTTATAAAACAACACGTATTTAATTAAACGTTCTCACTATTTCAGTGTTACAGGAAATAACCAGCAACTACATTCTTAACGTTAAATCAGAGCCCGCCATCTTGAAACGGAAGTGAATGGGAAACAATCTTACACATGCGTCGTTCGGGATTTTTACAAGATACCTCCGTACAAAATTTTAAAAACAATCGACAAATGCGTATACTGTAATTAAAATTGGTTTCACTCGTTATCTTTAAATCAGAGGCTGTCGTCTTGAAACGGAAATAAGTGGGAAAAATATGCATACATCATTTGGGCTTTATATAAGATATCTTCGTACAAAATTTCAAAACAATCGGTCAATGCGTTTGGCCAAGACTGCGTACACTCGTCATCGTTAAATCAAGAGGCCGCTATCTTGAAATGGAGTGAATGGGGAAATATCTTACACGTACGTCGTTTGGTCTTTAAACAAAGTACCATGGTATCAAATTTTAAAACAATCGGTGAATGCGTTTGGCCAGAACGGCGTGACAAACACACACACACACACACACACACACACACAAACCAAATATAGAACGGGCGAAATGAAACAGAGACCTAGCTTTTCAATTAGCAAAATTTGTTCTTAAATATTTTGAACAATTTTTATTCAGATATATTATACTTACGTAGAACAAAACGACAATTCCGATTCGTAAACGATGCGAAATTTTTAAATTGTCTTCACTGGTTTGTTTCAGTTTCGAATACCAGTGAACGAACTTTAATGATTATCTTACTGCGGCCAGGGTTCATTTTTGTATTCCCAAGGTATATACGATTGAATTTTTTATAAGTTAGCTACTATCACGTCAGCGAATTAGCTGCGTGCTGGGATTGTTTTATGTTGCCTCCGTATCCACTATTTATATTTTGTGTTTCTCTGTTTTAGGTGAGTACACTAACACGTGATCTTCTAAACGTAAGTCGTTATTGCATTAAAATTATTTATTATTTATTTATAATATAGGCTGTATTGTATGTTTCCTTATTTATTTTGTGGTAATGCCTGTTAGTAAATCATGATTTTTAAAATATTAAATTTGGCCTTCCCGATTGATAAATGTAACCTTAGTTAACCTACAACCCAAATTTTAGCGTCAACACATCCCCGCTTTCGTGTTCACCAACTAAAATTTATAGACCGAACAATATTACCCAAATTATCTCGGAGATAGTTTCTTGTTCAGTTTTTTCAGAAAAAAATCATTCTGGGCTTTCCAAAAAAAAATTTTTTTTGAGTGAAATTATATTTAACCGTTTTGATTTGGGCCCTACCCAGATTGAAAATTATGGTTTCATACCTTTAATTTCTAGTCATCTATATAGTACTGTTCACTGTTAGTCAAAAAAGTTTTGTGAGCCACCTTTTCAAAATTTTGGAACATAAAGAAATTTCGGTTTCTTAAACGTTTACAGTGGTTGAGATATTTCTGTGTTTAAGGTTTTAAAAGGGTCTTATTTAGGGCCTTCGAATCGAAAATATATTGTGTATTTTAAAAAACAAACTATTATTTTTTACAGATTTCAAATCCAAATTTGAATAAAATGGAACGAAAATTGCGAACGTCCGTTTGCTAGCACACGCACGCGTAAACAAAAATTACCATTGCGGGACGACAGACAGACGTGAGAACTTGGAACTAAATGGCTAGGCGTGCAGTATAACGGCGTTAATTATTAATTAAAGTTTTTATTTATGACTTTATTTAAATGAGTTTATTTGTATAAAATGTGCAAGATATGTTTAACTGTAAACGCTCTAAAGAAATTTGTGTTAGGTGGGTTCGGGTGTGTAGTATAATGGTGTTAATTATGATTTAAAATGTTTATTATTGAACTTAGGTATTAAACACAATTTTAAACGAAAAAGTATTAAATGTAAAACTCCGCAGGATGTCTATTTGTGACGGCCGAAACCTTACATGTTAGCTAGATCGACCCTCATCAAAACAAACTGCTTAATCGTCACGGCCAAACATTTACATGCCAGTTCGATTTATCATCATCAAAACAGATTGCGTAACCATGACGACCAAAACCTTACAAGTCAGCTCGATTTATCACAATCAAAACAGACTGCCTAACCGTGACGGCCAAAATCGTACATGCCAGCTCGATTTATTACCATCAAAATAGAATGCGTAACCGTGACGGCCAAAACCTTACATGCCAGCTCGATTTATTGCCATCAAAATAGACTGCGTAACCGTGACGGCCAAAACCTTACATGCCAGCTCGATTTATTACCATCAAAATAGACTGCGTAACCGTGACGGCCAAAACCTTACATGCCAGCTCGATTTATTACCATCAAAATAGACTGGGTAACCGTAACTGTCAAAACCTTAGATGAAAGCTCGATTTATTTCAGACTAGCTTTCATCTATTGATAGGATTTAGACGTCCCTCGCGGTACCCGAGTCTAACACACACACTTACAACACTACACTTACGACTTTAACACTTTACACTCACACTTATATTTAGGGAGGCGTTAATATATCCTTAATGTGCTTTTCACCTTAAAAAAATAATAATAAAAACTTTACATGCCAGTTCGATTTATCACCATCAAAACAGATTGCGTAACCGTGACGACCAAAACCTTACAAGTCAGCTCGATTTATCACCATCAAAACAGACTGCTTTACCGTGACGGCCAAAACCTTACATGCCAGCTCGATTTATTACCATCAAAATAGACTGGGTAACCGTAACTGTCAAAACCTTAGATGAAAGCTCGATTTATTTCAGACTAGCTTGCATCTATTGAGAGGATTTAGACGTCCCTCGCGGTACCCGAGTCTAACACACACACTTACAACACTACACTTACGACTTTAACACTTTACACTCACACTTATATTTAGGGAGGCGTTAATATATCCTTAATGTGCTTTTCACCTTAAAAAAATAATAATAAAAACTTTACATGCCAGCTCGATTTATCACCTTCAAAACAGACTGCGTAACCGTGACGACCAAAATCTTACATGACAGCTCTATTTATCACCATCAAAACATACTACGTAACCGTGATGACCAAAACCTTAAATGCTAGCTCTATTTATCACCATCAAAACAGACTGCGTAACCGTGATGACCAAAACCTTACAAATCGCCTCGATTTACCCTCATCAGAAGAACCTGCATAACCGTGACGGTTAAAACTTCATTTCGATTTATCACCATAAAAAAAGCAAAGTTCTTATTTTCTCTTTAGGTCACGCGCGCATAGAAATGTTTTTGCTGCAACAAAACAACTGCCCTTCAAAAAGTAATCTAGAGGTCAGGATCGGCGCATTTCAAAGTTGCCGGTTTAGATCTTACCACGATGACCGCTCATAACTAAATTTTGAATGAAAATCCGCCTGTAAATGCAAACAGCTGCTTCTTTTGCAACTGTGAACACACATTTATTACGACTACAACATACTTTATATTATAAGCTCAGTTCGGAAGTTCGGTAAGAAGGTTACCTCGGTGATTCAGCCTGTGCTGTGCCGTTATCCCCTCAATTAGGCTGGACGTATTTTTTAAATTGGGTACAACAATTGACGCGCCGGACCTGCGAGTTTGACTTTTGGAGCGAACCAATTACTGTACGTGTACATACCGTTGGGCATTATTTCTGTAAAGCCCACTTTGCTCAGAAGTTAGGATTTACCGACGCATGCGCTTGAGGCAGGACCATTGGTTTACTTTCAGTCTGTTAGGCTTGAATATCAACGGCTATTGTAGCCATATGTTTACTTCTTAAAGATTTTTTTTTTTTTATTTCTGGTATTCTGTGACGCATGCGCACATCGCTGGAAACTAAATTAAACGATTTCGGTGAAATAAATACAGCATTCATTAAGGAGTGTTTCTACCACTTTATTTCGGAAAATATTTTTAAATTATTAAAAAAATATTCCTTTTTTGGTCAAACATGGGTTTTCGGGGTTAAAAATTACCATTTTTGAATATTTCCGAACTTAAATCGCTTATATTTCGAAAACTATCAACTTTAGAGAAAAGTGACTCAGGACCTTTTCCGTTCAGAATGGCCCAAAATCCTACAAAAACCTTTTCCGTAGCAAAAAAAATTTTTTCAGTTTGTTCAAAAAAAATTGTTCAAAGAATTTTGTTACTCACTTTTGCCGCTGGTAACGTGCAGATTTGTTAACGAAGGTACCTTTTAGAGCGAGATTGTGCAAAAAAAACCGAGCTAAAAAAAATACCGCTTAGATGCGAAGGTTCTTAGTTTGATTTGTTATTTAGTTTAAGTACGCTTTTTTACTTTTCCCCCTTTTTTTTGTACCAAGTATATTTTTCTATTTAACTAATATTATTTGTTAATTTGGTTTAGGGAAATGTTTATAATTGTTATTGTTTTTTTTTTATTTAATTTTATTATTTATTTCTGTAATGTCTATAATTTTAATTTTTTTTTTTTCCTTTAAAAATTCCATAATCGCGCCACCGCGATGATAACTAACGGTTTTTCATCGGGGAAAATTCCGGATTAACGGGTTTATATAAGTTTATTATAGATTTGATTATGCTATGCGATACACCCCTGTACGTTTTACCCTGACAAGTAACCCGCCAATACAATGGGCTGCGTTTTTAGCAACTGTGATTTGAATAACATTGCTGTAAGTCATAGAACGAAAATTATTTATTTATATTGTTGTCGGAACTTGCTATATAATCGCAGCACGCAGCTGTCTCGCCCACGTGAGGTATATTATCAATTTATCAGTTTGATTCAAATTTGGCACAAAAATAAATTTTGTCAATTGTTTGGACAAGTTCGTTACCAGACATGTAAAAAAAAACATTCTAGCGTTTCAAATCTTGGTGGCGATCAGGATACGTTTTCGTGTTTTAAATGTAATTTTTAAAATGCATTTCAACGGTTATTTTAAGAGATTAAACCAGGATTTCAAAACATTTTAACATAGAACAACCGTTATTGTTATAATTTTCGAAAATTCGGTTACGTCAGCGCAAATGCTGCGTCCCGAGATTATTGAAAAAATCGTGTAGCACTTGGGGTAGTGCCCACAGTAGTGAAACTTTTATACTCGCGTTTGAAAAAAAAGTTATTCAATGGATGAAAATATTTGAAGTGGTAGTACTACAAATCACACGAATTAATGTAAAATTTGTTATTTTAATTTCCTTAATGAAACAAAATTGAAATTAAGGAAACATTATTTTTTAAAAAGTGGTGAGATATAGAAATAGCCTAAATATTTGAATCGCTTATATATAATTTTTTTACCATTATATTATATTAATAATATAATAGGAAAATTTAAAAATTAAGCGTTATTAAATGGTTATCATTGTTATCTATAACAACAATATTTCCATTATTAGCGTATTAATTGTATTATTGTCGTATTCTAAAAATAATACAATAGGTTTTATGGTAACTGAAGTAAGAAATATTTTAGAATGAATTATTTTTGAAGTGACTACTTCTTATCGCGGGGTATGGATGTATGTTTGGGAAAAATCAGTTTGCCGTCACGGAACGCTCTAGTTTTTTTTTAGTGATTAATAAAATGTATTTTTGAAGTCAAAACTTGTACGGTCGCATGGGTGTAAACATTTGCTTTCGCGTCACGCTTGAATTCGTAATGCATACCTCACAATATATACTGTTCTTGTATATATATATATATATATATATATATATATATATATATATACACAACTCATTTCTAAACAACTTTTTTCTCACAATAGCTTCAATATCATATCAATTAGTTATGTTTATTGTTCTTGTTAATTTTAAAAATGTGTATTTTCTATATTTGTGTAGTTAAATTATTTAATGTATAATAATTTTTGAATGCCTATAATAATTTTTGAATGCCAGAATCACAAATATTATATTTATTATTATACTTAGTGTAACTGTCAAAAGTAGGGTTATAAACTGATTATTAAAGTCTTTTATATAGCCTAAGATACTGAAATTTATAACCTGTAACAGTTTCAGTTAATGTTTAAGTTTTGCACCTTACACGCACGCGGAATTTAATACGAAAATAATTTTCAATAGTTGTCCTTTCCTGAATGCATCTATTTTTTTTTTTTTAACTACATCATAATAGTGAAAAAGTATAGTCAGGCATGCCAAAAGAAGTATTCACTTCTGTCGGCTAATCCTGCATAGCCTAATTTTTTTTTAATAGTTCTTGAAACTAAACCTATCGCAAATATCAGAAGCATAGCCGAAATCATTATAAATAAACTTTTTCAAATTCACGATTAGCGCTGCTATGGCTATTGAAAGAAGAATGTGTTTGTAAATTTTGATTTGATGTACCTAGATCAGAATGTACGTTTTGTATTATGATTTACATTTCCAAGAGTTGCTTGCGAATCAGGACAGTAATTATCTGTTTGTGAAATTTTCATCAGTATTATTCTGTATTTGAAAATGTTAGTGCACGATTTTCATTATAATAAACAAATACTTGCGAATAATTATTATCGTTACTGTTATGTCTTGAATAAAGATTTTCAATTGTTGAAATAAAACGTAGATCTAATCTTGATGGCTGTGCAATTTGCTATTATATATGCTGTGAGGAATGCGTTACGGAATCAAGCGTGACGCGAATGCAAATGTTTTATACCCATGTTTTGCATACCGCGATCGTAAAAGTATTCATTAAAAAAAATAACGTACTACATTTTTGTATTCAAACAAATGGGGTTTTATTCTTAAACTCGAAAACGTAAGGGTGTAAATTTATCGTAATTTGAAAATACAATCTAAATTACATTGTGAATACGTTTTGTTTGCGCGCTTTGGAATTGTTTAGTGTTTTCAGCGGTGTAAATGAACTCCGAAATATAATCTGCGGGAGTCTTTGCCAGCTGTAGCGATAAGAGATAGGTCACGTAGTTGACGATATCTTGACGAGATATCTCGTCTTAATTGCTCGGCAAGCATCAAACGTTCTGTTTATTTTAGGGACGGCGTGTTGGTCACAACCCGTCATTGTTGCAGTTGACATTGTAGCCAACTGTTTAAAAAAAAACTGACACAGCAGTATATTAAAGTTAGAGTGTCGTATAACAATTTTTTTTATCAAACGTTTTTGTAGATCTGATTTCACCTTCGAAATCAGCGTTAAAATCTGCGTAAATTAAGAATTTTAATAGCTGGGATTTTTGCCTACTGTTGTATTACTTACTGCCTTAGCAATGTATACTAACGGATGCACAATATACGGTTGTATGTTTTAGGTTTAAAATTAAACTAGTCACAAAATGCACTATTCTGGAGTAATTTTCATTTAAAAAGTCTAAAACGCCATTTTAAAACGAGTTACTGGAGCTAGTTGGTTGTTTTTTAATTGATTTAAATTGGTCTACGCTGATAAATAGGGTGCGATTATACGTTTAAGTAGGTAAGCGCAATCATGGTAAAAATTCGGACCCAGCCCTGATTTCTGAAACACGATTTTTAAGTGTTCGTTAAATATAATTAATTAGCTTCACAAGCCCGTGAAATTCAAACGTTCTCTCCGTGAATGTACAACTATTCTGTGTTTGTTTTCAAATTAAAATAGTTTTATAAATGGGCGCTAGATAACGACAGGCGCAATTTTGTTAAATATTTAATTTAAGAAAAACAGAAATTTTAAAATCCGGTTTAACGTAAAAAAATATAAGATCCCTGTTTTTGCACACACACTTCCTTTTGAAAACACACACGCGCGCGCACACACACACACACACACACACACACACACACACACACACACACACACACACACTTCCTTTTGAAAATATAGATATTGTAAGTGTGTGTTCATTTTGACCAGGAAAATGAATGTAACTAGTTCAGCCAAGTTTTGCCACGTTCGTTAACCAGCATAAATTATGATTAAAAAAATGTTCACTTCATTGAAAATACGAAAGTGGAAGTGCGCGGCGGTGAATACTGATTTTCATAATTGTAAGTCAGGTAATATTATACATATTACTGCGGTCAGGGTTTAGTTTTGTATGATCTTGTTAAAAAAAACAAAATATAAGCATTTTAAAATGTTCGTTTGTATAATATGTTTTAGGTTTTGTTTCTTTTGAAAATCTGCTTCCATCACATCGAGCGGGGGGGTACAGCTCTGTACAGGGACTATTTACTTTTAATAAAATAGGCTACATTATTTGGACGTGTATACAATTTGACATTCGGAGTAGATGTGCTGAAAAGAGCAGCTGATTGGTTTAGCAATCCCACCGCACCTCTAGCTCATACTACTCACCCATCTACCCAAGACACACACATTCACTACTCTACACAGCTTGGCTAAGTGTAAAGTGTAAAACGATCCGTTTGAATGGTGTATCAAAAGGAGTCCTGGAATGTCTGACGACTTCCCAGTGTATCTTTTCCTTTTCTAGTTGTGGGTGTTTCCATAAGTAACAATATAAAATAAAATGAGAGGGATCTCACCGCACTGTTAAAAGGTTGGCTATATAGAGCAGAACCTCCGTAAATACAAGCGCGCATCTGCAAGCACCTCAATGAGTAACTTGGAAGTCACCAATTAGAAGTGAAGGAGTTACCCATCGTTAATGCTCTCCAAATCCTAGACTTTATAAAGAGACTAGTACGGGAGATGGCGGCTGTAACTGGCGCATCTCAGAAATACAGAGAGAGGACACAATAGATCTACAAAAGTCGCAGTGCAATAGTAACCCTACTAATTCAATCTTTGATGCATACAATTTGACAAGTCATGAACTTTCAAGTTGAATATTTCTTATGTCAATGAACTTCGAGTGTTGCGATGCGAAATAAGAATTTACAATAATGAGCAGACATTGACAGACGTTTAGACGCTAATTGACATTTAAAATCAGACATTTATAATTAAGTAATTGCTATTTTTAGTTCAAGAATGATAATAATAACCACAAATATTATGTCCATGACAGCTCTAAGCTTTAAGAAGTTTAGGGCAAATAGAACCTGTAAATTTGGCGCGCAAAATGTACCTCAGCATTGATTAAGGTCGAAATTTTTGTTTATAATTACTGGAAAATATTATTTACGATTCAGAAGTAGAGCCAAGTAGAAAACCGAAAAAATAAACCTTGTCCGTCGTCGAATTTAATCCAGTTTACTTTCGAACCTTTGAATTTCTTTTATTTCATATTGAATGTAGTAGCCTACACTGATTTCACTTACGATTTACGAATGAAATTTGAGCAATATCATGCGAACCGATTTTGATAATTAATCCGTATTCCCGAGTAGATTCGTATATTACAAAGTTCGTGATTGTTTTTTCACTATTTAATAACCCACAATACATGCAGGTCTTCAAACAGGCAGATAAATTCCGAAAGCGTCTAGTTTTTATCTGAATATCGCAGGTGTATCGCGATGCGATGGAAAGATCTTACGTTATTTTTGAAGCTCCGATTTCATTGAACTGCTATAAAATCTGCATATATTGGCATTGAAACACTGACCGCCGTCAAATTAAATTTCCTAATTTCATCGTATTTTAAAAACAGTATTACTTCATGCAGATTTTCAAAAACGTTTAAGTCAAAAACATGCACTGTCAAAGTATTAAAGTGGCCGCCATTTTGAAACTGGTGAATATATTTTGCTGGATAAAGGACTTGTCCAGGTGATATATAAATTGTTACGCCCCCTCAAAAAGTTATCTGTAGGTCAGAATCGGGTTTTACCATGATTACCGTTTCTAATAGCTCGTTTTCCAGTGGAAATTCTCAAAATAAAAATCGCTTTACCTTTTCAAGAATAATTTTATCTTTAACTGTAAAATTATCAGTACTGTTTGTCTGGAATATAAATCTTTAACTACTGATTGGATCGTCGTAGAATTTTGTATAAATCTATTTTGTATATTGTGTCAGGTTTTTTTTGCAATTTCAGTCGAAATAATAATTACGTAATTCTCGCATTCACCGATTAAAAATTCTGTACCGAAGCACGGACATTTTTAGTTTAAAATAAGCATTACAGTAATTTTGCTGTGTAACGCAATTACAGTGCATTGTACTATTTGTGATTTGTAAGCATGCATTGTTAAAAGAACGCTTGTTGAAATAGAAACAGATGTTTATTTGTACGTTGTTATCTGTGAATGAAGTACGCGCGTTCAGGTAAAGGCTGAGTAGTTGACATCTAGCAGGCAGTGGCGTGGACTGTACGCACGTTATCACACAGGCCTTGACTTGGTCTCGTGAATTTCTGTATTCGTGTCTTGCTCGTTGCAGTCTACACGGTAGTGTTCAGTAGTAACGTTTGATTGTTGTGCAGTTTGTGTTTCGATTTCTAGTAAAAGTGGTTACATTTTATATTCCTTAAATAGTCAGGTAATAATTATTACTATTATATATTTAAAACTATTGGTACATCAACGTTTTGAGGTTAGGAATTGTTTAAACGAATATTAGACATGTACACACAATATCTTATGAGGAAAATTTTACAAATTAAAAAAAGTTGTTCAGTATAATTAGAAAAAAGTTTGGTTTTCAAAATTGAGTATACTGTAATTAGTTTGTGAAATTACAAGTTAATTTGTTTCAAACTGGGCTATATTTTGTACCTATTGTTTGGTGATTGTATTCATTTTTGTTAGGTAAACATAAAGTGTGTTTATACATTAGATAATGTATAAACATGTTTATACATGTTAGATAATTTATGCTTATCTAACAAGGTAAACATAACCTTAAAATTAATACAACTGTTGAAAACGTTTTACCTGTCTTCACTAATGTTTCGCGTTTGTAATTAAATGTGTATTGTTTACACAGCAGAACGGAGAAATTAATTTTTTTAGTGGAATTTAGTAATTATTTATTGCTTGACGAAAGTATATTCATTGCCTAGTTACCATTGATGGTAGTTAACCGTCAATAAAAATATTCTCTTTTTATCTTCCCTTTTTGCTTGAGAACTACAACTGGTAAAAGTACTTTGCTGTATTGAAATTGGTTTTTTTTATTAAAATCATTTTTTCTGAAGATACGACAACCCAAGATCGTTTTTTTTAGCCTAAAAATGATATATTTTGAAATTATAATCGTTTGAGCCGTTTTTGTTTTTTAAAAAGGACATCTAACCTGTCCAGCCTTCAAAAGCAACTTGATACTACGTAATTATACATTTATTTACGTTTTCACTTCTGTGAGCTATTTACACGACTACCACATTTTTTTCGTCGAAAGTCGATCCTTCAGCCTCATTCGTCTAACTGGCGTAAAATAAGGGTTTCAAAAAAAGAAAAAACAACATAGAAACATATTTTTTTAAATGTTAAGGCGAAAAACACATTGAAGCTATTATTGCCCCCCTAAATGTAAGTGCGAGTGTAAAGTGTTAAATTCGTAAGTGTAGTGTTGTAAGTGTAAGTGTCTGTTAGATTCGGGTACCACGAGGGACGTCTAAATCCTCTCAATAGGTGCAGCTAGTCTTTGGAGAAGTTAGTGTTTCCGAAAACTTAATGTTATCAGTTTTAGAGGATGTAATAAGAGATTTCTTATTTGCTGTGGTGTTTGAAAACAAAGTAACCGTGGTTGAAGTTGGATTACGTCGGTTGTCGTAGCATATACGCTAATATTCGACGTGTAAAGCTATCACCTATGCAAATAACAACCAGATAAATATAATTGTGTACAGACTGATCTCTCGGTACAATACTTCCAGAACAGCCTGTAACTGCCTCCGGTAGCGTGTCTAAACGTGTCTTGATTACTGAAGAATGGGTTTTACTTTGTACCTCATTATGCAGCCTCACGCGTCCACATAGTCTACTAACAAGCACGCATGCGCTTGGGAACGTACGAATGAGGTTATTGTTCCAAGTGGCGCGGCTTGGGCACCGAAATTTGTAACAATAACACCTTGTTGGAACTTGTTAACAACAAGCTGCTGATTCGGTTAAAGATTTTATACGGCGCCATTTCGAAAGTGTAAACTAGTACTTCGACATCGTAAAAAAGTACAGTTTTGTCAAAATTGGTTGCAGTGCTGTTCAGTAAATGTGTAAAACGGAATAATGGAATAACAGTTATTATGGTCCGTAATGTAGTATTTTTAATTAGACTTACCCTGTTTTATATACAAAAATATTAAACTATTAATTCATTTATCTTATTTTTCTCGTTATTATTAACTCATAGTAGTTAGTAACTACTGCCATCTTCTAATCCTCTTTCTTTTCTTTTATCTTCTAATTCTTATTCCCTTTCACCTTCTGTTTTCTTTTTCTCGACTCCTCTTTTTCTTCTTTCTTCTTCTTTTTCTTCTCAGTCTTCACTTTTTCTTCTCAGTCTTCTTTTTCTTCTCTCATCCTCATCCTCCTCCTACTTATTTTTGTATCGTCTTTTTTCCTTCTCGTTTTCCTCCTCCTATCCTCCTTTCTCCTTCTTTTCTTTCTTACTCTTCTTCTCTTTCTCCTTATTCTTTTTCTTTTCCGTCTCTTCAATTTCTTCTTCTTCTATCCTGCTACTGCTTCTCCTTTTCCTCGTCGTCGTCGGCGTCCTCTCCTCTCCATCTTCTTCCTCCTCTTTCATTTCCTTCTTCTTCTCTTTCTCCTTTTTTCGTTTCCTTTTTGTTTTTATTCTTCTCCTTTCTCATTTCCTTCTTCTCTTTCTATTTCTCCGTCTTATTATCCTTCTTTTTTGTTTCCTCCTTCGTTTTCTTTCTCTAATTCCTTACCTTAAGCCAGTAGCGCTTCGAAGATAGACTTCCATCATGTTCAATTGTAAGCAAGCCCAAGTTGTTCATTAACTTCTCGGTTTTCCCTTCAGTTATTTATTACGTTATTCATCCAAGTATCTCTTGATCTCTGTCTGTTATTAATCTGAGTGTTATTTGATGGTTTTATTTGTTAAGAAGATTTATACTTTCAACGTTGGCAAATTACCAGAATACTACAGTATACCAGAATTCAAAACGTCTTGTCAAAAACCCTATGCCACACTATCAAAAAACAAGAATGATGAGAAGTGAGCATTTAAATCTTGCCATAAATACACTTGTAATAATCTTTATAGGCTATTCGTTGATAACAGTTACAGCATTTCCTGTTTGATCATAAGTTCCAAGAAGTACAGACTACGTATAGGCCAGGCCCTGTTATTCAGTTGCAGTAAATTTTGTCTTTGCTTTTGTGGTTGGTTGGTTTTCTTAACGCAACCGGTTTCATTATCTACTTTCCTCGTTTGTGTCTCTATCTTTGTTAAGGAAAGAGACGATTCTGGTTGAGACTATTCGTAGGCTGTCTTACGACAGCTTTTAGGGTTTAGGGGAAAACGGAGTAAAGCGGTCGCAAAAAAATAATAGCGCACGCAGCTGTCTCGCTCACGTGATGCAAGGGAATTTCTTTTAAAAAAATATATCGTGCTGTTTTTGAAGAACAGGTGTAACAGACATAATCAGACTTAAAAAATCTCCATATATACCCTATTAGCATGAATTACATTGAAAATAAAAAATAATAAACCTTGACCGCCGTTAGATTCTTTCCTTAATTTCAAATGATTTATGAAAATTCAAAATGCTAATCTACGCCGTTTTTAGTACCAGTTACGATGGTCAAAATCGGTTTGAGGCAAGAAAGTTGATATTTAAAAAAATGTTAATGTCCGCCATTTTGAAGGTTTTTTTACAAGGGTAATTGAAATCGACTTTGTGCCAACTTTGAATCAAATCATTCTAAATTGGGAACGTAAATGTGCTATAAAACGCGCGCGCGCGCACACACACACACATCAGTGGAAAATCGATAGTTAATAATAATTTATGACAAGTATTACTTTTTCATAAATAATAAGGATGATAGTTTCTTAAAAACTTTCTTTGACAACATTCTCTTTTACTATTCTTCCGGTACAGTGTACACAATTAGAAGCTAAAGTTGTTAAACAAAGATGTAAAGAAATATAAAATGAATTTTAAAATAGATCGTTACGTAGGCCATTTCGTGTTGTTTCCTTATTCAAATATAGTTTTATGGAATCTCAACTTTTTTCCGCCAATACTAGTTTGTGTGGGCGTTTGAACTGATAACATCAAATTATTTTGTTACAAAAGTTCGCCATTTTTGAAGCACGCTAACAACACACCATGCCTTATCAGTTTCAAGTCGCAGCTGAGGCAATATACTGCATTTGGCAAGTCCCTAAACACACGTGCTACATATTTCTCTTCTATCTTATCTAGGAAGAAGATTGAGACAGTATTTGTGCCAACACCGCACGTCTTGCAGTTTTATTTTCGTTCGTCAGATGCTGTTTTTAACTAAAAATATTTTAATTGTTTCATACGGACGTCAGACACAACAATGCAGAACACCAAAGAAATTATGCCTTCGTTTTAATAAGTTGCTAACCATTCCAATTCATTTTCACTGGAAAAAGTAATGGAGCGGCCATTATAGTAATGCCCAGACCCGGGAGTTGAGCGGTCGTTAAAACTGTGCATGCGCTCGCGCGCGAGCGTTCGTTCGTTCTTTCTACTGTTCCTTGAACTTCTAGCATTGAGTTTAAATATGGACCACAAGTATAGCAATCATTATACAAAATTTGCTCGATATCAGAGGCCCAAAGTCCAAGTACACTAATACACTAATTTGCCTCTACGATCGCTCAAGTTGCAAGGACAGGGGGAAAGTCGTTGAGAAAATAGACAGTACTATTATCTGTTTAACTGTAGTTGAATACACTGCCGCAAGGTGCTAGTAGCAGCGAGCGCTCGCAAATCTCTCATAAGGGGTTATCATTTTATATGCAAAGCTCGTAGTTATAAATTAGTCGGACATGTAGTTCAGCTTGTAGCAAATCGATATAAATTGGGATATATCCGTTCTACAAAGAAGTAAATAGTCTAGTTTTTACAAAATTCTGAAACACTTTTTGCTCGTTTTCTGACCGTTGACTGAACATTATGAAGTTGAGGTTATACAACTGTGGTCTCACTTCAGGCTAAATTTGTTTACTTTAAGGATCAACGGATGAGCTCTATGAAAGTTGTTATGTAAACAAATCGCAGCTCGGGGCGTATCTGTGTTTATGCTTTCTCGCCACTCCGAAAGAGGCTACGTTATGGAAGATACGGCAGCGATAAATCGTTCATCTGTGGCCTGGCCTATTCAGTCAGACTGTACAAACATGTTATTTCTGTGTAAAAAAGATGGATAGGTTTTTATATAAGGCTAACGGGTCGCACGTCGACTTGCGGTTCGGGCAAAAGTCGGAAAGCAAAAGGTCGGTAGTAAGAGGAACCAAATGTTATCAAAACAAACAAAAATGTAGTAATGTGCCATACTTAAGGGCATCTTAATTAGCCTTGCCATATTTTCAAAAACTTACTGATTGGGCAGAGAGAACACGTAGTGATTTACTCGAGGAAAATTTTGAAATTTGTTGCTAAAAAAACGTATTTTTAGAAACTTTAAAAAATCTGTTTGATAGATTTTAAATTTAGTTACATTATTCTTTCTTTAGGAATATTCACCAAACTTTGGTTCATAAACTATTCATACTTTTTCATAATAATCCAAATAAGAGTGAAACTTGTACAACATGAAAAGCTCTTGAAGTTGACTCTCATTAATGAAAATATTCTTTTCTCTTTACGCAGACGCCTATTTTCCGATTCGATATTATGGTAATCACTGCCTGCAGAATTAATATTCTGTTTTGAATCGCCATTGTATATTATTAATAATTATCTCCGGTATCTGCACAAATAGTTTGAATTCCAAAATATTTTTATTACTCTTGTTGCAATTTTTATTTTTAACTGCTAACAGGCATTCACGAATCCGGCCGGGAGACCGGGATAACAGCCCAAAACCGAGACGTGGCCGCCTCGGTGGCCTAGTGGATAGCGTACTAGGATTTCACCCCGAGGACCCGGGTTCGATTCCCGGCGAGGGCTTGGCATTTTCATACGCTATAAATCATCCCATCGTCTGCATTAGCCCAAGTGTGCACAATAGTCGGACGTTAAAAAAAAAAAAAAAAAAAAAAAAACGGGACGTTTAACAGCTCTTATCAAAATTAATTTAAAGTACATTCAATTTCGTGGAGTGTGTGATCAAAAATTATACGTAAATCTCTGCCAACCGCTAATTGTAACAAAATTTTAGAAGCATCAACATTATGTGAAAACACAATGAACTCATTATCTGTTATATGTATTATAAACGCAAGCTGTCCAGACAGGCATTGAGGAATGTTTGTTTTTTGTGACCGTTTCGTTTTATGTGTTAACATTTTCATATTAGTCATCCTTATTACAATAGTAGCATAAATAGTTGATAACAATATAACCTGTTTGTCAAGTGTTTGTGTGTGTGTGTGTGTGTGTGTGTTTGTGTGTGAGCGTGCGTACGTGCGTGTTTATTTAATAATCAGAAATTGACTGATTTTATCGTGTTTGTATTAGTTTGCCCACGTTTCTGGAACATTATTTTTAATTAAAAAAAGTTTTTAACGTTAGTTTTTAGTAAGCTCAAACAGACTGAGATTTTTTTTAT
>CM040189.1:28953016-29355516 GCA_022606455.1 Callitettix versicolor
GGCTAAGAAGAATAAGGAAGTTATCATTTTATTGGATATTTTTGTTTTTGTTTTTATGGTCTTCCGAAAGTTGTATTTTCCAGCAGTTAGGTACACTTTTTCAGGAACTGAAAGAGATAGGCCTAATAGTATGATTTTTTTAAATTAATTTATCATGATAAAGCACTGGGAACTCAAATATTCCAAGTATATTAAAAAAATATATTTGTTAATAAAAAAAATATCTTGTAAGGATTTAGTAAATAAAACTGCAAAAATATAATTTTTACGTGATATGTTTTTAGAATTTCAAAGTTTGCAGAAAAACTTTAAGATTTGTTTAATGAAAAAAATTTAAAGAATTAAGAAATTAATGACGGCGGTGAGGGTTCATTTTCATATTTTAAATGTGATTTGAAAGTTTAAAATGCTAATATTTGCAGATTTTAAAGCAGATTATGACGGTGAAGTCAGTGTCAAAAAGTGTGTAAAAATACTTTTGAAAATCCGCTCATAGTATGTCAGCGAAACAGCTGCGTGCCGCGATTAATTTCGTAAGTAACAGTTCAGTTTTTCGGTCCCTAGTGGATAAGAGACGCTGCATCAAGATGTAAGAAACACTGGCATTGTGGATAACGTATAGGGAAGGAAACCAACTGTGATATTAAATTGAATAAATGCATAAAGAAAAATCAGTGAGTAAATAAGGTTTTGTTTTATTCAACCGGTTCCATCTTGTGACGTCAGAAAGCGGTCTGGGGTTATCGTATTCCGATCGCAAGTCGTGCAGTAATAGTGAAAAACGTCCAAAACCACCCCTAGAAAGTAATCAATCTTCATTAACCCCCCTCGGCAGAGCACATGGACTTCATATTTCACCCTTATTTCGAGTACAACGCCTTAAAATAGTCCCGCCCTCCCCGAACAAACACCGGCATAACTCTGAATTCATCCGCGAACCGAACCGAAGAGATGGGAGCAGGATTCTTGAATTATTCGTTGAAACCGCCGAACGACTTCCTTGGGAGATGTTTAAAAGCCATGAAACGCCGGTGGGGCCGTAAATCTCGAGGAATTTTCCCGGCTTTTCCCGTCTCGCCCCGCGTGTCGGTATTGCCAGGTGGACCGTAAACATTCGCCGTAAGTATAAACAACCTTATGGTCATTCCGAGGTCGTATTTCTTGGCGGTCTCCCGTTCTCAAACATATTTCACTCTTGACATGAAATATTTTATTGTTTTCCTTGGATTACTTAAGTTTATTTCCAGTAGTTTGAATTCTGGGTAGAAATTTGTAATTTTCAAGTACTAATTACGTAGTTTGTCCCTACTTTGAATGTAATTGAGCACAGGTCTCTGATTCAGTTCGACTGTTCGGGATTTGTTGTGTGTTTGTTCGGCCAAACGCATTGATCGATTGTTCAGAAACTCGGTGCGAATATACCTCGTCTAAAGCCCGAAGGACGTGTAAGACGTTTTTCCATTCACTTTCGTTTCAATATGGCGGCCACTGTTTTACCGATGACGAGTGTAGTTGCTTGAGTACCGTGTAATACAGACTAATCGGTGTTGTCTCCGGGAGAAATAGAAGTCCTGGCGTTTACCAGATCTGCCGCGAACTGGCGAGGCACTGTTCTGGTTCAGAATAGTGAAATTAATTATTTAGAGCTGGCTGGATACCTACGAGCAAGCTGTGCTGTTGGTCCGAGTGTTGGTAGGCTGCGTGTTCTTTACGGTGTGGTCCTCCTCGATGTTCTGCCGAACAACGATTTTCGACTTGTATTCGAATTTATGGCGGCAACCATAACTTTACAGAATTCCATTGTTAAAACAATGTCTTGGCATAAATATAAATCTAGCCTAGTATAGACTCGAGATACGCGTGCACTGCGAACTAGTCGGAAGTGAGTATTGGTTGACGGGAGTGAATTAGGTTTCCCAGGCTAGGGTTGTTTCCAGGCCGGGAGAGAAGTACGGATATTTAGCGTGGTTGTTAGGTGTTAGTAAGCGGAACTAGGCCGTGTAACTCTGTTTCTGTGTTGTTCTGGCCATGACAACGGCAAGACCTATGACAATTTTGACCGGTTTGTGGTGAAAGAACACACAATTTCCAATAAAGTTGGTCCCGTAACATATTACGTAAGTATTACGGTTACCGGTTAAATTAGCGGAGACTTTTACGAGCGCGTCAGAGCGCTGAGTGGAGCCAGTAGTCAAACAGTTAATTAAGATTATATATAGCCTACTGCGACATCTAATGTTTGATTGTTTTGGGCGTAAATACAAACACTCGCAAAACCATTTTATTTTGGTTTAGTACAAACTGCGTGCTTTGTTTAAATTGTTTGTGTGAAATTTTTCTAACGTTCACACGTATTTGGAATTTTTCTTAAGTTTTGTGATAGCTTCTAAAGTTGAAAGGCGTGTGTGGTGTAAAATTAAGTGGCAAGTAAAGAAACTATTATTGAAAACATTTTATGCGAAACCAATGAATCTCCAATCTGCCTTAATTAAATTATTTAGAATACTGTAAAACTTTAATTATTACATTTTTGTTACAATCAGTATTATTTCTTTTCTTATTGTTATTCTCCATCCCATTTTATTGCAGTGTTGCTTGTTCCAACTTCACTTCATGATTATAATTTTTTTTAGTTTCACTTAATTGTGACAACTGTTTTCAATTTTCCCATACTACTCTTGTGAACTTCCATTGGCAAAGTCACTTATTATAGGTCAGCCGCTTAGAAAACGGTCTGCTAAGAGTACCGGTGGAACAGAGAGAGGTCGAGTCCCTATTCGCTCACCATAGCTTCCTTTTTTTAGTTCACTATCGCTGAGTAGTAACAGTTTGTAGACTCAGATTGGCCGATTCTGTCATTGGACTGTTGGAGGGAGCTTGAGGGGAATTCTCCTACATGCGACAGAAATTCTCGCGCAGACCATTTACAAAGTGGCTGGACTATAGAGAATAGACCGTGGCAACTGTAGATCCGGGGGAGCCATGAAATGAGCACGATCATGACTTTAGAAAACATTTTTGAATTATTCATAACATTAAGTAATATGTATTATTTTCTTTTCATTACCTTTTTTTGAAAATACAATTTCGTGGTCGTTGTAAGCTTGAAATATGTTTAAAAACCGATAATATCTATATTTTGGTCAAGGTTTCAGATCGTACAGTATTTTCAATTAAATTTCTATTAAATTGTAATTTATTCATATCAGGACGATGATCGCGACGATAAAATCGATTTAAAAAGGAAATCAATTTCTTTTATTCTTTTACAGTTCTCAGACATAATTAATTTATCAGTATAACGAGCTTATCCATATTTACGTGATGTTACTCAGTGTTGGTAGTTCTGGAAATTTGATTCCATCACGTCAGCGAGACAGTTGCGCATTATCACATTTATTTCTGTCTTTCTTTGTCGTCTAAAAAATCTGAACATTCTGTTCAGACAGCGAGAATAAACTGTATTAATTTTTGAAATGTTTTTGCTTCAAGACCGCTTATTACCGACTTGTGTTTGCGTTCCACAATCCCCCACCACCATTACCCCGTGGTTAGGTTACATCGCCTAAGTTAATAATCGAGACTGAAATATTTAATACTTTCGTGCATCGTGCCGGCATAATACACCGGTGCAACACGCAAGCGCTGCCTCTATACCTTATCAACCGGAACGAAGTTAATTTGTAATTGCAACAATACCACTCAATATAAATTAAAGAGAGACTGTTCTGTGATACATTAGACACGTTCTCATAAAATAGAATGGTTTATTTGGCTTAACTATTTATGTAGTCGGGCGTATGTTTAGTGTTTCGTACAGATTTTTAAGTTTAAGGTTTCAATTTGCATGGGTTCATGATGTATGAGAATTTTTTAAAGTTTTCTCACTAAGACGAGGGTCACTTCCCGCAGGAAATCTGCCTAGACATAAGTGCAGACACACGAGAATAAAACTGTTTTCCTCCAAGGACCAAAATTATAGTATGCATAGAAAACAGCGGCACGCAGCTGTCTCGCTGACGTCGATAAAAACGAATTTTCAATTTTTTTAAAAGTCTGATTCCATCACCATAATCAGCATTAAAATCGCGTATATTATCATTTAAAATGTTTTAATTGAACTGAAATTACGAAAGTGAACCCTGACCGCCGTCAAAATATTTCGTAATTTTAATAGATTTTGAAAATTCAGTGCGCTAATTTATGCCGTTTGTAACGCTCGTTACGATTGTGAAGTCAGATTTTCAAAAAACGTCCAGGCTAAGATGAAAAGGATTTAAATTTTGTAAGATTTCATTCAAATGGTCGCCATTTTCAAACTGTTGAACGAATTTATGTGGTTGATGAACTTTTTCAAGCTATTATTGAAATCTATTTTTGAACCATATCTACATTACGAACGTGAGCCAATGCATATGAGCATTTTAACAACACCGTCAAAAAGTGATCTAGAGGTCAGGATCGGTACTCACGTCAAGGTTTCGAATCTGCTTTATATTAGGTTTCATAGGACAAAAAAGCTGTTGCCCTGGGACAGCACACAACAGTATTCCAGGCTGAAGTAATGACCATTAATGATTGCGTTCGGGAGAATTTAAAACTGGCCTTCAAGAAAGCTCGTATTTATATTTATATCGGTAGTCAGGCAGCAATCACAGCACTTCGGGGACCTGTTATTCGGGCCAAGCTGGTCTGAGATTGTCGGGAGAACCTCATTGTCCCTGGGAAACCGGATTATTTTTCACTGGGTTCCGGGGCATAAGTGGGATGAGGGTAATGGCTGGTCTCTGATCTGCATCTGAGTTTATCGGACCCGAGCCGACTTTAGCTATTTCTCTGTCGCTGGCCGGGTCTGTTATTAATAGGTGGAATTAACAAGCAACACCAGGCAAGATGGGGTAACTTCTTGGGCATTCCCATAGCATCTTGGAAAAAGCGCAGATAAAAAAAAGCCATAGGGCTCATTACAGGGCACAGGTCTATGGGTGCACATGAACAGCATAGGTATGTAACACGAAGAAGCAGTGTGTACTCGTATGTTATGCAGTAAAGAGGAGGAAACTGCAGGACTCATAATTCAAAATTTGAAGCTCTTGCTAGCAGGTGCCTAAGGATTTTTGGTTTCCATGCCCTAGGCTCTTCCAAAAAGATGAAGAAGTCAATGAATTATTGGAACTCACTAAGGGCCCCAGTCTGCTGAACTAGTACTTAAGAGGTTTAATTGCACAATAGGTTAGTCGATCGCAGTGTCGATCTATTAGTTTCTAATCTAATCTAATTTGTCTAAAATTGTTTCTGCCGTTTAGTGTGTTGGTTAATGCACAATCAGCCTTCATTCTGAAATTACTTGTTTGAACTTTAATTACCTCAAAACGGATTTTACTCTTTTCTCTGACTCTTGTCTGTTACAGTGTGTGTGAGAAAGTAAACGATAATTATTTCTTTCCGTTACGTAAGCGTTTCATATTTATTTACTGTAAGATCTAAACGCTGCTGTTAAAAGTTATTGGCAATCAGCGTTTTGACAAGTGAGAATTACCACAGCCTGCTGCAATATCAAGTGAGCATATCTAGCGACTACAGCTGCAGTATTTATAGTGCATTGGCAGATCTCTCAACCGGAAATTAACGTATTTATTTTATATTTGCCAATGTATTTACGACCAAACTAACGGCAAAAAGTAAACGTCTAATCAAAGTGTACAAGTTATGCATGCTTCTTACCTTCGCCCGGGAATGACTGAACCAATCTAAAATGTGATACATTCGGTGAAGAAATCCGCTTGCTGATTTTAATACGTAATTCTGTTTCATCTGTTTGCACTACTGAAAGTTGGAAAGTGCTAATTTAATTAAAATTACGAATAATCGCGGAACGCAGCTGTCTCGCTGACCTCGTGTAATTTTGTGTTGTGTTAGAGTTTTTCAATTTTACCATCGTAATCTGCATATGTTAGCATTTTAAACTTTCAAATTACATTAAAAATGCGAAAATGAACCGCGACCACCGTTAAATTCAAGCGATTTTGAAATTTAAAATGCTAATTTATTAATTGTTATTTTATTTAGTAATTAATTTTTAAGTTTTTGAAATGGACGCAATTTTGAAATTTTAAGACGAATTTGGCTTGGTAACTAACTGTTACCAAAATCGATTTTGAATCAAATCGGACAGATATACAAACGTGAACGTGCTTATTATATATAATTTTTAACGACTCGTAAAAAAGTGGTCTAATCATAATCGACACTTATTTCAATGACCCGGGTCTGGTTTTTACCATGGTGGTGACTCACCAAAGGTCAAACGAATGTTTTGTCTTGTTCACTGCTTCCTAAAGGTACATTTTTGTTATGGTCAACATCTGTGAAAAAATAGAAATGTTTGTGGTTTGTACCGCACGAAACCGATCAGCTGATTTGTAGAAACTATTGACCGCAAGCGTGTTGTCATTGTGACATTAAAGATCAGCCACTTACATTAAAGATCAGCCACTTTCATTGGTTTCTCTTTATGTTATTGCTGTATAAAAACATTGCACTGTAATTCTTATTTTTTGCAAAACAAATTTTTAAACAAATACAAATTGTAGTAATAGTTAAATGTTTTTATTTCTTACGTAAATCGTTGTTTATACTGATTTTTTTTAAAATCGCTCGCGCGTGCACACACACACACACACACACACACACACACACACACACACCTAGAAACGTAGACTGTACCGCTTGAAGAGTAAGATTTATGCATTTCCTTTGAAACATATTTTATCCCCAAACATAAAAAATAACTTTTGAATCGTATTGTACTTACTTTACCCACAGTGCACAATGGCAGGCGCAAAAGAAACCTGCTACAATTTTTTGTGGATTTTTCAAAAGACACTCATTGAAGGAAGTCCGTAAAAATAAAATATGAAAAATGTCAAAAATCCTGAAAAGCATTTTTTGTTTTCAACGTTTTATAAGATGTCTAGCAGTTCTGCAAAAACTACTTACAAATAGAGTCTCGATTAACTGTGGTGACCGGAACCGTTGGGGTGACGGATATACTTTTATATTTTCTATTTAACTGTAATTACGTATTATACAAATTTGTATATACGCAAGTTTTTACTACTGTAAATTATCCGTACTTAAACTTTTGACAAATATTCACGTAACATATGCCATAGTACTGTCCGCGTGTATTCACATGGCTGTTACGTGATCGACTTATAAGCTGAATGGTATTATCGTAAATAGTGTGAGTGTATCTTTCCATGGAAACATTCATGCACTCTTTCGGAATTTCTTGACACTATTTGAAGTGTTTCTAGCTCATTCCACTGGATAGGATCGTTTATATTTCGTTTATCAGTGTTTGTTTAGGGTAGCAATTAGTATCAGCTGCCGTCGCCTGTGCTATAAATAAGTCGTTCCCAGTTACATTTTTTTAAGGCGAAAAGCACATTGAGGATGTTGTCTCCTACCTAAATGTAAGTGTGAGTGTAAAGTGTTAAAGTCGTAAGTGTAGTGTTGTAAGTGTAAGTGTGTGTTAGACTCGGGTACCCAGTTACAGTGTTTTTGTTTTGAATTACGGTTAAAAGGTGACGGTTAGTCGAGACTACCGTACTATTTGGAATCGGTATTCATCATTCCGGTATCATACGAATTATTCCGCATACCAAATAAAAAAAATTCCCTTTAAATATTTCTTTTTCAGCAACAGCTGTTTTTTCCTGTGTTTGGACGGCTGCAGTAACCATTTTCGCCAAATTGCTTAGTAATTGGTCACATCGTTTAAGAGCTGCTTTACCGAATGATATACAGACATGCACTATAGTTGCTCGTCTTGCGGGTAGGTGTTTATTTTCGTTTTTCGGTTTACTTTTGAACCATTAAATTCTTAATTAAAACTTCTCGATATGCGTGTAAACTACAAATTTAATCGAAATCGGTTAGTAAGTTTAGTCTTCAACAATGCGCACAATGAAATAAAGGTTTTTTTGACTCAGGGGTCTCGTCAAAAAATAATCCGTCAAATTTTCAAGGCCAGTTAGCGTACTTCAAGATCACAATAGTTTAATAAACGCTGCACGCAGCAGGTTCGCTGACGTGATTGTAGCGAATTTAAAAGTAATTTTTGTTATCTTACCCTCTTCTTGAACTCTGATTTCAACGTCATAAACAGCATTAGCGTCTGGATATAATAGCATTTTAAACTTTAAAATTGCCTTGGAGTTAAGAAAATAAACTAGGTCGCTGTACTTTCACGATCGTAATTTTGGTTCGATTTGATTCAAACTTCACAAAAAAAAGATTGTGGTATAGCTTGAACAAGTTCGAAACCCAGCCTGTTCGACAATTAGAAATATCGTAAGGTTTTTTTTATTTCGTGCTTTTCTGGCAATCTGATTTCACCCTCGTAATGAGCGAAATTTGAACGTAATGTTTGTCTGCATTAGCCCAAGTGTGCACAATAGTCGGACGTTAAACACAAAAAAAAAAAAAAAAAAAAAAATCAGAGTGTAAGTTCATTTCGAAATTCCTTATCTGGGTCTTCAACAGCTGATTTGCCAACAGAAATTCACCAAAATTTCCCGTGTCTGTGAAAGAGTTCGGTAGTGTTTAATGTGGGTAGAGTTAACCTACTTCTAAATATGAATGGACGTTAAGCGGTCCCCGCCTTGGCTGAATAGTAACAGATTGTACACACAAGTTGTAACACGGTTAATCAATGGATCGGTTTACTGTAATAGGAACCAAGTTATAATTATACGTACGTACGGCAGAACTAGTAATCATTAGTCAGCGGGAATCGGGTTAGTAAATAGTAAATGAGATCAGAGGGTCTCGAGAAGTAATGAATTACCTCTGTCGGGCACAATGATCACGCTTTCTGCCTGATTGTGCGTGTATTCCTGTTTTGTCGGAACTTCGATAGTCGATGTCCGATTTTGTTCCCGGCCTTAGTGCAGCACGTCCCAGCTAATAAATTAGTTTGCTGAGACTTCAGATATCAAGTTTTAACTTGTCTTCTTTATCTCGGGCAATTAATTTTAGTCAGCTTTCTATTGAAGAATGTTAAATGTGATTAAGTAGTGTTTGAAAATTAATTAATTAATAACACGATTGAAATATCATTTTTTTAATAATTATGAGCGAGTGTTTTATGCGCTGGTTTTACTTTTTCATTATTTACGAATTACCATTGGAAAATGATATATTGGATTGGTCATCATAGTAACACCCAGGCCTGGGACTGAAACAAGAGCGTAGCTGATAGCATGCGCACTCAGTACTTCTTTACTCGACCTTTCATAGTTCTCCATTCACGAGAGGACCGGGAAAGCGGCCAGCTTGTCTGGTACCAATGAATACAGAATCTATACAGAAAAAATGCAGCGCTGCCTATTGACGGGGAATACAAGTAGCATTGTCGGTCGAATAAAATGGGCTGACTTTTCCATGCAAGAAGTGTCCTTTTATAGATTCTGTATTCATTGCTGGTACACAGACGGATTATTGCATGATCAACAGTCTGGATATGGAGGGTACTGCGAAAACACTCGAACGCATTTAATGCTTGCCTAGAAAGGTTTTGCGCCGTATTCCAAGCTGAGAGATGTGCAATCTCGGCGACTGTTCATCGAGTATTAGAGGAAGGACTTCCAGGTAAGAACATATTCTAATACAGATAGCCAGGCCGCCTGACAGGCTCCCAGCTCTGTAGAAATCATCCAATTTGGTATGGGATTATCTCCGCTTCCTCTGCTTCCTGTCAGGTGCTTATATGGTTCAACTAGGATTGCGGGATTGGAGGAAACGGAGAGAGCAGACATGATGGCCAAAAAAGGAGCTGCTGTTCGACTAGTGGGACCAGGAAATGGAATAGGGAAGACCACATCCAACGATGGAAGCAATTCCCTGGTCAAAGATTAGGGAAACACCTTCTCTCCTCTGTATTGAGAAGGACACTTGTTCAGTTTAACAGGAAGTCACTGAGGCAGGTCGTCGCCATGATCACCGCTGGCGTCATCTCTACATAAGGGGGATTATTACAAATCTCGCCTAAGTGTCAGTTGTGCGGGTAGGATGTTGAAATTGCAGCACATATCTTCAGTGCGATTTCTTTGAGTCCAAAAGAAGGAGACGCTTTGGACCTCAGCAACCAGATCAGGAGTTCAACCAGGACACCTTACACAAGATTCTGGAGCTCGTCAAGGACACTGGAGTCGGCCTAAGATGAAGTAATAGGGGTGCACAAGAAGCTTTTGTGCTGACGTGTCGGGGACCACAGAGCCTCTGTTAGTCCCCTCCCAAAACAAACACCTAGGATCCAAAAAGCTGATCCTGACCGATTCACTTTTTCAAAAGTTAAAATTTCAAGCTCGCGCGAGTATGTGTGCTGGTACACTCATGGTCACAATGTCGGATTTGATTCAAACTTGGCCGATTTTAGTAATAGCTTGGACTTTTGACAGTCAAATATGTTCAAGGTGTTCAAAATGGCCGTCATTTCAAATCTTGAAAAATTGTAATTTTTGTTTGTTATATTTTGTCGAAAATCTTATTTTACCATCGTAATCAGCAAAAAGATATAGACCGAAATTCGGTTGTGTTAATAGCGTGGGCAAGTTCGGTTTTTTAGCGGAATCCGTTCAACTGTTTTAAAATAGCGGTCATTCCTAATTAAAAAAAAAATGCCTTTTATTAAAGGCCGGGACACTTCACTGGAAATCTGAATTCACTGTAGTATTCAGCATTAAAACTTTTATAAACTACTACAAACTCAGCAATTTGGCTGATTTTAATTTTGATTGACTGAAATAAGATTTTCAAAAAAATAAGTTAAGTTAAAAAATTATTGTTAAAAGTCGTTTTTGTATCATGTAATCGAGACAACAGTGTGCAGTATTTCATATATCTTAGAGTAATTAATTTCTTACAACCTTGCATCGACGTCACGTGTGCTCCTGTGGGATGTAATACTTAACGGTGTAGTAAATACGCTTTGGGAAAGCATTAACAACAAAACTCATTTATTTTAATAAGGCAATAGATAAGAGAGAGCTTTCGCCCGTGCACGCGACTGAAATTAAAAGTTTCGCCTTGAATTAGGAAAATACAACCGAGCAATACACTCTAAATATCCCGAGGGTAGTTTTAACAACCACCCCATGGCCTCGCGTGACGAAACAGTACTGGGATGTCTGACCGTGAGATTTATTTCAGGGGTGAACCTTCCCGTACATCGCAGAGTCCACAGTCGATAGAAATATTTCAAAACCCTTCCTGGCCAGAGTCCACATCGATAGAAATCTTTCAAGGCCCATGGTCTTTAACGAAATAGATCCCGTACATGCAGAGTCCAAGTCGATGAATATTTCAGATGGTCTGGACTAACGAAATAATTTACATGCCAAGTTTGAATCAGATTGGACTATTAATTTGCGAATATATACACACAATTAACGGCCCTTCAAAAAGTGCTATGGAGGGTAGAATCGGTGCTCATTTCAAGGCCCATAGTCTAGGTCTAACGAAATAGATTTACATTCCAAGTTTGAATCAGATTGGACTATTAATTTGCGAATATATACACACAATTAACGGCCCTTCAAAAAGTGCTATGGAGGGTAGAATCGGTGCTCATTTCAAAGCCCATAGTCTGGGTCTTATCGAAATAAATTTACATGCCAAGTTTGAATCAGATTGGACTATTAATTTGCGAACGTATACACACAGTTAACGTCCCTTCAGAAAGTGCTATGGTGGGTAGAATCGGTGCTCATTTCAAAGCTCATAGTCTGGGTCTAACGAAATAGATTTACATGCCAAGTTTGAATCAGATTGCACTATTAATTTGCGAACGTATACACACAGTTAACGGCCCTTCAAAAAGTGCTATGGTGGGTAGGATCGGTGCTCATTTCAAGGCCCATAATCTGGGTTTTTTAACGAAATAGATTTAATTGCCAAGTTTGAATCAGATCAGACCAGTAATTGCAAAACGTAAACGCACAATAACGGCTCTTCAAAAAGTGCTATGGAGGGTAGGATCATTAACGGCCCTTCAAAAAGTGCTATGGTGGGTAGGATCGGTGCTCATTTCAAGGCCCGTGGTCTGGATCTTTAACGAAATCTATTTCCATGCCAAGTTTGAATCTAATCAGACCAATAATTACGAGCGTAAACCCACAATTAACGACCCTACAAATTGTGATATAGAGGGTAGGATCGTGGCTCGTTTCAAAGCTCAGAATCTGGGTATTACCATGATGACCGCTAATAGTTTATTTTATAGTAGAAATTTGCTAAAATAACTGCTTGCACTTTTTCAACATGATTTGTAGAACATTTATTCTAAATTCGATACAGTTTCTTCAGTTATTCCCACAATTTTTTTCGATAACTACAAACAGAACAAACGCAATTTGTTAAAATCGGTTCCACGATATTGATCCGTAACGTTAATTACAATACAAATTACTTTAAAGTTTATCGCCTGTAATTTAAGCCAGATATACTAGTGAATACGGAGGATGGACTTACGCACGGAAAAAGCTGACGGTAATAACTGGATTCGAACCTGCTTACATGTCCTACTTTTAGCGAACTGTCCGCTTGCCTACCGACTGAACTACGAGTGCGCACATCCTTTGAGAGAGGCAAGCGTAGGGCCACAGTATTTGTTTTGTCGGTCATGTTTTAATAGAAACAGTAATATAAAATTATCAAATCGACCGTTCGGCATTTGGTTTGTGGGTTGTTAAGCAGTTTTTGCTAAAGGCGCTGGCCGATTGTTTTGATATTTGATACAAAGATACCGTTTATAAAACCCGAACGACGTACGTGTAAGATGTTTTCCAATTCACTTCCGTTTCAAAATGGCGGCTTCTAATTTAACGATGAGTGTACGCAGTTTTTGCCAAACACACTGACCGATTGTTTTGAACTTTGGTACAAGGGTACCGTTTATAAAATCCGAATGACGTACGTGTAAGATTTTTTCCAGTTCACTTCCGTTTCAAAATGGCGGTTTCTAATTTAACGATGAGTGTACGCAGTTTTTGCCAAACGCACTGACCGATTGTTTTGAACTTTGGTACAAGGGTACCGTTTATAAAATACGAACGACGTACGTGAAAATTTTTTCCAATTCACTTATTTTTCAAGATGGCGGCCTTTAATTTAACGATGACGAGTGTACGCAGTTTTGGCCAAACGCACTAACCGATTGTTTTGATATTTGGTACTAAGTTACCGTTTATAAAACTCGAACGACTTGTGTATGAGATCTTCCCCTCATTCGTTCTGTTTCCAGTGCATCTTATTTAACGGTTATGAATGTAGTTGGTGGCTATTTCTTGAAATACAGGCTGAACGGCAAGACCTACCATAATTTTGACCGCTTCGTGGAGAGAGCGTTAAAGTTCCAGTAAAGTTTGCCCAGTAATATTTTTTTAAATGTTACGGTTACCGGTTAAATTGACGCAAGAATTACGATCGCGTCAGAGGGTTGTCGTGGAGCTGTGGCTAGGCAGTTATTTAATATACTGCGAGTGTACTGTTCTTTGAATTATTACTTCGTAACGGAGTGAAAATTAACTGTGTTTTACATAGTCGGGTGTTGTCTGATCCGCTCTCATCTCTCCCCGTTGTTAACAAGGATTATTTCACGCGGTAACTTAATCTGTTGTAAACCCCGACTGCTATTTAAACACGCATTAACTATCTATGTACTGTACTTACCGTATTTGTATTTACATAACACGTGTATAACGGTAACTGGAGTGCGTGTGTAGGACCTGTATCGTGTAAGGCATGACCTCAAGTCCTCACCGACCTCACACGGTGCGGTGTCAAAGTGGAGTTAATTATAGACATTCGGAATGCACCTAACGATCCTGCAGGATGTACTTATTTAAATGGCATTAGACGAGGCTCTTGTTTCTCGAATTAGTTGTGTATTTATTTTTTGCAATTTATAAAAACATCCGTCAAAGATTTAGCGATACCCATATTTCGTAGATATTTACGAAAAAATAGTTTTAAAAAAGTAATTTAACGAAGTCTGAAGAAAGTATGGTGCCAGTGAAAAAAATGGAATGTTTCTATTTGTAAAGTAGTTTGCTGTATATTTCATACTTCTCGTATTTGGCGGGAAGTACTGTTAGGGAGTCAACTGTCGGACATGTTGGTTACTTGTGTTTGGCGGGAAGTACTCCTGTAACGAGTCAGCTGTCTAACGTGGTGATTACTTTCCTTACTGGGCGGGAAGTATCCTGTAACGAATCAGCTGTCTGATGTGGTGGTTACTTTTGTTTGGCGGAAAGTACTCCTGTAACGAATCAGCAGTCTGACGTGGTGGTTACTTGTGTTTGGCGAGAAGTACTCCTGTAACGAGTCAGCTGTCTAACGTGGTGATTACTTTCCTTACTGGGCGGGAAGTATCCTGTAACGAATCAGCTGTCTGACGTGGTGGTTACTTGTATTTGGCGGGAAGAAGTCCTGTAACGAATCAGCTGTCTGACGTGGTGGTTACTTGTGTTTGGCGGGAAGTACTCCTGTAACAAGTCAGCTGTCTGATGTGGTGGTTACTTTTGTTTGGCGGAAAGTACTCCTGTAACGAATCAGCAGTCTGACGTGGTGGTTACTTGTGTTTGGCGGGAAGAAGTCCTGTAACGAATCAGCTGTCTGACCTGGTGGTTACTTGTGTTTGGCGGGAAGTACTCCTGTAACAAGTCAGCTGTCTGATGTGGTGGTTACTTTTGTTTGGCGGAAAGTACTCCTGTAACGAATCAGTAGTCTGACGTGGTGGTTACTTGTGTTTGGCGGGAAGAAGTCCTGTAACGAATCAGCTGTCTGACCTGGTGGTTACTTGTGTTTGGAGGGAAGTACTCCTGTAACAAGTCAGCTGTCTGACGTGGTGGTTACTTTTGTTTGGCGGAAAGTACTCCTGTAACGAATCAGCAGTCTGACGTGGTGGTTACTTGTGTTTGGCGGGAAGAAGTCCTGTAACGAATCAGCTGTCTGACCTGGTGGTTACTTGTGTTTGGCGGGAAGTACTCGTGTAACAAGTCAGTTGTCTGACGTGGTGGTTACTTGTGTTTGGCGGGAAGTACTCCTGTAACAAGTCAGCTGTCTGACGTGGTGGTTACTTTTGTTTGGCAGAAAGTACTCCTGTAACCGAATCAGTTGTCCGACGTGGTGGTCACTTGTGTTTGGCGAGGAGTCAGCTGTCTGATATGGTGGTTACTACTCGTATTTCACGTCATAATTAACATTTAAATCTGCAAATGTTAGCATTTTAAACTTTAAAATTACATTGAACAATTAAATGAACCTTGACCGCCGTAAAACATTTTTTATTTATAACGGATTTTTAAAATTTTAATTGCTGATTTATACTTTTTTTTAATGCTTATTACGAAGAAGAAATTAGATTTTCAAACATATTATTGCAAATAAGTTCTGATATTTTAAAGGTTTAAGATGTCCCTCATTTTGAAACTTATAAATTGTTAAAAAACTTGTCTAAGTTATTACCATAAACGTTTATTGTGTTATAATTGAATCATATTGGATCAAAATTACGAACGAGTTTAGTGGCCGACATGAATGAAGCATCAGTCAGTCTGCTGTATCTTCGAATTGTGTACCTTAAGGTTGTGGGTTCGATACACCATTAACCGTTGCTTAACTTTTACTGTTAACGCTGCTACGGCTTCATTAGGCTAATTAGTAAAAAGTATAAAAAGAGAAATCGTAAACGAAAATTTGTTTACTTAAAGCCAGGAATAGCGGTGAGCGAGAGCCAACGATAGAACATTTTGACAAATTTCAGTACTCAACAGGAAAATACATCAGTTCCTAACAGTAAAGTAACTGCGAGGATAGGCGTTATTTTTCAAATCTTCAATTAAAGACTTTCTCATTAACAAAATGTGTGAGAACGTCTAAACGTAAACAGCCTAATTACTTAAACTAACCGTAATTACATTCTCATAGTTTAAAAAAATGAAACTTTTAAAAAATAAAGACCCCCGTTTAATCAATTATAGCTGTGAAAATCCGGTAATTTTTATTTAGAGAAAACTCCCATCGCAACAAAGCTGTGGCTGTTAATTGTAGCAGATCGGTTCCCGCTATAAAAATAATTACGGGTGGCGGGAAAGTGAAAGCTGGTGGAGAAATGACAAAGAAAGTTATGGAAGAAGCAATGAGATTTGCACAGTTCAAAATTTAGGGGCCTCGGGTTCTCACAGCGCAGATTATGGCCTCCCGACTTGGTACAGTTACGCACGTGCACCAATTAATTAACTGTCTGATGTTTTGGTTACTTCTTTTGGCGGGAAAGACGTCTTCTCTGTAACTAGTCAGCTGTCTGACGTGGTAATCTCGTACTTGGCGTTAAAGACTCCTTCCTGTAACGAGTCAGCTGTCTGACGTTGTGGTTACTTCTTGTATTTGGTGGGAAAGACGTCTTCTCTGTAACGAGTCAGCTGTCTGACGTGCTAATCTCGTATTTGGCGTTAAAGACTCCTTCCTGTAACGAGTCAGCTGTCTGACTTTGTGGTTACTTCTTGTATTTGGCGGGAAAGACGTCTTCTCTGTAACGAGTCAGCTGTCTGACGTTGTGGTCGTCTTCTCTGTAACGAGTCAGCCGTCTGACGTGCTAATCTCGTATTTGGCGTTAAAGACTCCTTCCTTGTAACGAGTCAGCTGTCTGACGTTGTGGTTACTTCTTGTATTTGGCAGGAAAGACGTATTCTCTGTAACGAGTCAGCTGTCTGACGTGCTAATTCTCGTATTTGGCGTTAAAGACTCCTTCCTTGTAACGAGTCAGCTGTCTGACGTTGTGGTTACTTCTTTTATTTTGCGGCAAGGATTTTTCATCGAGTCAGCTGTTTAACGTTGTGTTTACTTCTCGTATTTGGCGTGAACGACTCCTGTAACGAGTCAGTTGTCTGACGTGGTTATATTTCTCGGGCAGGCGTGGAGGAGTGATTTCGTGGTGGCATTGGATTCACAACTTGTACTAGACGTTCTTTAGGTCCTTGGTCTTTTGTATGATGCTGGTGTTGAGTAAGTCGAAAGAGTAATTCGGCGGCATCGTCTGCACAACATTCGACAGCACACAATGTGTGACGTGGTGGTTACTGCTGAAGCAGCTGATTTGATGAAATATTTAGTGATTAAATTAAACCTATCCCTATTTTGGTCATGAATTGCTTCAGCAGATATCTTATGCGCACTGTGCGTGGATTTAAATTGGTTCAGTCGTTTAGTAGTTAATAAGTAATCAGCTGTAATTTTATATACTTTTAAATTTTATCATACGCAAAGGAGTTGAGTTACACTGAATATAATGAAAAAGCTTTTATTATTCTTACCGGAGAAGTAGAAAAATCCAAATAGAGATAAGGTGTTTTGGAAGTCACATAATATCGCAATCAATCATTTCCTTCGCCTGCTCGATTAGAATTGCAAACTAAAGATTGAGAAATCTCCATTTAGGTATGTTAAAACGAATAAAACTCAACTGTCATACGTCTGCTGCACCTTAAAGGAAAGTGGCGTGTCAAGAGGTTAGAAACACCGTTACACAATGTCGTCTGTCAGTCATCCGTTCTTTATTGACTTCCTTCATTACCTCATACATGCTGTGCATGTAGTCATTACGCGCAGTCAATCAGTATTAATTAATCACGTAAGTCAAGGACAGTGTTCTTTTTCGAATAAATAGCTTCTAACTAAAGAACTTTGTTCAAAGTATCAAGTAGTAAAATTCCCTTTGATTCCGAATATGCAAATACTCGGAACGTTCCGGTTATTGAGTTCATTCACTCGTATCTTATATGGATACGGAATCGGAAACAAAAGTTCTATATCCTAAATCCATTCACTGTATTGAATTCTCGCATTATAGTAGTTAGTTTTTGGTGATTAACGTCCGATTATTGTGCACACTTGGGCTAATGCAGATGATGGGATGATTTATAGCGTATGAAAATGCCAAGCCCTCGCCAGGAATCGAACCCGGGTCCTCGGGGTGAACGCTTAGTACGCTATCCACTAGGCCACCGAGGCGGCTATTTCTCGCAATAGAAATGACTTCTTGTTCAGGTTAGATGACGAGTGCGACATTATAGCTTAATTTTTTTTTAATCCGGGGTTAATAGTTGATATTTTATTACTTAAAAGTTTACTTTAATTTAATGTAGACAAAAAGAATACACATAGGTTTGGACTTGAGATGTTCAAATGATTATGCTCATGCGCAGATCGTTTATAATTTTCAATGTTGGCTTGTGCAAGACGATTCTGCGCAGTGGATTCCGATTCCAAACGTTCTGAGTGTAAATCATACGCATTTCAACATCAGTAGTAGGCTTGTGACTGCTGACAGTGGGAACTAGGCCAGGAAAGGGGAGGAGGGTGTTCTATAATCTTTTCTGATAAAATTTGCGTCACATCATTTCCCGTGACAAACTCTAAGGCTTCTGATACGATGGGGCGGCACTGAACGGCTCGGGTAGCTACAGTTAAAACAGAGAGATTTTTGGAATACAGTAAAATGTCTTTGTATTAGTAATTCCAAAGTGTTTGCACTGCACTTACTAATATTTCACAATGCGAATTCGATAGTATCTATTCAGTTGTGCGTTTTTTGGGCTGTGAACCTCACCAGAATTACTTTTTTTCCATTTCGTGTGACATTTTGGACCGTACCGATTACTGAACAGTTAGCGCTGGGCGTAAGTGAAAATGTTTTCTGTTCGGACCAAAGCAGCGGGCAGCGCTACTCTTCGCTAAGGGATAAAAGACAGCTGCGTACCGTGATTATTTTTCTAAGCTAATTATAACTTATGCAACGTGGCACTATCATTGCGTTAACACAAAAATCTTCTTTTTTGTAAGAATCGAAAATTTATGGACTTGAAGCAGAGAATGGCGAACGAAACCGTTGTCTCGGTTATTATTTTCGACAATGGTCACGCTATTCAGTAGCGTTTATGAGGTCTTGATTTCGTCAGTAACTAGCGGTGCCAAGCTTGTTCTCATTTATTGATGTTCGTGTTGGAATTGTTTTGTTAACATCTACAAAGCGACTAACGGTGAAACAGTCGGTGTTTTGTGATAATACTACGATAAAAAGCGCCCAAAGTACAATAAAAGTTCTCTATAGCGGCATTGAAGGAACGTTAGTTTCTATAAAGAGATTTCCGCTATAGAGAGAGCCGAGTTAAAATGTGTTTTTATTTGTAAAACGTGTTATACGCTATTTTTAATTTGAAGTGTTGAGCAAACGTTTATTGAGATAAAACTAAATGACGTACAGTATTTAAAAAAACAATGTTTATTAAGTAATACTGTAAGTATTTTATGAATAAAATAACATAGTTGTGAGAAAAAGGCAATATTTTGCCAGAACAGCTTCATCAATTCCTTCAATTTTTCGAATTTTCTTGAAGCTGTTCCTTTCTTTGTAGTCCTTCTTTATGTTATTTTTATATATAATCCTAACAGAAAAACTAGCCAAATTGAAATTTCGGCAGACATCTACCTGCTTCACAACATTCTTAACTTAAGAAAAACGTATCTACATCTAACGATAAAATATCCGTTTAGATGCCATTACACTGTATTGTAAAAGTTTGAAAAAAATAATACACTACGTGTACAATGTACTGGTCACACAAAACACTTGATTCAGTTGACGCAATACGCACTGCTTTAATACTTAAATGACGTGTCAGCATTATTATGAAATTATGCTTGGAATTTCATTGGCTTCAGTAAATAAAATTACAATACATATATTTACTATAGGAATAACAAGGGGCCAACACATTTAGCCGTTCTCGAGAGGTTTTCGTTAAAACGAGATCTGCAATAGAGAGATTTTACCGTACCTCGTATTTCAACTGCATTTCATAAAATAAGTAATATATCAGTAAATAAGTAAGTATAATTTTTCGCTAAAATTTTGGTCGTCAGTGTTGCAGATTTGAAATTTATAGCGCTGAAATTTTCGAACAAGTTTTTGGTCAAATTTCAGATTTTATTTAGTCGTACTCCACAAGTGCTGAAAACTTGAAGATTCTTATATCCCCCTCCAAAAAAAAAGGAATTCAGAAGTTATTGGGAATGACTGTTGAAGTGCTGAACTTTCCTTAAATGTTGGTCATTTTTGTAATTAGTCAGTGTGACGAGAAAGTTTAGGAGTAAAAAGAAACGCTGTAAATTTGTTTTTATTTCAAATTTACAGTGACGTGACTAACGTATCTTATGATACGAATTTTGAACATCTTGTAAACCTGTTTCGAAAAATTTTGTTTGATTTTTCTGTGGTTTTCGATAGTTTTTTAACCATATTTTCGTTGAAGTTACACAACTTGAGAAAATTCGTGTAGTGTTTTCGCACCATTTATTTCCCAAAGCATTCAAAAAGGATGAACAGCAAGAAAATACAAGACACTTTCTTTTCTGTCTTATCGTTGACTGTTGATTCCTTCAGCTCCTTCTTAACTGTGTTTTTATACCAGTCATAATGAGGGTGGGTTAGTACTGTTGTTAACAGTTCTTTTGTTTTGTTACAGGCTCTAGCCCCGGCGTGTCCGCAATGGCCGCTGCCGGTGCCAACTCCAGACGTCGTACCACGACCTTCCAGACGTCGCCTACACACAAGTTCTCCTAGTCCAAGGTGAGTTGAATTACCTCTGAAACACTAGAGAATTTGGCCAGTAGGTGGGAAAATGTTTCCCTCTCAGTCTTTTAAAAAGTAACAAGGTTTATCTTACTGTAATTACCTCCTGTTGTGACTGTACAGATATTGAAGTGTTTATCCGAATATATTTCTTTGTAATAGCTTGAGTACGTCGTTACCCATCAAAACTCTGGTTTCATAACTAGGCCATCCGTGTTTCGTAAAAACATTTTTTTATCGTATAATGTTTGGACGCGCGTTTCTACCGCCGTAATCAGCGTTAAAATCTGCATTTATTGAAAACGAACTTGAGGATAATCGTAAATTTGCTTCCATTAAGCCATCGAAACAATTGCGTGCAGCGATTATTAAATTATCCTTATCTCAGAATTTTATGGATAGTTTTGAGTTTTTTCAGAAGGACATGTTTAGTGTGTTCACCAAGATTGTCAAATTCATTTTTGAAAATGGGTGATTTTTTGGTGCAAACCTTTTAAAAATTGTTTCACTTTTTCAAGCGTTGGTGAATTTGTAATGAAATACTGCTATGCACGTTACCAAGCCTGAAATGTTCTTGCATCAAATTGTGTTAATGTTATTCAACTATAAGTGAGGTTGTCGGTGCTCAAGCGATGAGCCTAACAAGATAAAACAAGTGCTTTGATTGTGAAACACACTGATAATTGTCACAAGTTCAGTATTAAAATCACTAATAACTGGATAACAATAGTTGCGGTGAACACATCCAGTGGTCTCGGTACACTAATTAAAATATAAATAATTTTGTAGAATACATATCTCTGCCTTTCGTAGATTCAAAAGATTTATATTTGTTGACACGTTTCGGAATACGTCCATTTTTAAAACGCATTACTGTACTCAATTTTATTTTAATCGAATTACAGTAGAAAGATTTTTTCTAGTACACCAATGGAAGTATTTCTTAACGTATCAACATGTATAAAGTATTTGAAGTTAGGAAATACAGATATGCACTGTACAAGACTTCAAAATTGTTAGCGGGAAAAAAGATGAGTATATTAAGAATTATAGTTATTATTCCTCAATTCAACATACCTTTTTCTCAGCACATACTATTCGCACAGGCATAAATGAGGTATATTTAGAAAGATTTTTTAACCGGCTTCTGATATTGCAAAGCGATTTTACGCTAAAACTTGCTGTTGTTGGAACATTTTAACATAAAAGACCCTGTTAACTATCGCAGCCAAAACGGCATAATGGATGCACATGCGCGTCATAACATATCAGACAATATTTTGTATATTTTACGAAGTTAACTTATTAATCATGAATAGTCAATGCAATTAACCACTTTTTTGCTTCTAAGTGCTTAGAACAATTTCAATATTAACTTAAAAGTCATTAAATGTATAGGTTACGTGGCCCTATTGACAATCCCGTATCCCTGCCCGACAAGCCGGGACAAGCATTTCGAATACCAAACACGTTTTGGACACTGTTTTACGCAAATATAGGCCTACAGTATTTGTGATTTCCTTCCATCGGGCATTTATCTATTTTTAATCGATCGCTTTCCCATTTATTTTTTAAACATGTTTCCTCTTCCTTCCAACTACCACTTTCACCCCAACTATTACTCTTATTCAAAAGGACGTGTTTACTTAAAACTCTCATAGAACGAAATTTCTCACGGGCTCCTGGTCTAAATAATTCGGTAAAAGTGAGCGGAATAAACTTCATGTGACTTCAATGCAAATTGTGTATAAAAACGAACTTTTCTGACGGTCATTTGCACATCGTGATGACAACTACTACGGCATTATATTTAGGAGCTGGGTTCGCAAGAAAAGCAAAAAAATCATTCGATCCGAATGAAATTCATGCGCATTAAATTCTGTGCGTACCAGAACACACAGTCGACATTTTCCATTATAAAATCACAAGTAGCTTATGTTTTCGTAATGGCGGTATTTAATGATAGTACTGTACATTGTTTAGGGTAAATAGCTAAACCATTAAACCGCCCCCACCCCTAAGGGTTATTTAATGGAGGCGTTTGGCTTTTCACGGCAGCACTTAACGCGTTCACATCCCTATTTACTTTGAAGACTCTCGAGGGCGCACTTATGTAAAAATCTTAGGTGTCTGGAGAATGTAACGTTGTCGTTTAACTTTAAGGGTAACGGAGCGAGGCTTTTTATGGAATTTCCATTTTGAAAATGAGCTATTGAAGCCGTCGTATTGAGACCTTGAAATCATATGTAGGCTATTTGTACTTCTGTCGTATCGTTAGACTAATGAGGACGAGGGGTCGGATTGAACGGAATGGGTAAAGCTTACGGCAGTAACAACAGTGTCGAACTACCGCCTTGAGGTGAGCAAGTTCAACACACGCACGCATGCGCGCGCGCTCGGATCCGTCGGCGCTCAGTTCAAGGTCACGGGTCTTACCGTAATTGCCGCTCCAAGAGCTCATTTTCCATTGTAAATTCCCTAATTAAACACCGACTGCAAACGATTTTTTAATGTTTTATTTCAGCTTGTCGATTAAAAAAATTAACTATTGGAGATGACATCGTGTTAAGATCCAGATCCGTGACCATGAAATGAACACTGATCTTGACCTCTCGTTCACGTTTTGTGGGGTCATTAAAATGTGTGTGTGTGTGTGTGTGTGTGTGTGCGCGCGCGCGCGCGCGCGCGCGCGCGTGTGTAACGTTCGCAGTATTGGTTCGATTCGATTCAAACTTGCCAAAAAAGTCGATTACGGTAATAGGTTGGACACTTTCGTTACCCAGCAGAATTTGTTCAAAAGTTTTAACAATGGCGGTAATTTCAAATCTTTTAAAAATTCATTACTTTTCTTCTTTAATTATTTTTTGTAAATCTGTTTTCATCACATTGCATTTATGCATTAAAAACAGCATAAATCAGTATTTTGAATTTTCAAAACCCGTTGAAATTAATAAATTTAATTTGACGGCGGTCAGGAAAAATTTCCGTATTTTCAGTGCAATTTGATAAATTAAAATTGTAGTTTTCAAAAGAGTAACATAAATGAAAGTAGGTTTGGAAATTCACTTGTATCACGTCAACGAGACAGTTGCGTGCCGCAATTATTATAAAGTAAATTACAAACGAGAAAGTTTGTTCAATGTTTATTTATTCAAATCGAACGCTTAAACAACTCGCGTTTTGTTATTCAGTAAGGGACCACTATCGCTGTACCCTTACAACTTACAACTCGTGGCTCGTGTTTCTATTTTATCACACCCCTGTTCCACGGTGCGTCCCTGCCGGGGTAAATAATTGATAATATTATGTCTGAAGATTCTATTGGAAGTCAATAGACCCTCCGTGCTGCTACAGGTCGAGCTACATTATTTAGTGAGCGGTTTTGCCGTTGCTTCTCTTTTACTTCATTTTGTGTTTTATCCCCTCTTTCTTCCCGAAAACGCTTGATACGTTTCTTGCCTCCTTGACCGCAATAAAACTGAACACGATGGTAATAAAGCAGCTGAAGTTTAAATGAATGAGTTTTGTTTTCTTGGCGTATATAATTTTGTTTAGTCTATAAATAATCCACCACTTCGTTGCCCTTCCACTGTTACAGTGTGCTGTAGTATACTTAGCTGTGGAAAACAGTCTAGCCTGCTGACTTCATTGTGCAGACTGTACGAGTTAAATGGAAACCTCCGACACACAATTTAATCCCTCTAGGAGGGCTTCGATTGTCGGTATCTTGGGCAGAAAGTAACTCAGGAAAACAATGGGAATCGTTACAGGTGGTCTGGGAGTTAGACGAACAAGACAGGAATGTACCACGGACAAACCGTAAGTAGTTTATGTAGGGAGGAAGAGGAAACTGCAGGCGACGGATTTTGGAGAGATGGTAACTCAGGAAAACAATAGGACCCGTTATAGGGTGGTCTGGGAGTTAGATGGACAGGACAGGAATGTACCACGGAGAAACCGTGAGTAGTTTATGTAGGAAGGAAGAGGACACTGCAGGCCACGGATTTTGGAGAGATGGTAACTCAGGAAAACAATAGGACCCGTTATAGGGTGGTCTGGGAGTTAGATGGACAGGACAGGAATGTACCACGGAGAAACCGTGAGTAGTTTATGTAGGAAGGAAGAGGAAACTGCAGGCGACGGATTTTGGAGAGATGGTAACTCAGGAAAACAATAGGACCCGTTATAGGGTGGTCTGGGAGTTAGATGGACAGGACAGGAATGTACCACGGAGAAACCGTGAGTAGTTTATGTAGGAAGGAAGAGGACACTGCAGGCCACGGATTTTGGAGAGATGGTAACTCAGGAAAACAATAGGACCCGTTATAGGGTGGTCTGGGAGTTAGATGAACAAGACAGGAATGTACCACGGAGAAACCGTGAGTAGTTTATGTAGGAAGGAAGAGGACACTGCAGGCCACGGATTTTGGAGAGATGGTAACTCAGGAAAACAATGGGACCCGTTATAGGGTGGTCTGGGAGTTAGATGGACAGGACAGGAATGTACCAAGGAGAAACCGTGAGTAGTTCGTGCAGGAAGGAAGAGGTAACTGCGGCCACGGATTTTGAACATATGGTAACTCAGGAATACAATGGGATTCGTTATAGGGTGGTCTGGGAGTTAAACTAACAGGACGGGAATGTACCAGGGAGAAACCGTGAGTAGTTCATGTAGGAAGGAAGAGGAAACTGCAGGCCACGGATTTTGAACAGAGAGTAACTCAGGAATACAATGGGACTCGTTATAGGGTGATCTGGGAGTTAGACGAACTGGACAGGAATGTACCACGGAGAAACCGTGAGCAGTTTATGCAGAAAGGAAGAGGAAACTGCAGGCCACGTGATCTAGTACTGTGAGGTTTTCCCCAGCAAAAGACAAAGGGTGTTTGGCTTAAAGGACCCTGAAGAATACTAGCAAAATCACCTACTTAGTAAACTTTTTCCTGTCTGCCTAAAATGTTAACCGTCCTCTTCCGAATCGTAGCTTCCATTTTTCTCTTTTCTCCTAAAAATCTTGATCAAATCCCCCATCCTTACCAGTTCCTTTTATCCAACTAAGTTTTGGTCTTCTTTTTCTGCTACCATATGTTATCCGTTATAGAATCTGTGTGGGAAGTCGATTTTCGTCCACCCTTTTGACATGACCAAACTGTTGAAGTTATTTTGTCTTAATGTCGTCTACAGTGGTGTGCTTCGTATCCATGATTTCACGGATTTTAATTTTTTTTTTTATTTTGTCTTTTCGATCGATCTGCAGCTCTGCGCTAATACTCCATTTCTGTAGCTTCAACTCGTTTTTTTTTTCATAATTCGCTTCCATATAAGAGTTATTTTTTTGTAATTGTTTACTCTAATGTTCATTTATTTTCGATATCCATTGATCCCATATGATGCTGTTCAGTATTCTTTTTGTTTTTCTTCCCAGTGTGTTTTTCATTTTTTATCGCTGTACCCAAGAATCCATCGATAGTAATTTTCATTCCCAAGTACTTGTAAATTGTACACTTTGATCTGCTTGTGTAAAAGATTTCCTCGCTGCCTTCCAAAGCACATGTACTCCGTTTTGTTCAGGTTTACTTTAAGTCCCCAAATATAATCCTGCGTTATAACTATCTGGTCATCTGTAAAGCAGAGGGTATAGAAGTGTAGTTCAGTGGTATACACATTCTCTCACACTTGTGTTTCCAGTTGTGCAGTGTAGATTCCAGGTAGATTTTAAATAATGTTGGGACAGGGAACATTCTTGTTTAAGTCCCTTGGCGACTTGGAAGAAACCTTCAAACATTTTATTTCCTACTTTTACTTTTGCTGTTATGTTTTTCATACAATGTTTTGGCTGCCCTTATTAAACTTATTTGTATATTAGACCTAATATTTTCTAACACCATCCAGAACTTTTTGTGTGGTTCACTGTCGTACGCTTTTTCAAGGTCTACTAAGGGCATTGCACTTCTTGATTTACCGACATCTCAATTATTTGTGTAATTATCAGTGGACTACTGAAACGAATTGAGAGGTCCAATCTGCTGAACTGGAATTCAAAAATTGCGCAATAATTGCACACCCTGTGTCTGACTTAACTCGTTACTGCAGATTTCATTTACTGTAAATGTAAAACTGTAAAGTTCCATGGATGTTGCAAACGTTTAGACGCGAAGAATGCTTTGGTTATAAAATATTTTATAATATTATAAATTATAATATTATGGCCGCGTATATATTATAAAATAAATTGTACATAAACTAACACCTTATGAAAACACGGTACAAAATATTTTAAGTGAAGTTTAATTGGAATATAAGCTATATTAAGGCGGTTATCATCGTAAGACCAAAGACCCGGCACCAAGAAATGTTGTAATTCGTGTATGCTCACGTTCGCGATTTTGGTTCGATTCGATTCACGTTTGGCACACAAATGGATTTTGGTAAAAGCTAAGACAGGTTTCATTAAGCAGTAAAATCCGTTCAACAGTTTCAAAATGGCGGCAGTTTAAAAAATTCAAAACTTTACGTTTTTGTCTCAAACGTTTTTGAAAATCTTATTTCACCGCACAAATTAGCATTTTGAATTAGCAAAATCAGTTGAAATCGAGACATTTATTTTGACTGCTTTCGGTGTTCATTTTCAATGTAATTTTAAAGTTTAAGGTGTTAATATATGCAAATTATGATGATGAAATTATTACCATGAATTTACCTAATGTACCATGAAGTTACCTTTACGAGTTAAAAAAAAAGTTGATAGAAAAATATTTTTAAAAATTTGCTTTCATTACGTCAGCTAGACATTTTTAAATGTTTGTACGCAGGAAAATGAGCGAGCAAACGTGTGGTAGGAACCTCATCTTTTCCTTTCACGATCTGCATAGTGTTTCATTGCCCCCTGCGGTCAATACTAGCCTATTGACCGTGAACATTATGACTTGATCTAGTAAGCAATGTGAAAGGCATCCAACGCCTCAAGTCAGCTCTTTAATTCAATTTGATTGATCGGTAATTCCCAGTGTTAACGAGGTAACAAGAAAATTACATCCTTTCTGTGACTTATTCCGGCAATTCAACTTTCTTTGTACCGCAGACAAGAACAAAATGGACTGTTATCAATTACAGTAACGATTACTGCCAGCTGTTTCAGGATTATTTGCATTTCCTGTTTGTACTGGAAGCCTGGCGGAATACAGCGCTAATTTAATGAGCAATATGAAGGCTTATACTCGATTATTACGTCCGTTTTACCAACCAGTCTACAGTAGTGTTATGAAATCGAACAATCGGGTTGCCTCAAGGTGCCTTGCTGACCCCAATGCTGTTAACTTAGTTTATGCAGCCAAGTTGTCTTGCCACCTTTGGTATTGCCTTTACGAATTTATGACGACATTGTTTGCTCAAATAACTGGGTTATTGACGGCTAACTGTTCATACCATTTGCATTGCTGCACGAAGTACGAGGGATGCATTTGAAATTGTCTTATTCAATGTTTTCTGTTAAATGTTTTAATTTTACATTCAGTTTGAGAGAAAATAGAAAATTGTGAAATTATTGTAGCACTGAGAAGGATGAAACTAACCCTATGGACCCCACAAACAGTGACCTACAGAACTAACCCTATGAAACCCACAAACAGTGGGCTATGCCTAATCCTATGAAACCCACAAACGGTGAGCTCAACATAACCAAGCGAAACCTACAAACCGTGAGATATACTTAACCTTTGTGGAATCTATAAACAGTGAGCTATGTCTAACCGTATAAAACCTACAAACAGTGAGCTATATACCTAACCATGTAGAACCCACAAACACTATGCCTAACACTATCGATCATACAAACTTTGAGCTATACCTAACCCTATGGAATCCACAAACAGTAGGCTATACCTAACTTTATGGAACCCACAAACAGTGAGCTACACCTAACTCTATGTAACCCACAAACAGTGGGCTATGCCTAATCCTATGAAACCCACAAACGGTGAGCTCTACATAACCCTGCGGAACCTACAAACCGTGAGATATACCTAACCCTTGTGGAATCTATAAACAGTGAGCTGTACCTAACATAATGGAACCCACAAAAAGTGAGCTATGTCTAACCTATGAAACCTACAAACAGTGAGCTATATACCTAACCATGTGGAATCCACAAACAGTAGGCTATATCTAACCTTATGGAATCCACAAACAGTGAGCTACACCTAACCCTGTGTAACCCACAAACAGTGAGTTATGCCTAACCCTATAAGACCCACTAACAGTGAACTGTACCTTACCCTATGGAACCCACTAACCGTGAGATATACATCTCAACATTGGTTGGTACCGGCGATTTACAACAACTTATGTAACCCACAAACAGTGAGCTATACCTAACTATGTGGAACCTACAAACAGTAAGCTATACTTAACCGTATGGAACCCACAAAGAGTGAGCTATCCATAACCCTATGGCACCGACAAACAGTGAATCACAGCAGACTGTGGGGACATTAGGCGGACCTACCCAGTCTGCAGTGTAAGAAGTGAGAGATGGGATCTCAAATGTGTATCGGGAGCGCAGAAGTACAAACTGAGAAGATATGAGGCGGTAGGAAAGATGCCTCCCAATTGAACGTAGAAGCAGAAGACCTCCCAGGAGTCAAATCTTGATGGTGAGAAACGCAACTCTAATAGGGCTGACGAGTAAACGTACTCGAAGACTGTCAGCCAAAAATGTCTATTGAAAGAGGTTCCAGGAGGTGAGCAATAGGGTGCCTGTGTAGAGGAAAACTTAGAAAAACTATGGCACTTGTATGGGGTATTGTGGTGTTAAGGGTGCGTCTGACAAGGTAGGAATTTACAATAGAAAGGTAACGAAATGAATGGAAATCCTTGATTGAGACGCTCTTGCCAGCAGGAGGCGAAACACGAAAATACTTTCCGCTGACTGAACTAGTCAGTCGAACGAACCACACTGCCTAAGAGATACGACAGACACTTTGGTTCTGGTGGCAGGGCTGTAAAATTCACGTAACCTCTATGTATCTTTCTATCTACGCGTCTAGTGTGTATTTAACTTTAAATGTTTTGCTTCAACGTCGTTAGCTAATTTCCATTAGAAAGTGAGGAATTGGAGCGTCCATCACGGCAAGATCTGACTGTACCGAGTCACAGGCACTGTACATTAATTCTTATTCATAAATTACACTAATTATGCATTATAAACATTAATATTTTTTAATTGGCTGCCACAGTTAACAATGAATGTACATATTTTCTTCATTCACTGAGCAAGATATAAAAAAATTGTTATGCAACTAATTGCCAAGGACAAATATCGTAATTAGTGTAGAACAGTTCCCTGGGAAAAGTTAGAATATCGGAAACAAAACAAACTGGGTGTCGGCGTGTAAAGAAATTGATTATTATTTATAAGAATTATGTATGGGAAGTGTTAGTTGTACGGCGAATTGTGTATGGGAATTGCTATTTCTTAGGCGTAGGGTGTATGAGAATTGCTATTTCTACGGCGAAGGGATATGGGAGTTGTTATTTCTACGGTGTAGGGTGTATTGTAATTGCAATTTTCGAGGCGAAGGGTGTATGAGAATTGCTATTTCTACTTCGTAGGGTGTATGGTAATTGCTATTTCTGAGGCGAAGGGTGTATGGGAATTGCTATTTCTGAGGCGAAGGGTGTATGGAAATTGCTATTTCTACGGCGAAGGGTATGGTAGTTGTTATTTCTACAGCGTAGGATGTATTGTAATTGCTATTTCTATGGCGACAGGTGTATGGGAATTGTTATTTCTACTGCGTAGGGTGTATGGTAATTGCTATTTCTGAGGCGAAGGGTGTATGGGAATTGCTATTTCTGAGGCGAAGGGTGTATGGAAATTGCTATTTCTACGGCGAAGGGTATGGTAGTTGTTATTTCTACAGCGTAGGATGTATTGTAATTGCTATTTCTATGGCGACAGGTGTACGGGAATTGTTATGTCTACTGCGTAGGGTGAATGGTAATTTCTATTTCTGAGACGAAGGGTGTATGGAAATTACTATTTCTACGGCGAAGGAGTATGGAAGTTATTTCTACAGCGTAGGGTATATTGTAATTGCTATTTCTATAGCGAAAGCTGTATGAGAATTGTTATGTCTACTGCGTAGGGTGTATGGTAATTGCTATTCCTGAGGCGAAGGATATGTGGGAATTGCTATTTCTACGGCGAAGGGGTATGGGAATTGTTATTCATACCGCGTAGGATGTATGGTAATTGCTATTTCTACGGCGAAAGGTGTATGGGAATTATTATTTCTACGGCGAAGGTGTGTGATAATTCTTATTTCTACGGTGTAGCGTGTATGGTAATTGCTATTTCTGAGGCAAAGCGTGTATGGAAAATATTATTTCTGAGGCGAATGGTGTATGGGAATTGTTATTTCTACAGCGTAGGAGAACGGTACCGTACAAGAGTTCAAGTAAGGCTGTTCCCCGGTGCAAAACTACTATAAAGAACGGGTAACAATGAGCAGTTCGGATTTAATGCTTCATAGCACGTCAATGCTAAGTTGAGAGACTCGTTCTAACAATCATCGTATATTGTAATTGCGATAAGTGTATTTTATAATTGGCTCGTGTTAGTTTCTTGTGCATGCTTCACTGGGTACACGGTTATTTCACAAATCATTTTTTGTAACTGTGTTCCTTGGAACTGCCGTGTTTTACTTCTTCGGAAATGTTAATCTAGCTGCAATTACTTCACCCTCACGCATCTCGCAGGAACTGAACCAATCTTTTCATCTTTGAATGCGTTACCCATAAAATAGGAAACGACATTGAACAGAAGAATCTCTCGACTTTCGCTGAAAACAAATAGAATATTTTTTGATTCAAGGTTTGAACTCGGGTTTAAGGAAATCGGGGGGCGGAGTAGCAAAACTTAGTCGACCTTGGCAGGGCAGGTGGAAAGCGTGAAGCAGATGTTATCCAACGCGAGAGAAAGGCTTCGTCCGCTGAATTACATCAGACACTTCGTAGCGCAGTCTTGTCTCGGCATTCCATTACCATCTTTAATTTTGCTTTTACACTTGCCTAAAATCTTACGTAATGAGCTCGGATTGTTTTATTGAACGTAGACAGAGAAAGGAGTCGAATGTTTCTGGACGGAAATATTCTAACGTCACAATGTTACGCATTTTGGATGTTAAATTCTATCGGTGCATGCGTGGGATTGTCCTCATTGTTTTATCATTTCAGTAAAACTCCAGTAAAAAGTCAGAAATTAACAAGTTTAGCGATATGTAAAAGCTTCAAAATTCTAGTACAGACAGACAGACACACACACACACACACACACACACACACACACACACACACACACACACACACACACACACACACACACACACCATAACATAGAGGTGGTGGCTGCAACTAGGATTCCGTGGAATCGCAGTAGACTGTAAGAACACCAAGCGGAATGGAAGAAGTAATAGATGGAGTCGAACGTATCGTCCATCGGGAGCGCAGACTTGCAAACTGAAAAGAGAGGAGGCGGTACCAAAGAGGGCCCGGAAGAAGGCCTCCCAGTGATAAGATCTTGAGGGATGAGGAACACAACTCATAGGGCTGAGGAAAACCATACTGCAGGGTGTCGGCCCGTGCGGGATGGATAATGAAACCGCAAGTGCTAGCAAGAGTCAAGGGGTGTTTGACTTCCACTACCCTAAGGACCTCCTGCAGAATGAGCTAGTCAAAAGGGAACTGCTAATATGCATTGAGCTAGAATGTATACTGAAGTAGAATCCAGGAGATTTAGTTTGCACCCGTGTCAGGGGCTCCAAACCCCTCTCTTATGTAACTTCTAAACAAATAACCAATGCTATTCACATAAGAAAATCTAGAAACAAGTGTACCAACTTCTAAACTGGCGTTCGTTAAACTCAGTTCAGTTTGTGATTGACATAATTAACTTTAGAGACCACTTTGTAAAACTCACACGGTGCAGGTTTACTTGACGTAGAGCAAGTGTGTCAAGAAATTAAAAGTAAACGCATTTTGGTTATGTTTAGGGGAGTCATGTCGTGTTTTAGGGCTGGTTGTGATGTTGGATTTTGCTTGATGCGTGCCAATGTCATATTGCATATAATAGTATATTTAGCGCGTTTCTTGCTATTGTATATTTAAAAATGTAATTGTGACTTCTTCTAAACAGCTGATTTCGCACAACAGCTGTTGCGTCAGTATCATTTCAATTGAGGTTATGTTAAAAATTCAATTTTTAAATGAAATGGGCAATAAAATTGTTTACAAAAATGTTTTAAATGAAGAACTAAGATTAAGAAAAAAATGAAGTTAACGATGGAAACGTTACAATTAATAAAATAGTTACGACAGAAGAGCAACATAAACTAATTAACAACGACGAAAAATCGAGAAAAAATACATGATTTATAGTTTTGGTTGGGTAACAAAAATTTTGTTGTAAAATTCTTGTAGCGTGTATCTTCGTGCATCAAAAGAAAGCATTCTTTGAAGAAAGTAGATTTATTTGTCTTAGTTGATTACGCCCTTTAGAGCAATAACTTTCTATAATCAAGAAGGCACAATATGATTACCAGAGGGCACATTAATAAAACAATACAACAATATAATTACAGCTATTGTTTCCTAAGATGAGTTTGCCGTTTGCAAATCACGACCAGGTCTTTGGGCCAGTGAGCCGTCAGATTTGCTTTGAATTTCTTAGTAGATCTCCGAAAGTGATAGTTGCAAGTTCTCCACGAAATTGGATCTGTGAACGGGTTTAGGCTCGAATCGTGTTCGTATTGTGTGTTTGTTGATAAATATTCACGGGTAATACTTGGAATAGGCTAATAGCTAGTTTTGTCAGCTTTAAGGCGTTTCTTGTGCTGTTGATTTACTTATTAACTTTATCAAACCTTCAAGCTGCACTGAAGAAATCGAATAATGTCAAGGTATGTTAAATGGTTATTTTTTAAATAATCGCAGCACGTACTATCGCGGTGACGTGATGGAAGCGGATTTTCAAAATTCTTTTTTTTAATTCTAATTTAACCGGTCATAATCAGCGTTAAAATCTTACACTAGCATTTTAAACTTTTAAATTACTTAAACAGTACGAAAGTGAACCCTGACCGCCTTCTAATTAAATTTCCTAATTTCAACGGATTTTCGAAAGATCTTATGGCAAAAAAGTTACGAATTTTTGGCTGCCGTTTTGAAACTGTTAACGAATTTCGCTGGTTATTGAACTTGCACAAGGTATTTACCGAAAACGATTTTTGTGCCAAGTTGGAATTAAATCGGACAAAACTCTATCTCGGTATGTGTGTTGACCTCAAAAAGTGATTTTTAACTTTTGGTCAGGATCGACGCTCATTCGAAGGTCCCGTGTCTGATTGTTATAACAAGACAGGTCGTTTTAATCTTACACTTTTTTTGAAAATCTGATTTTACAATTGTAATCGGCGTTAAAATCTGCAAAAATTAATAAATTTTTAGTTTTCAAAATCCGAAATTACGATTACGATTAAATTGCGAAATTACGAAAATAAACCCGAATGAGTTCTGGGTTAGTGTCCTTATTTTCAGTGTAATTTTAAACTTTAAATGCCTGTTTATGCTGATCGTAATGTTGATTACGATGGTGAAGACAGATTTTCAAATAAGTATAAAAAATTGGGAAATTCGCTTCCATCACGTCAGCGAGACAGCTGTGTGTCTTGATTATTTCCTAGTACCCATTCAGTAATAAAGTTAAGCAGTAAAATTATTTGATAATAAAGTATGAAATTAATTAAGGTATTAAAGAGACTAATGTAGATCTGCAGTATTTGAAATGCATTTTTTAAACAAGGCGCAGGTTAGGCAAAATGGATACACCCCCTATAACCGTATCGCAAATACAGCAGTCTTGAACCTGACCAATAATTTTCATATATTGCAAGTATAATGCGGGCATTTTGCAGCATATGTGTGAGCAAAACACTGTCAAGAATCAGTTTTGTTGGAATCGGTTCAGAATTTGATTATATTTTTGTAATATAAACTGAAGAGAGATAAAAAAAACTAATGATATGAGTGTGGTCTCTCTCCCTTTAAACTTGTGAACATTTTTATTACAGTACTAAAAAATCATAAGGCCCGTTTCAAAAAAAAAAAAAAAATCGCGGCAAGCAGCTGTCACGCTGACGTGATGGAAGCGAATTTTCAAAAGATGAATAAGGTATGAGCCCATTAGTTTAATTTTAGCTTACCTTTTTTATTGTAGTGTACTTTATGCATATTTTTTTTAATCGGCCCTCTTTTTAAAACTCTTATTTTACCATCGTAAACAGTATTAAAATCTGCATATATTACCACTTCAAATTTACAAATTGTATTGAAATAGCGATAGTGAACCCTGACCGCAGTCGAGTTAAATTTTTAATTTCAATGGATTTTGAAAATTCAAAATGCTGATTCACGCAGTTTTTAACGCTAATTACGGTGGTGAAATCGGATTAAAAAAAGTATGAAAAAATGTCGAATTTTTTAAGATTTGAAATGGCTGCCATTTTGTAATTAATATACGTATTTTGCTGGTGATTCAGCACGTCTAAGCTATTACTAAAACTTGTGTGCCAAGTATTAAACAGATCGGACTAAAATTGCGAACGTACGCCTTATTAATATATAAATAACCTCGTCAAAGAGTGACCTATTAGTCAGGATCGGTGCTCATTTCATGGTCCTTGGTCGGGACCTTACTATGATGGCTAGTTTTCCAATGGAAATTCGCTAATTAAAATTAATTTGTATTGATTCGATTCGACTTAAGTTCAGGTTGCCTGTGTAGATTGTGAAGGCGCACAGTTTGTGACCCCGCCCCTCCCCCCAGTGTATGATTCATTCACTGTTGTCTGTTCGTTGGTTCGTCGCTCAGAATACTAATTACGAAAACGTGAGTACTCAGTGACGTGTACACGCCAAGGTCACGTTAGTTGTGCATCCGTGCATCTAGAAACGTTGAACGAAAATTTTTTTCCGTTACACCAAATTTCAAGATGTTAAATTATCCCATTGGTGGGTGGTATGTTTAAGCGAATACGTTTTGAAATCGCTTCCGTACTGAGGAAACATAACTGACTTCCGGTAGTAACGAAGTTATGGCTTACAGTTCCGTTTTACAGTTCAGAAACTGTTGTTTATATCGATAAAGAATAGAAAGAAAAAGATACGTAGAGAATGTAAAAACCCTATCTGTCTATTTATACAGTAGACTTTCTGTAATCCGGCGTTTATCGAACATCGCTATTGCAGGATTATGGAAAACGACGGATTATTGGAAAGGAGATAAATTATAATAAATTAAGAAATAGATTTATATAAATAGTAATGACAATACAATACAAATTTTTGTTTTAATAACTGAGTTTAAAATGGAATTGTTATTGAAAAAACGTCAGAACAAACCGAAAAAGTTTACCTTGAAAGAAAATTCTAAACTTCTCTCTGTACATTACAGTATGCAATACATATGCATGAAAGTTTTTGTAGAAGCATCCGCCTAAATAACCCGCATTAGTCCGCACTGTAAACATGATTCGGATCTAAACTTAAATTATTTACTGTTTTTTAAACTCCTGTATGAACGGAGCAATAACATTAACACAACACGATAGCCAAAAACGGATTCCACAGCTTTTCTTAAATTTATCGATCCACCCGTTACTGGCTTTAAAGTTACCTTTATTCGTCATTTTTAATGAAAAAAAACCTTCGCTTTCTCACGCAATATCTCCCCAGAAATTGGTGCACGCCTGTGTCTTTCTTGTAAAAACCAGGAAAAAGCGCTTCTTCGATTTCCGGAAACACGCGGAATTTTAATCAATTTGAATGCAATATCAAAACATCCCTATGCATTTTTTAAAATGGTATTTTAAGGCGAAAAACACATCGAAGCTATTATTGCCTCCCTAATTGTAAGTGTGAGTGTAAAGTGTTAAAGTCGTAAGTATAGTGTTGCAAGTGTAAGTGTGTTAGACTCGGGTACCGCGAGGGACGTGTAAACCCTCAATAGGTGCAGCTAGTCTGCACCCCCTGCGGGGCAATGATTGTTGTGTTCATGACACAAACTAGGCGTTGTTGACTTACGATTCTAATTTTTAATTAAATTTTTTATTTTATTATTTTTTGTTTAACGTCCGATTATTGTGCACACTTATTGTGTACACGTGGGCTAATGCAAACGATGGGATGCTTTATAGCGTATGAAAATACCAAGCCCTGGCCGGGAATCGAACCCTGGTCTTTAGGGTGAAAGCCCAGTACGCTATCAACTAGGCCACCGAGGCGGCATAAGAACACAACACCGACGGATTATTGGACGTGCCTGATTACCGCGAGTGTAGTACTATATTTTTAATAATTGAGTCTAATTAATAATGTATCTCTTTAGAATGTTTATATTCAGCAATAACAATAAAGGTTAAAAATATATTGAAAACATTATGAAATTCTAGCCCCTTTAGGAATATTTTTTTAACTATAAAGTTAAAGTTAAGTATTATAAAGTTATAAAAAAATATAAAGTTTTTTTTAAGTATAACTTTTATATATATATATATATATATATATATATATATATATATATATATAACTTTATAACGTTATAAAGTTAAGTATTATAATTTTTCCGTAGAACCTATAGAAGCGGCCCGGGACCTTGGAAAGAGCGTTATTTCTCTAGCGTTCACAGTAATTTTGGTTCGATTTGGGATGCAAATGGTCGCAAATTATCTCCGACATTTTTCTTACGCTGCAAAATCCTTTCAGAAATATTTTAAATCTTGAAAAATAATTGCTCTTTCTTACTTTTTTTAATCTTGCGTCACATTCGTGATCAGCGTTAAAATATGTGCAAATTAGCGTTTTTAATCTTACTGAAAATTCGAAAATTAATCTCACTGAGGTCAGGGTTCATTATCGTATTTGTAATGTATTTTGAAAATGCAAAATGCCAACCGATGGAAATTTTAACGAGGATTGTGATGGTTGTCAGATTTTCGAAATGTTTAAAAGTATTAGTGTTAGTTTTTATAAGTTTGTTTCGTCACGTCAGCGAGACAGCTGCGTGCCGCGTCCTGTTCGTCTCGGACATTCAAGTTGTTGTTATTCCGGACGTCATGTATATATTTATGAGAAAATTATTTCAACATTTTTACGAAAGTTCGTTGCTCTTGGCCGAAAATATTATACTTTTCATTAACGAGATTGCCAAATTCTTGTCGTGTTCTTCAAGGTAGCTCCGTGTTGCCGTGTAGAGCAGTGGAGGTCATCAAACTGATAGCATCTCTTCGCTGAGGACAAGGAACTTGTTGTTCCGTCCGGTCTGTAATTTTATAACTTTATTTGTGTTATGCAGCCCGGGTTTTATTTTATGTAACTACAAGTTGCATTATAACCGCAGGCATTTAATCGTCTCCTCGGTCGTACCGTGTAAGCAGTTTTCACTGGAATTTATTAAGAGAAAATGTAATACTAGTAGTTGTGGAGATTTTAACGTTGATTTAGTTGGTGAGAAAAGTGAAAGGTTAAAGTAACAATTTTTTTAAATATTAAAACAGCTTTCATTTTGAAATACAATGCAATTCACTAGAATTGATTTTGCTGGATGACGAAGTTGTTTTTATCCGTTAACCATATTCGGTTGTTGTACCAAGTTTCAATCAAATGAGACCAAAATAAATAAAGTGTGTGTGTGTGTGTGTGTGTGTGTGTGCGCGCGCGCTCGCTCGTGCACCTAATAGATAGTTTAAGATCATATGCATTAAACCCAAAATTGGCATAATTTCATAGCGAAACGAAATTAATTAAAAACATTTTACGCTAAATTCAGTGTGGCTAAACCAGCCTTTAAGTGTGGTCATAGTAAACTTAATTTTTTTTATAAATCCTCAAGAGGGGAGCTTTGCCACCTAGCTTGATCCACCACTGTATGGACAGCACTTACCTGTTGGTTTCAATTTCAGTAATGTTTCACAATAAAACTGTCGGAAGCGACCTCTGGCCGTGAATAATTCAGCTGCAAGTTTTAGCGTCAAACTTCGCGGCACTGCAGCGATCATAAATCCTCATAAGCAATTTCCTTAAAAGGAAAGTTTTAAAATTCCAGGTTTCCAGGTTTTATTCCGAGCAGGTGGAACTATTTGTGCATAATAAACGGGATGCAACTTGCAGGACATGAGTGGAATTTAGAAGTTACCTTCTGTAAATTTATAATGTTTATCTTGGACAGCGTTTTTCATTTCCGTATAAACTTTTTCTAAGGAAATAAGAAGTGCTTAACGTGCAAAACATGCTTTAAACTTACTCTTACTTTGGTGCAAAACACACTGTGTAAATTTATTCTGACTTTGGTGCAAAACACGCTTTAAACTTACTCTTACTTTGATGAAAAACTGGATGTTAAACTTATTCTGATTGGTGCAAAACACGCTTTAAACTTACTCTTACTTTGTTGCAAAATACGTTTTAAACTTACTCTTACTTTGTTGCACAACACGATTTAAACTTACTCTTACTTTGGTGCAAAACATGCTTTAAACTTACTCTTACGTTGGTACAAAACTCGATGTTAAACTTATTCTGACTGGTACAAAACACGCTTTAAACTTACTCTTAATTTGGTGCAAAACATGCTTTAAACTTACTCTTACTTTGGTACAAAACTCGATGTTAAACTTATTCTGACTGGTACAAAACACGCTTTAAACTTACTCTTACTTTGTTGCAAAACACACTTTAAACTTACTCTTACTTTGTTGCACAACACGCTTTAAACTTACTCTTACTTTGGTGCAAAACATGCTTTAAACTTACTCTTACGTTGGTACAAAACTCGATGTTAAACTTATTCTGACTGGTACAAAACACTTTATAAACTACTCTAACTGTGGTGCAAAACATGCTTTAAACTTACTCTTACTTTGGTACAAAACTCGATGTTAAACTTATTCTGACTGGTACAAAACACGCTTTAAACTTACTCTTACTTTGGTGCAAAACATGCTTTAAACTTACTCTTACTTTGGTGCAAAACTAGATGTTAAACTTATTCTGACTGGTACAAAACACGCTTTAAACTTACTCTTACTTTGGTGCAAAACATGCTTTAAACTTACTCTTACTTTGGTGCAAAACATGCTTTAAACTTACTGTTACTTTGGTGCAAAACTCGATGTTAAACTTATTCTGACTGGTACAAAACACGCTTTAAACTTACTCTTACTTTGGTGCAAAACTCGATGTTAAACTTATTCTGACTGGTACAAAACACGCTTTAAACTTACTCTTACTTTGGTGCAAAACTCGATGTTAAACTTATTCTGACTGGTACAAAACACGCTTTAAACTTACTCTTACTTTTGTGCAAAACATGCTTTAAACTTACTCTTACTTTGGTGGAAAACTCGATGTTAAACTTATTCTGACTGGTACAAAACACGCTTTAAACTTACTCTTACTTTGGTGCAAAACTCGATGTTAAACTTATTCTGACTGGTACAAAACACGCTTTAAACTTACTCTTACTTTGGTGCAAAACATGCTTTAAACTTACTCTTACTTTGGTACAAAACTCGATGTTAAACTTATTCTGACTGGTACAAAATACGCTTTAAACTTACTCTTAATATGGTGCAAAACATGCTTTAAACTTACTCTTACTTTGGTACAAAACTCGATGTTAAACTTATTCTGACTGGTACAAAACACGCTTTAAACTTACTCTTACTTTGTTGCGATGCAAAACATTCTGACTGGTACAAAACACGCTTTAAACTTACTCTTACTTTGTTGCAAAACATGCTTTAAACTTACTCTTACTTTGGTGCAAAACATGCTTTAAACTTACTCTTACTTTGGTGCAAAACATGCTTTAAACTTATTCTTACTTTGGTGAAAAACACGCTTAAAAATTACTCTTACTTTTTTGCAAAACACAATGTTAAACTTACTCTTACTTTGTTGCAAAACACAATGTTAAACTTACTCTTACTTTGGTGCAAAAAATGCTTTAAACTTACTCTTACTTTGGTGCAAAACATGCTTTAAACCTAACTCTTACTTTAGTGCAAACATGCTTTAAACTTACTCTTATTTTGATGCAAAACACGTTGTTAAACTTATTCTGACTGGTGCAAAACACGCTTTAAACTTACTCCTACTTTGGTGCAAAATGTGCTTTAAGCTTACTCTTACTTCGATGCAAAACACGATGTTAAACTTATTCTGACGGGTGCAAAATGCGCTTTAAACTTACACTTACTTTGGTGCAAAACACTGTTAAACTTATTTTGACTTTGGTGCAAAACATGCTTTAAACTTATTCTTATTTTGGTGAAAAACACGCTTTAAATTTATTCTTATTTTGGTGCAAAACGCTTTAAACTTACTTTGGTGCTAAACATGCTTTAAACGTACTCTTACTTTAGTACAAACATGCTTTAAACTTGGGGTTGTTAAGGTTCATATTTGTATAATTGTTCATATTTAAGTCTATTTTGCACAAATCTGATTGCATATTGGTTTTAAAAAATACATGAAAATTTGTTTTAAAAAAATAGTTCTGGAACATAGACTTTTATGTAGCCAAATGTAATTAAAGTCAGTCTTTTCGCTTCATATAGTATGAGCAAAGTGCATTGATACTCATAGACACAGTCAAAATCTCAAACAAATTTACAATTTTTTTGAAAATTTGATACTGTTCCACTATCTTAATTAACATTAAAGTCCCGATAAATAAACATTTGCGGTTTTTTCAATGAAATTTGAAAATAAAAACTAATTTATATGGGTTATAATCTTATTATAATGATGAAATAGGATTCTAAAAAAAGCGTCTATATTTTTTTACAGATAATAGTGTTCTTGTAAATTCTTTTTTTTTTTGTAAAGTCACTTCTTAGCCATTAAAACATTGCACTATTGTAATTATATTAACAGTGAACTTTATTTAACAAAAATATTAATTTTTGTTAACAGAAAACCTCGTAAATTCAGAAGACGGGGAAAGTCGAGTGCTCGGGAGTGCTGGTGGCGGGTACAACCAAACACATACTACGAAGCTTCAAACTCCTCTTCAGGTTCTGATGACGATGATAGAGTAACCTCATGTTGCTACCACTCGGACATTGAATCGAACATGCCAGGAGGTTGGTGTTTCATTCTTCAAATTTAACTTTGAAAACAATCTGTTACAGATGAGAAAGATTATATATATAAATTTGTCATTCAGTATTTGGTAATTTGTGGAAAATTCTTTTAAGGTATTCAACTGAATTCAAAGTTCTTTTTTTAATGATTAAATTGTTAGTAGCTTTAATTATAATTACTGTCAAATAATTGCAGCACACAACTGTCTCGCTGACATGATAGAAGTGAATTTCCAAAAGTATTTTTGTTTATCTTACTCTTTTTCAACTTCTGATTTCACACCCATAATATGTTCTAAAATCTGCATATATTGGCATTTTAAACTGTCAAATTACACTGATAATACAAAAATGAACACTAATGCAGTAGAAAAATGTCTATTTCAATGGATTTTGAAAATTCAAAATGCTAATTTATGCAGTTGTTAACACTGATTACGATGATGAAATCGGATTTAAAAAAAAAAATATGAATTTTTTAAAGATTTCTCATTACCACCATTTTAAAACTGTTGGAAAAAAATTTTCTGGTTAATAACTTGTCCAAGCTATTTACATAATCGACTTTGTACAAAGTTTAAATTGAATCAGACCAAAATTGTGAATATGGTTGTGCTAAACACACACACACACACACACACACACACACACACACACACACACACACACACATCGAAATTTTAATGACTACTCAAAAAGTGATCTAGTAATCCAAGGATCAGTGTTCATTTCAAGGTCTTGGATATTGGTCTTACAATGATGACCGCTCCAATAACTTATTTTCCAATGGCAGTTTGCTAATAACACCTTTAATTAAAAAGCAGCGCAAGTTGTCAATATGTTCTAACAATATACAAAAATATAAAGAAATTGTTTGAGAAGTCTTAATGACTTAAAGTTAATTAATTTGAAGATTTTGAAATTTTTTAGTTTTATCACTATTTTAATCAGCTTTAAAATCCGCATAAATAAGCATGTTTTCCTGTTTTTTTCAGTAAAATTTGAAAGTAAAAACAAATATATGTAATATACGAGAATATTAATCTTATTAAGATGGTGAAACAGGATTTTCAAAAAAAGTTTTACAAAATTTTTTATAGGTCATTATGTTTTTTTTTTGGGAAATACGAATTCTTTCGCTATTTGAGTTTTCAGAAACAGAATTATACCATGTTTTGAAAATTCTTTCCCATCACACAATCAGAACACTTTCTTACTATATATTCAAACATATTTTTTTTTTTTAAATCATTTATTTCAATAAATATAATTGCAGCATTCTGTCTCACTGACATGATAGGAGCAGATTTCCAAAAGTAATTTTCTGTGCCTCACCCGTCTTTCGAAGTTCTGATTTCACTGTTCCAATCAGCAATAACATCTGCATATTTTAGCATATAATCTTCGTATTAGTGTACTTTGTATCGTCATTGAAAATACAAAAATGAACTGATTTTGGTAAAATTCAGTTGTTTAATTCTAACTGATTTTGTAAATTTAAAGTTATATTAATGATGAATTTTTAAAGATTTAATTGGCTGCTATTGTCAAACTATTGAAAGGATACTTTAATCTCGTTACACAAGTAAGTGTGATTGAAAGAAAAAATTGATGTGATTTTGATGTCTGTGTATATTTTCTTCCTGTAAAAAAAGTAGTTTTTACATAGTTTGTCCATCAGTATGTCAAAACAAATTGACTGATTTTGTAAGAATTTAAGGAAGCATATCTGATTCACCATATATTTCATTTAAAATTCAAATCAAATAACATTTTATGGATTTTGTGTAAATCTGGTCAATAAGTATAAGTTTGTTTATCCCGACTCCTTTAAACCTGATTACCTCAGGCATAAACTTGAAAGTTCAAAACTTCTACATTGGATCAATATTAAGTTTTGTAATTTGATATCTTTTAAAGGATTTGAAAACTCGGCCATGAAGACGAGCTTTTCGTTGTCTTCGCTGCAGCCCTCTAGCGCAAGTCTAGAGAGTCCTGATCATGCGAGACCACAAGAACGACCATACAACTCTCTTCGGAAGAAATGCAGGTAATAATATAAAGTTAAATTGCATTCATAGTATCTATTGAAATATATCACTTCCTTAGCACTCACATTGATTACATTGTGTATAAAATCTGCTCGAACCAGAAGCCAAAATATGTTTGAAAATTAAAATACTCACAAAAAAATATATATACATATTTAATGTTAAAAAAAATTGAAATTATTTTTACACAAAAACACTCTGTAAACTTTTTAAAAATTTTCAGCACAAACCAATTTTGTAATTGGAAATAATTCTCTCATCCTGTTTGACAAAATGTGGACAGCTACATAAGGAAACTTACATTCACAGAAATCTTTATTTTTTATTGATATTAAATTTTCATTATATACACAGGATAAAAAATTGTGGTTAAAAAATTATCTTGAAATTTTGATGAATATCCATTTACAATTCCATTGAGTAAAAAAAAATTTTTTTCAGGATTACCTTAATCTGTGTCTGCACATATTGCAGGAGACTAAACGTATTGATCAATTTCAAATATATTTGGCACACAATGTTTGCCTTTATCTTAAAATATTTTTTTTATTAACTGAATATTTCCTGGCTTTTTTCAGGTTGCAATTTAAAAATGTTACTTAAATATTTGATTTGTAACCTGTTAAAGTGTTCAATAATTTGAAAATTTGTTTTATTAAATTATAATGATTCTTAGCAAAAATTACATTTACATTTTAATTAGTTTCATAAGCCATTTGTCTTACAAATGAGTGATCATACAAGCAGAGTAATAGTTGTATATTTTTAAAAAAAGGAAAAGAATAGAATTATATAAAAAATTAATTTTGAATGTTTGTTTCTTTATACAATAAGTCGTTTAAAAATATTTCAATATTACCTTCTAGACTTCGAGTTCAAAGAGACTGTGTTTGATATACTATTCTAGATGTCCTTATTTTGTTAAAGAAATATTTAAATAATATTTGTCAGTTAGTAATTAGTTTTTATTTTAACACTTGAAATGTCTTGTTGTCTTTTATTAAATATTAGAATTGAATTTCAGACATTACAGAATCATTCCATTTTCCAAAAATAGCCTTCTCTTATATATTTTGTTTTTCTTATGGTAATGTTTTTCACTCTGGTTTTCACCTGGCATAGTTACTGCCTCTTCTTTCATAAGTGATTGGTTGACGAGAGTTTGTTTTACATTATACATTCCCTAACACTTTTTTTTCAATTTATTTATTTTTTTGTCTTTTCTTGGCTTACATATAGGCCTACAATTGGAGTCATAACTTTGACTATTATAAGTATAGTTCAGAAATACTAATTTTATTTGTTATTTACATTTATTTGATTTAATTGATATTTATGTACTGTATGTGGTAAATTATGAATTTTTAAATGAAATATTTTGATTATTTCATTTTAAAAATTACACTTGTAATTTTATGCTTGTTTAAACTGTCTTTTATGTCAGTTAAGGGTTAATGTCATTTTGGTTAGGTTAGGTCAGTGTTAAATATATTTTTATGGTGATGTACTGGAATATTGCTGATCATCTGTGTTCTGCTTATGTCTGTGTACATGGCTTTAAATTCTAATCGATAGCTTGGACACATTAGCTTAAATATTGTGCTTTGGCACTCGATTGATTTCCCGTAAGAAATCTATTGATGCAAAGTCTTCTATTGGCACACATATCTCCGAAACCAACTCCTTCAGTTCAAAACTGAATCATTTGTGGATGGCGAATGATGGGCTATTATACCATTTAACTCCTTTGGGGCTACAAGCATAGGTTGCAGAGTTATTGTGATCTGCATGCACATTACAGCAAATTTCGCTGACTGTCAAGCAACTGAATATTCCTTTTTTGTTGGATACTTACACAGTATAAAGAGCTCGGTACTTATGGTTGCCAAGACAGTACACCTCAAGGTCATATATTGACTGCAGTTGTTGCAAAAGTTCTTAGTCATTAAAAAATTTTTTAAATAAGTACATTTTAACTGTAGAAACTTTATACTAAATTGATTATTAGAACATATGGTAATATAAATAAGGAAAAATGTAATTATTTATCCCAAACTCCTCTTCGATTTTTAGGACCTGAGTTAAGTTATTCATGTCATATGTTATTCATGTATGTCATTTAATTGACTACAAAACTGACATTATTTTCAAAATTATTGACTTAGGTTGTAGTTTTTTATTCACTTAGTTATTGTGGTTTAAATTTTATACTGAATTTCAAAACCAGTCATTGAAAGTGTATTTATTTTTCTTACATTCAGGTATAAGTAATTTTTAGTTTTCTTTGTTGTTATTAAATGAATTAAATTTATGAAACTCATTGTTTTAATTGCTGTAGTAGGAAGGATCCGGAACAGGAAGCTTGGAGGAGGTCCTGGGGGACTCGAGAGGAGGGTAAGGAAGAGTTCTGGGCAGCCCTACAGCAAAACTATAACTACCTCATGGACAATAACCTTATCGATAGCTGCAAGGTAACACAAACTGCTGTAAAGAACATATTAATATATACAATGCCATTACAATAATTACGTTTAATGTTATTAAATATTTTTAGAAAATTTATTTGTTAATTTTGATTTTTAATTTTTTAAAGTTATCATGATTAAAATTATTTTTTATTAAAAAAGTTTTATAAAAAAATTGTTTGGAAAAATGTGATTTACTATAGAAAAGGAAATACTTAAAAATGTTTTTTAAGAGAAAAAATTGTTTACAAATACAGTATATACATTGGTAAAACAATTAAAATTTGAAATAGTTTACAATATGTTATTTGTTAATATATTTTTTAAAATTAGTTTTATATATTAATCTACAGAATTAGTAACAATTTTAGAATTTAAACCTGAAATTACTTTCACACTGTGTGCACCAATTCCTTTTTACATTATTGTAATCTATCAGACCCTGCAAAATATCTAGAAGCAACTTCCAATGCTGTATTTAAATATTTTATTCTTTGTGATTCTTGTTCTTCATTCTGACACTCATAAAGAATGCTCAAGCAGTGTTAACCTTTTGCACTTGGATGGCCAATACTGCTCACCACAGCTGCTCTCAGTCAGCTGAGAGTTCTTAGAGGTTGTATGGCCGCTCATGTTTCTGTCAGCTTGGGCACTATATAGTGATCATGCTGCGCTACTGCTAGGAATGGTTTTTCACTACAATTTTAAATGTTGGCGTACGGTATTTAATTAAAAAATAAAAATGAAATTAAAAGAGTTTTTAGAAAACACTTTTATTGGTAAAAAAATTAAGAGAATTTATATTTTTATTTATAATTGTTTTGGTTTAACTGTAAAAATATTGTTTTAATATTTATACACAAATTTTACAGCCACACCAATAAATTTATAAATTTTTAACAAAAAAGTATAACATGGATCATAAAACACATTTTTTTTTACTTTTACGTACTTTATGTATTTCCTGTAAGTATATTTACTATTTAATACTACTTTTGATGAATATCCAAAAAACTGGAAAGTCGAATACAGTCAAACAGCACAGTCGAATTTGCCTTGTTCCGACAATACACTGAATAGATATAAGGCATGAGTCACTTATTTGAAGAGTTACCTGATAGGTTACAGCACAATCTAAACAAAACCAAACAACTAAATTAATATGAAACCATAACAGTTTGTTTGGCTAGTCTTGCTGGCCATCCACGCTTTTGTCAGATTTTAACTTATAGTACTGCCTGCCATCTGATCTGAGAAAACATAACTTGTGCAAAAATGCTGGCCTGTCCAATCCCAGATTTAATTTAAAGACCATACTCAATGCAAAGGGTTAAAACAATGTTTATGAACAATTTTCAAAAGACTGTTTCTTTTCAGTAATGAAATAATATTCACTATAATATCAGTCTGCTTTTAATTGTACATTTAAAAATAATGGAAGCATTTTGTATAAAATTTGTAATTATATGCGTCTTATAAATAACAAAATATCTTTTACAGGAAGCGCGAAAAGATTTGCAGTACGGAGGTTCTCCTTCCCACGACTGGAATTACCATCAGTTTTGTGAACAATTTATAGAAATTTTAACTTGGCTACAAAGTATTCAGGAGAACATCTATTCGAAACAGGAGAATGTCATTGACAGGAATTTAAGACTGGTAGGTTACAATGCTGGTTTAAATATATTTTTGTGATTTAATTAATTTACTTTGTCAGTTAGACTAAAATACGGTTTATTAACTATGATGTAAATAAACTCAAACAGATTTTAGGTTTTTTTAAAATTCTGGTGAAAACAACATATGATTTATGATACAAGTTTTTCATAGGGAAACCGCAGGGGGTGTAGACTAGCTGCACCTATTGAGAGGATTTAGACGTCCTTCGCAATACCCGAGTCTAACACACTTGCACTTACAACACTACTCTTATGACTTTAACACTTTATATTCACACTTACATTTAGGGAGGTGATAATAGCATAAATGTGCTTTTTGCCTTAAAATACAACAACAACAAAATTCATAGGAATTTTTTGATTTTGCATTCAGTGCAGTATTTGGTATCGATTCAGTATAGGAAAAAAATATTGATATTCAAATAATATCATGTGAAAAGTATCAGTACTGATGATATCTAAATAACTTTATTTTGTTGTAATGAAATATTTACACTAATAATAATGTTTATTATTGATAATAATATTAGTTGACAACAGCAGTGTTTTAATAAGAAACAATTGTTTAATTAATGAGTTTTAAACCTAAAATTGGTCAAAACTGCATTATACCAATGTACAAGAACTAAGACACATTTTATTTTAATACTTAAAAAAAGGTACAAATACAACAAATTAGGTACTTTAAAAAAGCAATACAGTGGGGCGTCAACTTACAAATTTAATTCGTTTCAGAAGTCGTTTCGTAAGTTAAAAATATTGTAATTTATGGCGCATTTTACGTGTAAATTGCCTAATTCGTTCCACCAACCCCAAATCCCCCATACAATAAAAAATATATACATTGATTCAAATATGGAAAAAATATTCATTAACAAAACATAGATAAAACCTGAAAAAATGTATTAATTACATACACTAAGTACATTACATATACATAACACTAATATGAAATAATGTATGTAATAGTTTCTTACGTCTAAAAATTCGGATACCTAACAAAGTTGTATCTGAGGAGGCGGCGAAGGTTGTGGATATGGGAGGAGGAGATGAACGTGGAGAGCTGAGAGAGAATGTACATGCACGCATACACATTGTGTTTAATACTAAGAATTTAAAATTTAACAATTTAAAAAATTTGTATTATTTTTTTACACTTTTTAGAACTTAATTTTGAATTGCATCACTTTCTAAGCTGGAATTTTTGTTAGTAATGTCATTCATAAGTTGAGGCCGCACTGTATGTACTACAAACTGAGATAATCATTATTAATTAAACTGAAAATTATTAGACTTTTAACCTATTGAGAACCTAATTCTTGAAAATACCATTTTACTAATGAGAAAAAACTAAATGCACAAATAATTAATACAGAAATGTACAAATATAACAAAGTATATAAAAAACCAATAATGTAATAGAGTGTGAATCTAATTTGTAAAAATGATTACACTTAATTCTTTTAAAAACTAAATATGTATTTTATTCATATTGTAATATAAAAATACAATAAAATGTATTAAGAAAAAAGTAGTGATAACAATGATGATAAGACAGTGTAAAATTGTAGGCAGATATGTTATGTATGATTTGCTGTGTAAATAGACAATTGTTTGTTTATTTTGTGCTTGTTGAGTAACCTTCTCTTTGTGAAAATGATATTTGTTTTGAAAAATGCAATACACTGTTGACTATATCAGCATATACAGTATTTAAGTGCTAGTATTGATTCCTTGATAATATCGAAACACCAGTATTGATACTGATACTATTAATAGTATTGAAAGGAAAATATGAAAACCAATCAATATCGAAAGTATTGTAACATACCTAGGTTGTTAATGTTATTTATCCATAGTAGAGGAAGTGGTTGCAGTACTGAAATCATGGACAAGTAAACGTTAAATAACTGAAATAGCAGCTGGGTAATTAATCAGTTGGAAAAACTGTAGTTAGTTCCATTACTAGTACTCCCCCGCAGAGGCTTGCACATTGTTAATACGGTTTTGCAATTCGAGGTGCCCTATTTAACTTTTGCACATTGTTAATACGGTTTTGCAATTCGAGGTGCCCTATTTAACTTCTCTTTAGCTATGTGCTCTTGGATGTAATCCCTTCATCCCAAGCCAAGATGGAACAGTGTACACCAAGGGCTAGCTTAATTGTGCGGACTGTGGGTACCAGCTGATCTCCAGTTAAAATCGAGTCTTATCGATTCGTGCATAGTTCTATATGGGTAGACATTTTATGTTCCGAAGTACTTGTGGGATTTTGATGCAAAGGTGCTTCCAAAAACCTAGAAGGAGAAGATGTCCTAGAAATCAGACCTTGGGTATGATGAACACATTCCTTGTAGAGCTGATGGGAACTGTACTCCAAGCCTGGATGGCTGTTAGCCAGGAACATTATACAACAAAGAAACCATAATAGATAGATAAACTACAAATGCCAGCAGGGTATTTGACTGCCATGATCCTAAAGACTTTTAGCAGAATGAGTTAGTTATTAGTGAACTGCTAAAATTAATTCAGTATCCTAGTCTATTGAATTTGTATCTATGAGGATTAGTTGCGCTGTAGATCAGTTGATTGTGGTGCCAAGAGCTTCTAAACTGCTGATAAAATCAATCAGTCACTAGTATTTAGTATAATCTGTTCTTCTGGTGTCATGAAGTTATGACGAACAACAAGAGTAGACCTAAGAGACTAAGAGTAGTCCTAAGAGACCAGTTGTATTTTCCAATCGGCCTTTGCCCTATAATTGGCCCTGTTCTACAGTATTTCAATATTGACAACTCTCAGGCCTCATAGAAAAATAAGAATTGTCTATAGATCTAGGAAGTGTATTTCAACTAATGCTATACTGTAATGTGATGCAAATGTAAGAGAATTAATTATTGGTTGAAGTAGAAGAATCACTTCAGTGGAATTTGAATAGGGTTGAGGTTATTGGGAATGAGATATTAAAAAAAAGAAAATAGTCCAGTAGTAATGTGTGCTTTTTTATTAATAATTTTAAAAAAACATTTAATGTAATCCTAGAATACAGGTAAAAAGAATATGAGGTGTGGCAGTTAAAAACAGGAGTAGTGCTACAAAACATTTTATTGATCAGTTACGTTACAAAGCATTCTTTTCCAATCACTCCAATTCTCCATGCGAATATTTCGTTGTTCAAAGTAGTGCTGGAAGTCCGCTCCTGTCAGCTTTTTGAGATCCTCCATCGCTTTGGCTTTCACCGCTTCTACACTGTGAATTCTTGTCCTGTTAATCTTCAATTTAGCCTTAAGAAATGAAAAGACAGAGGAGCAAATACAGCGGTTGGTTCAACATGGTGATACCGTATTTTGCAAAGAATGCCTTCACAGAAAAGGCAAAATGGGCAGGCGAATAGTCTTGATGAAGCATGTGGGAATTACTCTTCCATGAATCAGGTCATCTTCTCATGAATTCACGAAGGGCTGTTAGAACCACAACATAATAATATTTTGACTGTCTGACCTTCAAGAACCCACTAAACATAAGATAAGATTATTTACTAGAGGAAGGGATAATTCAACCCCAGGCACTATGATCGATTGACGTATTGTGCAACTACCTCTTAAAATACCTAGTTCAGCAGATTGGTGCCCCTAGTAAGTTCCAACAACCCACTGACTAGCACATTCTGCTGAAGATCCCTAGAGTCTTGGAAACCAAAAACTCCTAGCTTCCTACTAGCAAGAGCCTCACAATTATAAATTATGTGACCTTCAGTTTCCTCCTTCCTGCACAATCTACACATGGTTTCTCCGTGGTACAAACCTATCCTGTTCATGTGCACCCTCAGACCATGTGCCCTGTTATGAGCCCCATGATCCTCCGGAGTTGTTCTCTGCCTAGGACATCCTTTGATTCCTCCAGAAGGAACTTTGCTTAAGAGACATTTACTATGGGAATGCCCATGAAGGTTGCCCCATCTTACCTGGTGTTGATTTGTAATCCACCCATTAATAGGGCCACGATTTGTAACCCATTTCTGATTTGTAACCCACCTGGCCAACGATAGGGAAATCCTTAAAGCCGGCTCAGATCCGATAAACTCAGATGCAGATCCAAGTCCAGCCAGTCGGTCTGCCTCCTCATTACCCTCAACTCCCCTATGCCCCGGAACCCAGTGAAGAGTTACCCGGTTATCCCGGGACAGAATGTCAAGGTTCTTCCAACACTCCCAGACCAGTTTCGACTGTATTATAGGACCCGCAAGTGCTTTTATTGCTGCCTGACTATTGGTATGAATATGAATACATGCCTTCTTGAATCTTTACTGCTACTGACTTTTCCATGTGTTACGTCAATCTCTTTTTTAGGTTAACTGGTATAACATAAAGGTGTAATCAAAAGAAAGAAGTATTTAATCTTCATCAGCTTACAGTAGAAAGAATAATTGCTGATACAGCATTTCGTCACACTATGAATGAAACTTATGCCTTGTATGTGTATTTATTATTATGTTTTTGTATTTAAGTAACAAAAATATGTTTTAAGTCCAAAATATATATTGGAGGACTAACTCAAGGTGTATTACTATACTTGCCTACCTGTTTATTTAAGAAAAGAAATATGATTGTTAAAGATTTTGTCATGTACTGACCATAGTTTTCAATCATACCATTAACATTTATACAAAATAAATTATTGGCGTTTAAAAACATTTGCAAACTTGCTCCAGTCAAAGTTTTACTAGTCATGCGCAAAACATCTATCTGTGTAATCATAACATAGCCGCTTACAAAAGGCAGAATTAAGGCCAAACCATATAAACTGCAGAATAATGAAATAATTCATTTATTACCATTAGGTAGCCTACTTAAAATAACTGTTTGTTATACCAAACAAAATTTTAATTTAGTGATAGAGAAACGATAATCAGTGCTGTCCTTGATGAGGGCACACTGAGTTACAGGCTGTCTACCATATACCATAAACCTTGTACAAAGTAGCTACCGAGTATTAGCATTTTGTCTTGCGCAGTGTTGTTCAACTCGTTAATTACTTTATTGTGATAAAACGGTCCCACAGTACCTCTAACTCGTACTACACTCACTAATGTACTCAGCACACACATGTATATATTTACTACCGCACATAACCTGGCCAACTATAAAGTGTAAAGCACAACCCGTGCTGATGGATTGTGTAACACCAGCCTAATGGTGTATCATACTGGGCCCTGGGATACCTGAACCTCCCAGTGTACCTTAGCTTTACCCATGCATGTGAGGCTCTGTGTGTGCATAATTTCCCTTGCTACTCATGAAAACATGAGTAAGAATGTAAGTAGAATGATCAGGAACTAACCGCACAACAAAAAGCTGGCCAAATGGAGGGTTGACCAAAAGTTGACCTTCATTATAAGGGTCAAGAGTAAGGGGGAGAAATCGAAAGGCAACTAGCAGAACAGTAATCTGCAAATACCTCAATAATAAAGTGGGAAATTATAAATTAGAAGAGAGTGAGTTACCCACCCACCTTAATCCTGTTCAAATCCTACACTTTATGAAAAAACTGGGACTGGAGAAGGTGATGTAACTGAGTATCTTGGGAATACAGAAAAGAGGCACAATAGATCTACAAGGTCGCAGTGCAGTAGTAACCCTAGAAAGCCATTTATTCATTTAAGCAATAGGTTATGTATTATTTGACATTTTTCTTAGTACTAATATGGAATATATATGTAAACAATTATTTATTGATTACAGAGTTATTTAGAAGAAATGAACCGTAAGTCATTCAAAAGAAAACTGTTCAACAACCAAGGAGGACGTTTAGTTGTAAGGTGCCCTGAACTTACTGACGAAGTTGCGTGGCGGGTGCTGACTTTAAATAGTAAATGGGAATCTCTTGAACAAACAGTTACTCCTCGAAAGCGCACACATCCTGATCATTTAGACGTTTGTATAGGTCAGTATAACTGTTTACTGTATTTTTTTTTTAACCGTTTTAGTACCAACTTCTTGTTTTATCAGATGTTTTAAACGAGTACGAACATCTATCTAAACTGGTCATTTGAAAATTTATGAAGAATACCACCATCTGATTGTGTCAGTTTTAAGGAGAAAAAAGTAACACAAAAATGGAAAAAGTAATATTGCTATTTTTTAATATCATTCAGCTAACGAAGTTTAATTCTATTCATTTCATAAATGTTGTCGTATAAAATCAGTACACAAATCAGTACTCGAATGCAAGCTTGGATCAAGTCAACTGTTTCAAAGTTATTTGATTTTGTGTAAGTTGGTGTATTTTTTTAATTTAGGAAGATTAACACTTTTTTTAACCTGTATAATGAACATATTGTGTCTTTGAGTGATGTGCAAAATTTTAAGTTATATATTTTTCCTGCCTGATTTCTTCAAACTGAAAATTTCTTCAGAATGTTTTTGTAGATTATAGGGTATTTTAGATTAGTAGATATTATTTTTAATAGGTTTATTAAAAGAAAAAAAAACAAGATAGTAACTTAACAAATAACAAAACTAGTTTTTTTATGAAATCCTTACAAAATTCCTAAAAATGGGTCTGCACTTTTGTGTACACTAGAGATGGGTAAGAAAACTGCAAACTGTTAAAACAAACTGCTTTGCCAAACGGAAACAAGCAGTTTGAAATGGACTGGATCGTGATTTGTTAAACAAGGAACAACAGTTTGGACTTCCCCACCACCTACGTTCTATTCAAACGTTGCCGCAAGCGCTAAAACTTTTTTCCTGCTATTTTCCTGCTAAACTGTTTTCCTGCACACAGTGCAAACTCCTTTTCTTTAACCTGTTATACTTTTTCCCTCTATTTCAAAGTTTCTTGATGCAATGTAGTGAAGTAAGAACTGTTTGGGTGTTGTCAAAGTTTATCTCTATTTTGTTGTGAGTTTTGAAAGTTTTAAATGTAAAATTTGTTGTTCAAACATTTTTTAAACTGTAAAAACAGCCATAATTGTGTTATATATTAGTTTTTCTCCATAGTTTACTTTGTGTTTAGAAATTTAAAAATATTTAGTGGACAATTTTGAAAGTTTTCTTTTACTTTTTTTAATGTTTTTAGAATTAAGTGCATAGTTTTTAATTATTTATTGGATATGTGGACTTTTTAATGTTTTTTTTTCAGTGTTTAAAAGTGAAAAACCTGTTTTTTGTGATGGGAAATATTACAAACGTCTTACATTTTATTTTTATCCGGAGCCTAATTTTCTTTTAAAACATTTGTTTTGTTAAATATGTTATTACAATAAACATTATATTTTTTCTGTGTTGTAAAGTGGAAAACTTATTTTTTTGCTAATGCTAATGCTAATGTTAATAAGCATTAACCTATAATAACCTAATGTTAATAACCTATAATTCTGTAACTATATAGAGCCAATTTTATTTAAACATATTCGGCCTATGTTCTTATTACTATATTTTACTTATTAAGGTTACTTTTTTCAGTGTTGAAAAATGAAAACCTACTTTCTCCCAAACAAAAATATGACAGTAACATCTCACATTTTGTAAATACATAACCTAATTTTATTTAAACGTATTTTTTATATTTATTATCAATCATCAATATTTTTTAATCAACTAAAAATATTCTAAATTGTTTGCATTTCAGTAAATATGCAAAGGCTATTTAATTTTTAAATAAAAAAAAAATGCTTCTATTACAAATCCATTGCATTTTGTAAATATAAAATGGCATACATATATATTACGTTTTGAGAATGTAATTTAATTATTACTACACTTATAAGGATTATTTTTTTCTAAATGTTTTACACCCAAAAACAGTTAAGGACATGGTGGTAATGGGAATGAAAAAGTAGTCTTAGAAAACTGAACGTTTGTGCTTATGTTTTAGCTGCTAATACAACTTCGAGTTTCATTTTTCTAAACCTGTTTTTTTCAAACTGTTTTTCCAAACAGTTTTTTCCAACAAACAGTTCGTTGATATTTTGTAAAAATAGCAGAAGTGCCCATCCCTAGTGTACACTATGTGGCAAAATATCAGGCACTTTTGAGTAATTCATGCCCAAAAATGCCTGGTACTGAAAGGGTTAACTTCTATGTTGTATATAGTTAAGTGATAGTTAAAATTTGTAGTGTTGAGTATTATACCGAGTGGCCACCAAATGCAGAGTAGAGTTGCGCTGAGTGGAACAGATTCGCATTCAAAACCCAGCCTATTGTTTTTAATGTAAATGCAGCCATTGAAAGGATAATGGAACCATGCGATTTCACTTGACTTCGCTCAGCTTTCCGGTTTACACTTTCAATGGCTGCACTTACATTAAAAACAGAATGTTTAGTTTTTGAATGTGTAGTCTGCTCCACTCAACGCAACTTCACTCGCATTTGGTGGCCACCAGGCCTTGAATTGAAGTGTTGAATCTGAATAAAAGTGATCTACTAAAATAGATCTGCCTTAATGTTTGTACAAGTACAGTTTAAATTTGTTTAATTCGTACCAGGGACTGTAATGGTGATCAGTTATAATAAAGTCATAACTGAAAATAATTATAACATGGACTTAAAAATGTGTGACAGTATCCCTGCTGTCCCTGGCATGTCCACATTACCCTTCCCATTGTGGCTTTACAGCTTACTGATATGTGTCTGTGCCATGCAGGTGAATGACATTCTTTTTGTTGCTTAATGTTCTTATTCCAGTTAGACTGGATCAGGGACAAGGAATCAGCATTAATATTAAGGAACTGGTGAACCTTAAGTTGCATGGTTCAGGGGCTCAGCAGACTTACTTTCATACAAACATTCGTTTTCCAACCCAGAATTTTTGCACCTGCTGGTCTAGCACCGTACATTCACCTTCTGTTGTATAACAAAATTTGCTCGAACAAATTTTAGACTTGTGAATGTCTGTCAAACATTCTGTTGGTATATGGAAATTCTGGACATTTTTGTGCACTCGAGTAATTGTCATTAAACCGCAGTTTGCGTATATACATCTCTGTCGCTCTACAGGCTAGTTTACTGGTCAGCATGATCATAAAACACACTTTTTCAGTGCAGAATTTTGTGCACTCTTGCCTTTAACCCATCACCAAAAATGTGGAGAACACTGGAGTTCTATTTATGCCACTGTCAGTTGATCCTTCATGTGGTTTACTTCCTTTAATTGTGTAAGATTTGCTAGCGTATTATGTTTACAATTTTGTATTTTTTTAATATTTAACACTATAGTGATTGGGTATATATATATATACGGGCTAATAGTTGCCTCGGTGGCCTAATTGATGGCGTACTGGGCTTTTACCCCGAGGACCTGGGTTCGATTCCTGGCCAGGGCTTGGCATTTTCGTATGCTATAAATCATCCCATCGTCTGCATTAGCCTAAGTATGCACAATAGTCGGACATCAAAAAAAAAAAAATAAATAAATAAAATAAAAAATAAATAAATGGGCTAAAATGAAAACAATGTATTGACTATGAAACAGAAACTAAAAGCAGTAAAAAAGTTATACAACAGAAAATCTGAGACATCCACAAGTGCTGTACTCGTTTGTGGTACAGCAAGAGATATGGACTGTCTGAAACTGATAAATATCAATAACGTAGTATTTGTACAAAGAGGTAGGCCCTGTCAGTCTGTCCACATCAGTCTGTTACACTCTTGTTCTGATACAGTATTTGTCAGCTATTGTGTAGCATTTTCTTGATGTCAGGTGGTTCCCTGATTACGACAGTGTTTAAGATATTTTATATTTAACCGACTTTCATTTCCCGACAAGATATTTTGTCCAAGGAAGGTCAACTTTTGGTGCAAGAGTCCTAGGGTGTTAAATTAATATTAATTTCTTAAAGTTGAAATATTAGTATAGTAAAGGCTCTAAGTTCTTTACTATCAAACCAATATTACTACAGTGTATGTATTAAAAAAAAAGTTCAGTTATAATTGGTTTTTATTTTATAGTGTTTTTACATCATCAAATTCAGATAATATAAAATTTGAAAAACAGCGATTTGGTTAAGAGTACTAATACGTAAGATAATTATTTTAATTCTGTACAAAATAAACTTTTATAATATTAGGCTTTACTTCATAATTTTTACAGGGTAATAAACCCTTTAACCTTTTCAGTATTGTACATGAATATAATCCTGCCAATAAGGAAAACTAACAGCCAGTAGTATTGTTCCATTGTGTATTCTCCCTGTGTCTTGTCAGTCAGGTTTAATTTCTCATTTACTGCTAGATCATGCAAGCATCGGTGGCAATGTGTTCTTATTTAAAACAGCTGTGGGAAAGAGGCGAAATACTATAATTTACATATATTATCGAAATCAAGCACTAGAAGTAGTTATTGTTTATAACTTTTGCGTAATAACTTCCACCTGATAATGTATTTTTAATCTTATCTTGTCAGATTAAATTATCAATATTGTATTTTGCAGTTTGAAAAATGTCATAAGATTTAGTGATTATTGCATAGTAGAAAACGTTAGTTTTTTTGTGCGTTTATGGACCGTTACTATAAATTTTATTTTAGAACAAATGAGGCATGTAAGTAAACTTTTTTTAGTGATTTTGGAAAATGTCTTACTTACATTGGTCATAAAGAAAGTAAAATAGTTTTGAATGTGTTAATTCATTATTTTTTATAATTTATTCTTTATATATTATTTGTACTATTTGAATTATTTCCCCTCAATAAGTTTTTTTTTACTCAGTTAAGAAAATCTGTCTTGTACATTTAAATGAAATAATTTACAGTTTTAACTTGAACTGCTATTAGAATAAATAATTTGTTCATAACTCTGATCATTTTCCCTTTTAAGTCAGTATTAAAATTGTGGTAAAACAATAAAAATATGTCTAACACAGGTTTTGGGTAATAAAGAATCCTTTTTTTTTAAAAAAAAAAAATAATAACCCACAACCTAATTGACACGGTTGTTACTGTGTGAGGAACCTAACTGACATGGTTGTTAGGCCTAACACAGTGATGTGTGAAAAAAACCTTTATTTTTTTATACAGAATACTCCATAACATAACTGACACGGTGGTTGGGCCTAACACGGTGATGCCTGATTGTGTGAAAATCCCATTCAATTAAAGTAGTTACCTTTAATTGTTACTTTGACGAATATAATGCAGCCACTGCTTTGTAGAACTGGTGAATTCTTTGCTTATAATTGCCGTATTTGTATTTAAATTGAAATTCGTACATCTGCACGACAGTTGCAATAAAACGATAATTTTTCTTTATTTATAATGCAAATATTGCCGCACTTCGAACATGAATATGATTCTTTTAAGATGCTGTGGTTAATAAGAAAATCGACAACACGACTTAAAAACTTAATATTGGCAAATCGCAAAGTTCCCAAATAGCACAATGTTATTTTATTTACAAGCACAATCTCAGTAATAAAAATTAAATTTTTAGCAGTGCCTGTCAGCTTCTGTATTGCGCATGAGCAGTAAGTAAGTGTAGGTACTTAACAAGAATGTGCATGTCCAGTAAATCAGAGAATTAATAGTTCTGTATTGTGCATGAGCAATAAGCACACGTATATAACAATAATGTGCATGTCCGGTAAGTAAGAAAATTAATAGTAGTATCTTCAATGCAATGTAAACAGTAACATCGTGTAAATATAGTACCATAAAAATTGGCTTAAAATGTATGTATTCTTTAAAAAAAATATTTTTCGCATATGAATATGTGTTCATGAGATAGTAAGTAAGTTATAAAATAAAACCAAACAATATTCAGAAATCACTATTTTAGCAGGACATGCTACACTGCATAAATAACTAACTTTGCTGGAAAAGAACGAAATTCTAGGAAACAATTCAACCTTATCCCTCCCTTTTTGTAATGTTAACTACTGGAAAGAAACCAAGACTTTTGTTTTCCAAAGATGTTCTTTGTTGATAAATAGCTCTCTTTTAGAGATTCACTTTTTTGCACTTCTGTTGACCTCTTTGAAAATATTTTTTATTACTCCATCTTAAATTATTGATGGTTAATTTTTAACAGTACCTATTTAGAGAGGTTAGACTGAATTTGTAAGGGGTCAGGATATAAAAGTGTATGTATAAAAAGACCTATATGCCTTCTGTGTTGTCGCCTGCTAAGGTTAGGTTATGTACTAAAACAATTACTAAAAATGTTTGATGATTTTTCTAATTACAGTTTACATGCTAGAGGAAGTTTTGCAACAAATAAATATTTACATAGTAATAATTTTACTTATGTAATTAAAAAAAAATAAATAAGAAATATAAACCATTACACAGCTTTTGCTGTGGAAAAAAAAGCAACCATCTCATCACACAACACAAAATCATTGTTTTGGCATTATTTTTATAGTTTTTTTTTATTATCAAACCTATATAACTTTTTATTTGTTGAACATTAACATAACCTAAAAGAAAAGACTGATGACTTTGGCTGGTTCATGGAGAGATATTTATTTTATCAAGATTAGCTTTGAATTGGTTGTAATTTAAAAATGCATTGCTGCATAGATACCACAAAAGAATGTTTAAATTTAGGTATACTATAATGACAAACATCATTCAATACATTTGATTGACCTAAAAATCAAATTTGTTTTTACATATCTTAAACTTTAATGTGATACAAGGAAGACAAACTGATTGCTTAGCATGCTTTTACCAAGTTTTTACATCAGACAAGTTTTGATCAAAACACCATGTCATGTGGGATGTTTACAATTAATGGTTTTGATTCTATTCTTAGGCCTTAAATATTAGCAGCAACAATAATATTGTAGTGGCATTGTGCAAGTTATTCATTGTTGTGATGTAGGTTAGTTTTCTTTAACATTTTAAAACATTCACACTGTAACAATGGTTTTGGTGAATACAGTTGCCTAATATAATGTTATTTATATTGACTACAGTTAGAATAATTGTGATTGGTTGTAAATCTTTACTGAGTTCAGTGTGTGTGTATGAATGCATATGGATAAAGGTGAGGTTTATTAGGTTTTAAATTTGTTTTTCTTATTTTTTGTACAATTATAATTATTTAAGAAATTTTAATGTTTTATTTGTGGTTCCAAAGCTCTTAAAAATCCTAAAATTGTTTATAGTGAAACAAATTGTTACTAATATATAATTTTAATAGAACATAATAAGCATTTCCTTATTTATAACACAATCACATAATTAGACCTAAATACATTTTACCTAGTTATTATTGTACACAGTTGGAAATAAATTACCATTCCTTTTTTGTCTTTTTCAAAATTGTTTCAATTTAAAATATTTGTTTTACTTAAATATGGTTTTCTCAAAATAAAAACTATAAGGCAATCAACAAAACTAAGCTAGGCTACTCTCCACATATCATTTTTCAAACAGCGTATATTAATTAGGTACATTGAGCCTACTTTTTTAATTTGTTTATGAAAAATCTATTTTCATTTTGATTTATTCTTATCATCCTTATTTATTCTTATCAACCTTAAAAACATTTGATGTTATTGTCAATAGTTATTTCTTTGCCTTTATAATTTACCATGCCTGTGAAGCTTATATTAAATTCTTAAAGTAACTACACACTGTAGTAATTTTTTTTTTTTTTTTTTTTTGGTGTTTAACGTCCGACTATTGTGCACACTTGGGCTAATGCAGACGGTACTCCAATCCCTGTTCTATCCTCTTTACCATTTAGGCCTACAGTTAAATAGATATTGAGAATTTTGTCAAACATCATTAGAATTAATGAGCTTAGGATTTATTGTTTTATAGAGTAGGCCTAATCGTTATGTTAATTTATAAAATAAGGATCTTATTGAGCTATCAAGTTATTTGTCAAATATTTGTGAAAATTGTATCAAAGAAAATATTAATTTGTCAATTTTTTTAGTCAGCTGTTTTTAATAACTAGATATATTTTGTGGTTATGTTTTCGTGAGGCATGCTAGTAATTTTAACAGCTTGTTTACTTCAAATTATTTATTCAATTATGCAAAAGTAAGCAAAAGTCAGTACACATCAAGAGAAGTTTATTGTTGTACAAGAGACCGATTACAGTTCTTTAAATGAAGTACATTTTGCCAGACAATTAACAAATCCTAACTTCTTGTATGTCAAAGTGGGCATACCACAAGAGATGGGTTAAGTAATTAAAAAAGGTAAACATAATTTCTTAACAACTAAAATAATGTGGGATCAGTGTCTTGGCAATACCAAATGATTAAAATATCAGATAACTTTATCTGCACATAATTATGACTTAGGCCTACACTTTAACAGGTATTTTAACAACTTAACAGATATTTTCAGAGTGCAGTTTAAAATTAATTCATATTCATTTTTTTAATGATAGAAGTAGATGGTAATATAAATATATAAAGTAGGTGTTAATAAAAAGTGTGAAAAATGTCTTTACAGCTTCAAAATTCATTGTTAATTTCATAATTATCATTTTAAAGTATACAACAAAAGGAACAAAATCAAGTCACCTGGAAAAGTAATATTTTGAGGTTATTATCTATGTATTTAAAAATCTTTGTCAAGGAATACTACGTATCTCAAACTCATCAAAGTTTGTTAAATGATTTAGTTATTGAATATAAATGGACTAGAAGTATAGCCACCACTATAAAATCGTGTTTTATAGGGGGTGGAGATGTTTGAGAAAATAAATAACCCTATTACATGTTAAGTACAGTTGAACACTGCTGCTAGATGCCACCAGCAGCTAGCCCCACAAAGCTATCATAAGGATTATAATTCTTGGATGTTTTATTCAATGGTTTAGTTTATCAAAGAACTGTCAAATTACTTCATCAAAGATCTTTGATTAAAAGAAATTTAACCTATTTTTAGTGTGAATGACTCTTCACAAAACATCTCTTTTAGGCCTGTCTGCTTATAATAGTAAAACTTAAATGAATGGTTTTGTTTTCACTACATAATTATTAATATCCATATTTTAAATTGTATTTAATATAAAAATTCAGGGTTGATCACTGTATCGTGACATATGTTATTTGTATTTTGTACAGATGTTGAACATGAACTTCGGTGCATACGAAAATGGATTAAACAAACAGAATTGCGGTTACAGCCCATCGACTTTCATACTATGTGGACAATAGCGGAGTTGGAAGATAAGGCAAAAGAACATGAGGTTAGTTGTTTTGATTTTAACTAGAATTGTATTTATTGTGTGTGATTTAAATTCTGTATTTGTAATTGGTTTTTAACAATATTCCTTTTCATGCGCTCAATCTCTTGAAAGGTAATTCGAAACGTGTCAACTTTTTTCAACTACAATATTCCCTTACGTTGCTGACAAAATGACCTTCAATCTAGATCCCAATTTATTCTTCAGATTTTATGAAAAACTATTTGAAAAACAATAAGTTATAAAGCATCTATTTCTTATACAGGGCAATTTTTTGTACAATTTTATGCATGTCTTAATTATGGCCAGTGTGGTTATAGATTTTGAAATTTAAATTGTTATCATTTAGTATTTAATAATTTCTACTTAAGATTAAATCTTGGTTTTTAATTTGATACATCAGTTTAGCTTATGAAATCAATTACTTGAGAAATGGCTTCATCACTGCCCATTGACTCGTGTCATTTTGTTTGGTTGTTTGTGCAATTAAATATAGCTGCTGGCTATCACTCGGTCCATTGTTCAGTTCAGACATAATTTTAATTTCAATAAATAAACCTTTTCTGTTTATATGTTAGTTCATTGTTTTTGATAATACAACAATAGCGCTAGTATGCAGGATCACTCACTGTGTAAACGTATGCTATTGTTTATCACAGAATCAGACCTACTAGCAGTACAGAGTAATCAAAAAAAAATTGCATCTATTTTAAAAAAACCACAGTAAAAAAACTACTAGAGATAAAGTCATAATTTTTGTTTGATTGTGCATAGATACTAAGATTAAGATTAAGATTATATATACTAGAGGAAGGGATAATTCAACCCCAGTCACTGCGATCGATTGACCTATTGTGCAACTTAACCTCTAAAAATACCTAGTTCAACAAATTGGTGCACCTAATAAGTTCCAGCAACCCACTGACTAGCTCACTCTGCTAAAGATCTCTAAGGTCTTGGAAACCAAAAACTCATAGCCTCCTACTAGCAAGAGCCTCACAATCATAAATTATGTGACCTTCAGTTTCCTCCTTCCTGCACAATCTACACATGGTTTCTCCGTGGTACAAACCTATCCTGTTCATGTGCACACTCAGACCATAGTGCCCTGTTATGAGCCCCATGATCCTCCTGAATTTTGCTCTGCCCAGGACATCTGCTGCCCTTTTGAATCCTCCAAAAGGAACTTTTTTTAAGAGACGTTTACTATGGGAATCCCTATGAAGGTTGTCCCATCTTACCTGGTGTTGATTTGTAATCCACCTGTTAATAGCGGACCTGTCCAACGATAGAGAAATCCTTAAAGCCGGCTCAGGTCCGATAAACTCAGATGCTGACCCAAGTCCAGCCAATCGGTCTGCCTCCTCATTACCCGCAACTCCCCTATTACTCGGAACCCAGTGAAAAGTTACCCGATCACTGAGGGACAGAGCATCAAGGTTCTTCCTATACTCCCAGACCAGCTTGAATGTTATTATAGGACCCGCAAGTGCTTTTATTGTTGCCTGACTATTGGTATGAATATGAATACGTGCTTTCTTGAATCCCCAATCCAAGTTCTCCTAAACACAGTCATTGACAGTCATCACTTCTTCCTCAAATACTGATGTATGCTGTCCCAGGATAATAACTTTCTTTAACCCCAGTCTCAGGCCATACACCCCAGCACCAGTGCCTGACTTTCTCTTGGAGCCATCTGTATACCATACTATGTCTCCAGGGTTTTCCAACACACGATCTCTCCTCTCAAAGGCCAAGTTGACATAAAAGGGTCTAGATACTATGTGCCGTTTAACCATCTGATTTGTCCCCATCAACATGTTTGGGTCAAAGATCTTGTCTGTGTCCCCCCATAAATAGAGGGCAGCCAGCCACCACCACCCTGCAGTTTATAAGCTGCTTTACGTGCCTTCCCCATGACAAAAAGGTCAATAGGGGAAATCCAAGAATGATCTCCATGGCCATCATTGGTGCAGTGTCCATACAGCCAGTGATGCACATGCAGACCAACCTCTGCAACTTAGTCAGAGAGACTCTGGCCCCCTCTGCTCGACCTTAGTCCACCACACAACAGCACCATAGCACATGCTTAAGTCCTCCTAAATGCGGGGTAATCCTCTTTCTGGTAAAAGGAACCAGAGTAGTTTTCCTGGGGTTAACCCCTAGGTTCTCCTGACTACACCAGGTTTCCACCAGTGATATGGCTGTCTCCATGAGATCTATCACTGTGTTACCATGCCTCCCCCGGATTAGCACCACTAAATCGTCGGCATATCCTTGGATCTATATCACTCTATATCACTGGATGCTATCATCCCTCTGACGAGAGAAGATTCAGGAGTGAGTCCACCACCAGGTTCCATAAGAGAGGTGGCAAAACACCCCCCTGCGGACAGCCCCTGACAACCTCCACCTCCACCTCTTCTAGAGCTTTAACTACAACTGACCTTCCATGCAACATGTCCTCCACCCAGCCACACACGGTATTATCAACCCAGCATTGTGATAGGACATGAAGTATTGAAACATGTGAAGCATTGTCAAATGCTCCCTCAATATCTATAAAAACACCTTTGGTCTCTAGAGTCTCTTCCAATTTGTGAACCAAATTGTGAAGTGCACTCTCACAACCTTTCCTTGATTGGTAGGCATACTGACTGACATGTAGAGGTATCATGACCCCTCTATCATATCTCTCTACCAATTTCTCTAAAGTCTTCAGAATGAACGAATTCAGACTGATCGGTCTAACAGCCTTTAGGATCAACATATGATACTCGCCCCGGCTTAGGAATAAAGACTATACGGGCCGCTTTCCACCCCAGAAGTACATACCTAGTGGCTATGCTGGCCCGGTACAATCTGCACAGAATAATAGCAATAGACTCTCTTCCATGCTGCAAAAGTGACGGAAAAATACCATCAGGTCCTGGTGACTTTAATGGGTGAAAGGTATTTATGGCCCATCTCACCTTATTGAAATCCACAATTTGGTTTGCGATTTTCCAATATCCCCTACTATGTTTCCTATAGGGAACATCAGACACTCACTCCCTTCCTGCATTCCTGACCACAGAATCAGGAAAGTGTTCCCTGAGTAGGACTTCCAGGGTGTCCTTCCCAGTTGTTGTATACTGGGTTGTTGGTCCCCATTAGGACCAACAAGGGTCCCTATAGGGTTTAAAGGGTCCAAGGCTAGGACCTTGTGAAGTCGTGCCCCCTGAGAAAACGACTGACCTTCCCACAGAACTTCCTCCACAGGTCCCGTCTCGACTCTTTTTAAAGCCTTATTATACTCGGTCAGGGCCCGCCTATAGGCCTCCCACTTCCCATAGCACTTGGCCGCATTGAACAGCCTTCTAACCTGTCCCCTTTGCTCAGAAAGTGCCCCTGGATCCACCATTTAGCATTAACCCCAACAGCCTTCTTCGTAAGGGGACAATTCTCATGATGGAGTCCACAACTGTCTCCACCAATCTTCTAGCTGTGTACTTTAATTCATGTGAATTACTTACAGGCATCCTAAGATCCCTAAGGTCAGCCGTAAGTCTTTCTTCATAGACACCCCATCTATTATTTCTAGGATTTTGGTAAGTATTTACTGATCTGTTTACACCCCTGAGATCCATGGCGATATGCTTATGATCCGACATAGACGGCTCTCTAGACACACACCACATACCCAATGCAGCGTGAACGCTCTTGGTCCCCAGAGTAAGATCTAAAACCTCACTTCTAGCCTTTGTTGGGAAGGTAGGTGTACACTCCTCTTGATGGATGTTTGATAGCCCTGTTGTGTCCCAGGTCCACCTTTGCAGATCACCCAGAAACACAACTACCATTATAAACAGACACTGTAGGACCTGTATTGAAAATATAAAGATTATGAGCTGCAATAAAGGAGAGCAACTGCTCACCTCTAAAGTTGGTTTTACTGCTTCCCCACACTGTGTGATGTGCGTTGACATCCGCTCCAATGAGCAGCTCAACTCCTCCATCTCCACAGTGCTCCACCTCCCTTCTAAAGCCAGTGGGCGGGAAGCTATCCATTTTCTTACGTGGGAAGTAAGCAGAGGTCATGACAACCCTTCCGCTTCTAGATCCCACACGTAGCTCTGTACTAACTGCAGTACAATCCCTGGAACATAATGAAGACAACACAAATATCTCAATATTATTCCTAACAACTATGCAGGTCCTAGGCCTAGTGGCTGATCGGTCATACATTAACCCATTGGAAACTGGATTTTACTAACATGCTATTGGCCTTCAGTACTGAATTTTTTCAGTAGTTTACACTAAGATTATGTGCAATAATAAAAGCAAGTAACCTACCAATTTTATCCTACATAATGTTGTAATTGTTAACACATACTTAGCCAACACTTTTAACACTATATTAACATTTTTTATGTTTATATATTTACACTATGTACATTTTGTTTCCTTTTCAAAAATTTGTCCGACTATGATAAATTTCAAAACAATTTTCCAAATGCAAAGGAACACTACATTTTTTGCACTGGTAAATTGTTTCAGACCTTTTTCCTTTGCAGTACATACTCTACACTTTCTAGATGGCCTTGCTTTGCTTGTTGGGGATTTTCCTATAAAATGTCACCAGAATTTTAGTTATATTTGGATTAGAAGTCCACTGCCAATCATTTACTTGTAGGTTATGTGTAGTATTGTCTGCAATTAGGCCTATTTTCACAGATCTCATCATCACTGTTATCACTATCACTACTGTCATTTTCAACAATACCTTCTTGCTCTTCATTATCACTAATCTCACAACTACTTTCATTTAAAATATCTCCAACAAACTCACTAAATGCACTCGAAGAAATAAACAATTCCTCACGAGAAGCCATGTTTCTACAACTGTCAAATTCGTACACAACTTCACAAATAAACTGCCGGAAATTAACGAGTAACAACGGAAATAAACGAAGGAAAAATATCTCATAGATTGAAAATAGATTTATATTTCTATATTCGACTTTTAGGTTAGAAACATACGGCAAAGAGATCAGTGAAGTAGAGGACGGACATTGCCCGTCTTTAGTACTTAAGCCATTGAGAGAGAAGGACGGGCAATATACGTCTTTCGTTACCAAAGGGTTAACTTACCTCCGCCTATGGTCAGTCCTGCTATTCTGAGTCCTGTCGCCCATTGTTCTGGAACCAAGTTAAGGTCGGCTTCACCCTGCTCAAGCAGCCTCCGTAAGACAGCAGTTATCACCTTACTGTGATGGAGATTGACTTGAACAACTCTCATCCTTTCTGGAGGAAGAGATAGTTGCTGCCTTTTCACTCCGCAGTTGGTGCCTTTGTGCTCTTGATGGACATTTGATAGCCCTGTTGTGTCCCAGGTCCACCTTTGCAGATCACCCAGAAACACAACTACCATTGTAAACAGACACAGTAGGACTGCCTGTCAGCCCCACAGTCAGGTCCAATACAATACTGGTAGATTCAACAGGATTGAGTCCAACCCCAGTATCCTGCTTCCCCAAACTCCCACTCCCCAGGTCCACTCCTAAAAGTCCCCCAAGGTGTGTATTAGTTAGTTTTAATTGTTGAGTGTCCATAAATGGTCCCACGATTAGCTAGAGAAAAAAGAAGTCCACACATGCAGAGCCCTGCATGCATAGGTAAGGCTAGTTAAAACTGATGGTCGCCCAGTATCCAAAGTTCATATACTAAAAGCTTAGCTCCCCCTTAGCCACGCAGCTCTCGGCGTATGCTGTTCCACCTTAGCTTGGGATAGGGATGTGTCTACGCTTCAGCCGTATTGTTGCTATTCCTTAACAGGTTAGATCGGATTAAACCAATATAACTCCGACAAGTTAACCTCAATACGTTACCACTGTATACCGCGTGGAGGCACATAAAGTCTCTCTTGAGTCTAGACTCGTTCACAGAGCATGCATAGATACTCTTTTTTTTAAATATGTTTTGATATGAGCACTGTTGGTTGCTCTGCACTTGTCAACTATATATTCAACCTCTGCCCAGGTTGAATAACAGACAGGTACTATAACATATCGGGTTTGATCAAGGAAACAGCTGTAGCAATTCGTTATTGCATATTTACTCTCTTCCCAAATTTTGTCAGTGTACCCAAGGTTTTTTACATAATCCAAGAAGAAAAACTCCATGAGGTTAAACTGGACTCCTGGGTGGCGAAAGCATAGGACGGGCCCTACCAGTCCATCGTTCAAGGAACTTTATATTAAGAGCATGATGCACTGGAAGGTTAGAAAGCAGCCTTGTGCTGACTTGTTACCAAATTATGCTAATGTTTTTTCCATTCAGTTTGTTCAACTTGCAGAAAAGCGTGCGTCTGTAACATATCTAAATAAACACACCTTGTTATTGTGCACTCAATAAAAAGGAATGGACCAATCACTCGGCCATCCATTAGCCCGCACAAAACGGTCACTTTCAGGGAATCTCTGACATACTCGAACAGTTTATTTGATTGCTCTGACTCCATCAGATTCTACAATTATGTTGATTTACATCATTCGAATGAAATGTTGCTTTGTCCTTGAATAAAACTCAGATTTAAAAAATGTCAGTCATCTTCAGTCCTATTAAGAACAGGAAACACAACACAATTATGCCTAAAGAACTCAGTTTACTATTGCAGTTAGAATTGTTCCATTTGTGTTGTTACTTAGTAGTGTGATTGTTTGAAATGGATGTAAACTTTTTCAATGACCCTGTACTTAGTGCTGCTTCATCCATCCCTCCCAACCACCATCAAACACAATATCTCTCAGAACTGTTTTATAGACCTTTTTATTTAAAGTTATTGAAAATTAACCTGTTAAATTAACTGTCCAGTAACAGCAAAAAATCATTGTAATTTTTTCCGGTCCTTTATCTTGGTTGCAAAATATTAAATTATACAGTTTGTTACAGTATTTCTGAATAAACCAGAAATGATTTGTTTTATTTTAAGAATAAATTGAACAAGCAGCTAAAACAAGATAAACATACAGACATTAAAATTGCATATTCAGTATAATCTTCTTTAAATACAATACAACAAATGTGATGTCGTGTATTTAATGCTTTATTTGAAATATTATAATTAATGAATATTTCATAACATAATTTAGTTACAAAATACTTTTTTATACTGTCGCATTGGCAACTTGGGTATAATTCAGGTATTGTTAATTTTAGATATGTTATTTTGAGTTTTGAAAATTTATTTCTTCACTAGCTACTGTTACAAATAGAACAACACTAGTTTCAGATGTTATCCTCTTTTACATTAATTTATTCTCTTACATTAATATATTCTTTGGATTAATTTACGAGTTGTACAAGTGAACTGTTTGGTTGTAACATCTTCAATACTGTTGGTAACCTGTATACCATATAATAGTTGAGAAAACTTTGTGTTCTCCTTTTAAATCGACAAAACTGTTGCCTCTGAGTTAATGTATTGCAGAGTTTCATGTATTTATAAGTTAAAACGACATGACATATATAAATTGTAGTACAAAATTTGTTATCCATTGAAAACCTGCCTCTCTTAGGGCCAGCATTCATATATACAACCACCAGATATTAAGAGAAAAATGTCATATTACGTATTTAAAGCAAATGTGAATGTTAGGTACAGTTTTAAGGTACCAGGCCATCACTGCTGTAGGCTCTATTTGCTTTAGACTTGTCTGTGAACCTGCCCAGGGCTGTAGAGAGCCATCTCAGGCCCATGACTAGACTCATAGCATGTACCTCTTCATATTTATCTATGCACTTGCCCTATAAAACTACGCTGTACTATTCTGGTGTGTTCATCTTGTCATTAATGAAGAGAAGTTTTTTCATTCTAAATAAGTAATACTGCTTACTTAATAGTTACATTTTTCTATTACCAATTTAATAATACTTGACATCATTTGTAAACAGTGATGATATAGGTCAGAAAAATGGTTTTTTATTTGCTGCTTTAAAGGTGTTGTAATTTTTTGAACTAAAATAAACTCTAAAAATGTTGCTAGTCCCTCATTGGCATGATTTTAAAATTTTAATCATGCAATTATTTTGCACAAATAAAAAATGTATCTACATTCTATAAAAAAACGAGATATTGTTAGCTCAGGTTTTTAAACATGAAATCGGAAAACTAAGATTTTTTTAATCTTGTAATTTCCTTACAAATCTAGTAGGTATAATAGGAATTGATAATGAATGAGGGAACAAGATAACTCTTGCAAGGGGATGAAAATATACAACAAAATGAAAAATCAGTTAATCCTTTCAGCTTGTCATGCCACAAGTTTTTGGCCTGTTTTCCTCTAACTGTGCTGTGTGTTTAAAAAAAGCATATTTAATTCACTTAATTTTAAAATTTTGTGTCCGATTATAGTGTGTATTAGAGTTTGTCTAAATTGATTGTTGCTTGGGTAAAAGAACCAACCTCTTCATTTAACCCTTGCAGTGAGGGAAGTTCTGTTAGTTCAACTGTTAATGAGTGAAATTAGGTTATGCCTAGTTATTTAAATATTGTGCTGTACAGTATATGTAATAATCATGAATACCGTGTTATCGTTTGTGTATATTGAAACAATACACGACGTATCAACTCTCATTCTTAAATGCCTAACATAAAACTTAAAATTATTCTAAATCAGAAGTTATGAATTCAGTAGAAAAACAGAAGATTCAGCAAAGTCAGTGATTGACCTGACCTCACCATCCTCTTAACAACTATGAAAATATCACTTTTAATTCTGACCATCTTAAAAGGCCTAAGTTTTGATGACTGGCAACGACTGTAATTTTGATCTTATAATACTGAAGGACCAGTACCTGTCTACAAATAAATTTGTTGAATTGGTTTTACTTCGATTAGAATTTAAAATGTAATTCCTATATTTTGGATAATTTTTTCCTACATGTTTGCATTATTTGCTATAGAAACTTTGATGTGGTAGTACTTTGTATATTTTTAGTCATAGTCATGTCAAAAGCGCATGTGTGTAACCATGGTGCAGCAACTTTCATGTGATATTGTTGTTCAGAATGGTGTTGGTGAAAAACAATTAACCTAAGGTTTTGATGGATCATTGTATTTAAGGATTTAAGGTTCCTCCAAATCTAAAAAAGTAATTTTTACTTGACATTTGTGTGTGTGTGTGTGTGTGTGTTTGTTTGTGTGCACACATATATGTTGTTCATGGTGTAATAGTTGGAAACTAAACTAATTGAAAAATTTTGATAAAATTTGGCAAGTAGGTCTCGTTCAACCATAGATTAGATTAGCTTAGATCCAAACTAGATTTTGTTGTTGTTATTATTATTTTAAGGCGAAAAGCACATTAAGGCTATTACCACCTCCCTAAATGTAAGTGTGAGTGTAAAGTGTTAAAATTGTAAATGTAGTGTTGCAAGTGTAAATGTGTGTTAGACTCAGGTACCATGAGGGACGTCTAAATCCTCTCAAATAGTTGCAGCTAGTCTGCGTCCCCTGAGGGGGATTCAAACTAGAGGAAGGGATAGTACAACCCCAGGCACTGTGATAATAGACATTGTGCAGCAAAACCTCTTGAGGACTAGTTCAGCAGATTGATGCACTTAGTAAGTTCCAACTAGCTCATTCTGCTGAAAATCCCTAGGCTCCTGGAAACAAAAAACCCCTAGCCTCCTACCAGCAAGAGCTTCACATGACGTGTCCTTTGTCTCCTCCTCTTTCTTACACAACCTTTCTTACACATGGTGTGTTTCAGAACTGCACACCACAAGGTTCTTAGTTTAAGCTGCAGTTACTCCTGTTACTTTAACCTTACTGCTGTTGTTTGCACTGGTCTAACTGGTGTAAACTATAGACGTTAAAAAAAAATTAAGCAAACTTAAAAACTTAATTGTACATTAATGTTTTTAATATAATGTTTACTAATGTTGAATGCTTATTTCTCCCAAACAAATGGTTTACTTTTAAACAGTAAAAGATAAAAAAAGTTTAAAATATGATTTTTAAATAGAAACAGTATCAGTTACTATATAGTCAGAAGTTGGTTGCAGTAGTGAAAAATTATATTTTAAAAATGTAAATACACTAAAAACTCCCATTTGAGTTTTATGTAAAATATTCTATTTTTTAAACCCAGTTAAAAAGATACCACATATATATATATATATATATATATATATATATATATATATATATATATATATATATATATATATATATATAAGTTTATTATATGTAATTTGCATACTCTTATGTTCACAATTTCAAAATGAAATATATCTGGATCGTAAGTTATGAGTAAAAACTTGTTAAAAATTTGGTTTTTGTTTACAATAATCACATTCCAGTGGTGTAACTAGTTAAATATGTTATTATTACAGTATATTCAGACAATTGTCATCATTTGCATGTACAAAGCAGAACACAATGTTTCGAGAATGTCGATCAGTTCTCGTTCTCAAGTGCCTAACTTAAAATCGAAAACTTTCAGTAAGAACATAAGCCAAGATACCTAAGCCTATGTTGAAATATTCAAAAACTAAGAAAAACACTCATGGAAGTTCTGTGAATGGTCAAACCATAAATACAACTAGGACTTAATATGTGGTCAGGAACCCATGAATCGTCAAGAAAATTAAATGAAAATGCTATACAATAGCTGACAAATACTGTCAGTTTATCTCCGTTTTTAAGTATTTAAACATAGGCTTAGGCATCTATGTTTAAGTTCTTGTTGCATGTTTAGATTTTTAAGTTAGACACTTGAGACGATAGTTGATCCATACTCTCGAAATGAAATGCAGTGCTTTATATAGAGAAGTGACGGCAAAGATCTGAATGAATTTAAATGTTCCATCAAGTAACAATTTTAGAAACAGAATTGTTAAATATGCTTAATCTGTAAATTTAACAATGTGTTCCCACACAATATACCTCCCCACACTGCTGCATTCCACTAATCACCAAATTACTAATTATAAAAAGAATATTAAATAAAAGTACACTGATAAAAAAATACAATAAAAATAAAATAAAAAATATAGTATTATTTTTTATTACAAATTGTAATTTGATAAAGGGCAAATAAAAAAGGGTTACATACTTTTTTTAAAAATGATATTTTCTGATCGTGCAGGCAGAGTAATTAGTTTTTTTTTAGAAATAAATTTTGTATTGAGGTTAATTTTGTAACATATTTTTATTATAAAAGTTTTACTAATATGGTTGTCTATATTTTCTCGATAAATATATCACATTAATATTAGTATTTCTGTGTTCAGACCTGATTATTTACTTATCTTCCTTTCATCGTTACAGTTTTCTTTCATTCACTTAACGCTTCTCAAAAATGTATCTGATATCTGATGGTTCAAAAATTGTTTTTTCTAATATTTAATTGTTAATTCAATTGTGATCCATTTGTTTTTTCTTGTCTTTCATTCCACAGTTTTATTGGCTGCATCAGGCATATTTTATGGTCTTTTTCACTGATTGGTTTTTTAGATCGTATTACATTTCCCATATAGGCATGTTGTCAATGAGCCGTTCTTACCGATATCTGTGTCTACTTTATTTTCAACCCGATAGCATAAATTTAATATCTAAACAAAATACTTCTGTTATTACACACTCTCATATTACCTACCTGCAATACTATCAGTAATAATCACTGTCTCTGTTAATTTGTTTTAATCTCATTTTCACCTGGTTGGCTTACCTGGTTGGCTTACACACAAAAGCTGGTAGAACTGGTGATGTTCACCCACATTTCTGCCAGCTAATGACATTCGCTTAAGCAAATTTTTACTTTATAGAATTTTGATTGATAATTCTTTTCATGACATAGGAATTCTGACACATTTTTGTGCTCAAGCATAGACCTATATCACTAGCTGGCTTTAGGGTTGATGTACCCCTCACCACAGTGAGACACTATTTACCCCACTGTCACACTCTTCCTTAAGCATAATCAACAAGAACAGACCTTGTGTTTTGTTAGTAAAAACCACAAGTCGCTTATTGTAAAGAGGTGAAGGACTTTTATTTGATTGTCCAAAGATTTACAATGGACCGTATCCAATGGTTTAGAGTACTATGGCCTTGGTGTACAGACAATGGAGTCGATCTGTGTTATTACACATACATTGTATCCTTTAATTGTAACTGCGAAGGTGTGGACTTGATGGAAAATTGCAGGTTTTGTTACGCTTTCTGTTGATTTCGTACCGAACTATGTACACGGTCGCACAATAGTGATTTCACAACCTAAAATTCAGTACTGTTGTCTGAGTCCAATGCAGTCTGTTACTTCAATTTTCTGGTTCAATATCAGAATTTATAATTTTGGTTAATTGTTCTTACTATTTGGTTGTGAAACGGGTGTTAGTAATTCTTGATGCCTGATCTGCATAACAATATCTTATTTTTTTAATAAACATTTCTTTATATTTTTTTATAGATCATTGTATATTACTAGTATTTGTGGTATTGATTTTATAATTAACTTTAAAATTGGCCATCTCCTTTATAATATTGGCTTATAGGGGTAAAAAACAAGTGTTCTAAAACTGCAGTATTTTTGTACATAAACAAATAGGCAACGCATAGCACTCTGCTACAATTTCGGTAGAGAATAGACTGTTAACAGATTCGGCAAATCCTACTCATACATAAGCTACTGATCCCTTTCTCCCCCCAACCCCTAGGAAGGAATTAGACCTTAAACACCTCATCCCTTCCAGGACTTCCTAACAGTCCTTTCCTGTGGCTTATCACATCCCAAGCCTATGTGAAACAGCATACTTTGCTGAAGGCTGCATAAATGCCCATAAGTGTTCAGAATGTGTGTAACAAGCGACCACAAGTTTTAGTTAAACGTTACCTTTACATGATTTACCATACATGAATTAGCAGGGCTCTGTAAGATTGTTTTTACTTACTCTGATATTTAAAACTAAGTTTAAAACTTTTGACGGTAGGTAGGTTTTAATTTTTTTGTTTTTGTTTTGTCTACTTACAAATGATAAATTAGATTTTTTTTGTTTTTTTCCTACAGTTTACAAATATGAGTTTATGGAAAGTGAGATCTAATATTATAGTTAATAGGATTTACATACAAGTTATTGGAAACCAATATATTTTGTTTTTGTATTTAAATATTGAGAAAAATATCTGAGCAAAATGTTATCAATATCTTATGATCTGATGTTGAATAAATTCTTTTTCATTAAATACTTAAGAAGGGATTATGACATAAAATGGACTTTATTACTGAAATACAGACACTGTAAATAATGTAAGAGCTCCAAGTACTCTATTGTTAATATCCTACAGGCTTGAAATTGCAATATTGTACTTGAAGAATACAAGTATGTACTTGAAGTACTATGATTTCACTTCATAGTAGATATGGGAAAACTATTCCTTTATTCGAATTTCCATCAAAATTAGTCAATTCGTTTAGTCTCCAGCACTTAACTTCATGTTAACTACATCTTTGTAATCTTTTATAAAATAAAAAATAATAAAATAATAGTTTAACATAATTACATAATTATTTTTTTATTACGAAATGAAATTTATTAAAAGGAAATAAAAAGGTTTACGTTCATTTTATACATATAATATTGTTTTATCTCTGTAAAAGGTTATTTTGCAGGCAGAGTATATATATATTATATCTGTATATATAATATTATATATATATATATATATATATATATATATATATATATATATATATATATATATATATATATATATATATATATAAAATGATAAATTTCGTTTTGAGGTTAATTTTTCATTAGATTTTTGTTCTTGAAATAAAAATATAAAAATCTTCCGAAATGTTGTAAAATTTCTGTAAAATGTTACCTGATAGTCTTTCAGTGTTATAGTTATTAATATGATAGAAGAGCACACTCTTCTTGATAAATGGATTATATTATTGTTCGTGTTCCTGTTTTCACACTTACTTACTCATTACCTTCATTGTGACTCAGTTTTATTCACTTGATGATTCTCAAAATATATTTAGTCTGTCTAAAATTGTTGAATTAGTACTTAATTCCTTTTTTCATTCTGCATTTTCATACAGCATGTCTTGTATTTTACCGCCTTTTCGCTGATTGGTTCTTTAGCTATTACATTTTGCATATAGGCCTGTTCTTAACGAAATCTGTGCCTACTTCATTTCAAATTGAAAGCAAACACGTGATATACGAATCAAAATGCTCGTGCTGTTACGTATTTAAACACATTTTAATGAGAGCCTTAATGTCATTCTAATGCAGTTTTATAAAACAACATATCCTTAGCTCAATCAAACTATTTATAAGCGTGTCTGTCAGCTTGTTTGGCTTTGGTAAAAGGTAAAATCTGAGGCGCAAAAAATTAGAAAAATTTTTGCGCCATTGTTTGTACTTGCCCTCAACTTCTTGTTTGGCAACTCCGCCATTGTGGTTGGCTATTTCTACACAGTCATCCAAGTAGAACGTAGACCGCCTCTTGATTTGCTGTGGTCTGCTCTACTTCAGCGTGACAAATCTTGTAACAATCTATTCTTTTTGAAGCAATAAAATACGAGGGAAATCTGACCATGCAACAGAACCAAGTGAACGTTAGTTGCTTGTCTTGTCCTAAGAACTTGGATATTTTATTAAAAGTAGTTAATGTCCTTTAAAATTAATTAATTAATAATCTGATTTCGCTGTCGTAATCGGGTTTTAAAATTTGTATAAATAAGCATCGTAAATTTTCAAAATCGGAAACAATATTGTTTGTCAGCGGTCAGGGTTCATTTTTTTAAAATTTCCAATGTATAAAAAAAGAGTATGATAGAGAAACATTTGAATAAATTCGTTTCCGTTACGTCTGAACGAAGAAGCAAGATTTTATTACGGATTTTCAAAATACAAAAGTTGCTGTTCCATCCTTAAACAAATTTTTAGCAGGCCTGCTGTTCTGCAACCATCGATCGCCCCTTTCCATTAAAATTGCAATACAGTTAAGGTAATGGACTTATTCGCCTGCTATTGTGTTCCTTAACGACAGTTTCGTAGTCCTCGTGACTCCGCCGCCATTCACCGCTCACCGCTCATCACAATCATGTAAACAATGAATCTGATCTGTGATATTGTTCCACATTCCATTGTTGGAGGACTTTAAACCCGGATGCCAGCGTTATAAGTGTCGGATCGTCGGCTTTCTGAATTAGTTCGACAGTCGTAGATTGGAGTGCTCATCTAAACAAATTTTTAAAAAATTAAGACCTCGGGGAATTTTGAAATGATAGTTGCGCGAAATCGGTCCGATTTGATTCAAAATTGGCAAAAAACAATATTGGTAGTGCTTGGACAAGTTACCCACAGAATTCGTCAGTAACAGCGGTAATTCCAAATCTTAAAGAAATTATGTTTTTATCTTAACATCTTTACGAAAATCTGCATTTCACCATTGTAATCACTTTCGCCTTCAAATTTCTTAATTTCAACTAATTTTGAAAATTCAGAATCCTAATTTATGTATTTTTAACGATGATTACAATAATGTAATGAGATTTTCGAAGATATTTAATACAAATAAGTTATACATTTTTAAAGATTTGAAATTACCGCCATTTTGAAACTGTTGAACTACTTTTTCTGTTTAATAAAGTTGTCCAAGCTTTTTAAAAATAATTGATTTTTGTGCAAAATTATAATCAAATCGGACCAAAGTTTCGAACATGAATACACACGTGAGTACATATACATACATATGTTTAACAATTGAAAGTGATCTGAAGGTCAAGATCGGTTCATTTCAAAGTCCCAAGTCTGGGCCTTGCCATGATGGAAGCTCCATGCTGCTTGTATGGCCTCTTCAGCAGATCGATAATGGTTCCCTCGCAACTGTTCCTTTAATGGGCCGGAAAGATGAAAATCGCTTGGAGCAAGGACTGGACTGTATGGAGGATGGTCCAGCAGCTGAAAACCTAGATTTTGAACACATACGACTGTGTTTTTAGCCGTATGAGGTCGAGCGTTATCCTGAAGCAAAGTCATGCCTTTTGTAAAGTTAACACGTCTTTCGGTCTTGATTTTTGACTTCAATAAACGCAGTAGCTCACGGTAGCTATCACTATGTATTATTTGTCGTTTATGTTTGAAGCCAACCAGAATTGGACCTTCCATACCCCAGAATATCGTAATCACTACCCTTCATGCAGACAGCTGAGTTTCGAACTTTTTGCTTGGGGAGATGAAGGATGTTTCTACACCAAACTTTGTCGCTTACTTCTGGTTCAAAATGATAGACCTATGACTCATCAACGGTTATTATTCGCTTAAGAAATGAGTATCCTTCTTCATAACGTTCCAAGTACTTCTGGGAAATTTTTTAAGATTGTCTTTGTGGATGCTGGTCAATTGACGTAAACCCAGCGAGCACAGACTTTTAGAAAGTTTAAAGGATCGATGATTTAACATGCTGAGCCATGGCTTACATTCAACTCACTTGCAATATTATCAACTGTAATTCGTCGATTGTCGAGAATCATTTGTTTAACTGCTTCAATATTGACATTAGTCTTCGAAGTAAAAGGCGTACCAGGCCGCTGTTCATCACACAAAGAAATCCTACCACTTTTAAAGCGACCAATCCATTCGTAGATCTTGCTTCCCTCAAACAACTCTCACCATATTTATTGCTGCTGCATTCAACGAATAATCTCTGCTGGTTTCATACCGTTTGAATTGAGGAAACGTATCACTACTCGCATTTCTTCCTTGGTGCAATCAGACGAAGGACAAAGGAGAAGTAATTTTAAACAATCTTTTAAACACAATTACAATATGTTATGAGTTATAGCAGAACAGTCGGTGCTGACGTACACGTGATTCGGAGGGAAATTAAAATTTCCCTTTACTTTTTGACTTACCTAGCGTACTGGAAGCGAGGCGATCGTGCGTACATTTTGACCTGTTGTGTGTATTTCACTTTTTCTTTTACATTTGTCGGAATGCATGTATCAGAGAAAACGTGTTGAGTGCCGCCGACTTATCTCTCATGAAACACACGACTTTTTCATAACATTGGTAGGTGGGTCTCGGCAGATTGTAGATAATATTTGACAGGCGCGTGTTAAATAGGTCAGCTTTAGCGGAAGTGTCGGCCTACTTGATTTTTGTTTTCGTAATAAATATGAATGGAAATTTTATTTAAATACTGTTTCAATTTCAATATCTTAGTTCACAAGCTTGATTTTCTTATCCTTTTCGAAATTCTGATTTCACCATCGTAATCATTGTTAAATATGCATGCATGGACATTTTAATCTTTCAAATAACATTAAAAATACGAAAATGAACACTGACCGCCATCAGAAAATTCTTAATTTCTACGTATTTTATAAATACTAAATGCTAGTTTATTCAGTTTTTAAAGCTAAATACGATTGAAAAATCGGATTTTCAAAAAAAAGGAATTTTTAAAGATGTTTAGGCCTAATGACCGCTATTTTGTCTGGGTATTACAATGGAGATAGCTCATTTTTTCCAAAGGAATTTCGCTAGAATCGCAGCACGCTACTTTCTTGCTGACGTGATAGAAGCGAATTTCCAAAAACACTTTTTTCCACCTCGCTGTTTTTTTTTTTTTTAATTTTAGATATCACCATTATAATACGCATTAATAGTGGTACGAAAATGAATTCCTGACCTTTGTAAAATTCAATTTCCTAATTTTAACGGATTTTGAAAATTCAGATGCTAATTTATGCAGTTTTAAACGCTGATTACTATGGTGAAAAAAATTAAATAATGAATTTAAATACCTTCCGATTAATGAATTTTTTAAGGTTTTAAATTGTCGCCATTTTGAAGCTGTTGGACAGATTTTTCTGGGTAACGTATTTGGCCAAGTAAAATTTACTGAAATCGATTTTTGTGAGGTTTGAATCAGACCAAACTAGAATTGCTAAGAGAATATGCAACTTGTCTGCAAGTTGTCTTGTAAATAGTTTATATTTGATATAAGTAATTGTAAACTTTAAAATATAAGTGTGCAGGTCCGACTGTATGAGAGGGGTCTCGGAGAGGCTAGTGAAGATATAAAAAATGTTAACAAAAAACGAAACGCTACTTAATTTATACGTATTGTTTATTATAATAATGTTCAAAAATCTGAAAGCTCTAAATATAATTAGTTGTAAAAGTATTGCCTAACTCAGGAATATACAACAAAACAACTCCAGCTCTCAGCTATTTCCCCTGTGATATTTATATTGAAACAATTATAATTGAATATAAACAGACTAGAAGTACAGCCGCCATTATAAAAAGCGTGCTCGATATCAGATGCTAAAGTCCAAGTAATTGGAATATTTGCCGCTAGGGACGCTGCAAGTTGGAAGCACAGGGAATTTGAGAAAATAAACAATAGGACTTATTATTATCTGTTTAACTGTAGTTGAACACTCTGCCGCAAGATGCCACCGGTATTGAGCATTCACACATTTCTGACATTCTAGTACGTTTGTATATTCAATACAATTTGTAGCTGTTCCACCTAGTGGAAAAAGTTGGTATTATAAAAATCATGTCTGAAGTGATTTTGTATGAAATGTAGATTTATTTTTTATTTGTGCAAAATAATTGAGTAATTAAAATGGTAATCATTAATTAGGAGCTGGTTGGGAATTTTAGAGTTTATTTTAAAGTAATCGTCAGATACTACTAATCAAGAAGGTCACTTTTCAGTGCAAATAATTATAAAACGACTGGAAATTATCAGTTAAGAAGTACATTTTTTCCTAACCTCAGTCACCAGTGTTTCGAAACGATGAAAATTGTAATTGACAATGGAAACATATTACTATCAGAGTTAGCTTAGAGACATTAGAGCGTGTGTTTGTCTAACTATATAAAGGACTGTTGTGTTCATATATATATATATATATATATATATATATATATATATATATTCTTAAGTATATACAAGGTGTCAAATCAACAACGTCGTGGATCGCACAAGTCAGAATAGACCTACATGACGCAGAAATATACTCAACAGACGTTCAAGACAGGAACGCATACAGGAGAAAGATGCTCGGTCGGAAGGTCCCAGAGAATGAAATCCCAAAGAGAGCAGGGGTAAAATGGACGGAGGAGCGGAAGAGGATCCATGGGGACAGGATGAGGGAGGTGTGGAGGATTAGAAGGAGCAAGACATGAGTCGGAGTGCTTTGCGTGATCCAACAGGGTCTATACGCAGATAATAATAATAATAATAATAATAATTATATATATATATATATATATTTCATTTCAATCCTCCTTGTTTCCAAAAGTAATATACGCTAATGTTTTGAAACAATCAGGAATAGGTAATATCTATTTTTAATAGTAAACAGTTTTGTAATCCGATTTAGGGGCACAAATGTGTTGTTGCCAACAACAGTTGTTCAGTTGAACATTCTGTAAAATTACTAGAGGTCAGAGTAGATTCGGTTCGGTTCTGCAGCTAAAAGCAGCTAGAGCACAAATCGACGACGCCGGCCAGATACACTGTGTTACAAACGCCTGTCAGTCACCGCAGTGTATAATTTGAAGCCGACGTTATTGAAATTGGTAGGTTGGTGATTTAGAAATGTGAAATGTAATTGTAATGAATGATCGCGGAGCGGGGGAGGGGACGGGTTCGGTGACCTGGAGGCGTAACGAATCCGACAAAAATTAGTGAAACGCTCCGTCAACGTGACGTGACAGTGTTTGCGGAAATCGAACTGCCGTTGGTCGATCACACTTTCGTAAAAGTTAAACGTTCTGAAGAGGTAGGTCGTTTTACTTTTGGCGGTGGTAATTCATTGTTTCCTTAAATTCAGATTTGGTACACTGATTTGAGTTGGGAGTCTTCAAGTATGACCAGAATTTCGTAACGAATTTCAAGGATTTCACCGATTTTTCAGTGTTATTTCTAGACCAGATACAGCAACCCGTACTGTTCAGCTATTTGGGGACTACTTTTGAGAAACATCAGATTAACATTTATCTTGTTTTAAGCGTGGTTATGATGTTGGATTTTGCGGGACGCGTGATGAGAGGAACATGTATATTAATGTGTAATAAGTATATTTTGCTCGTCGCAAGTTTCGTAATAATTTAATTATAATTAAAAATATCTGTTTCCGTCCGGAATAGAATCTTGCGCGTGTGAGGCGCGGTGATTACTACTACACTACGGAAACTTCAAAGAAGTTAGACCGATTTAAGTATATGAAATGAATCTTTTTTTTCAAAAACTAGCTATGTTGTAATAAAAGACAGTTGTTTTATATTAATTCGTAAAGCTGATTTCATTGAACAGCTGAGCCTATAATAAGTTTCAGGTTATGTTGTTAAAATAAGAGAAAAACAAAAAAAATACTAAAATTAAACAGACACAGCTGATTGCAATAGAAATAAATTTCTGAAAACTAACAGCACTGAATAACTATACAAAAACAAACATTTCATACTTGAAAAGCAAAACATTAATACTGACTTGAACAATAATAGCTAAGAACTAGCTATGTTAATTTGTCGTGTTTTCGAAAATAATGTAATTTAAAAAGGAAAAGAAAACATGATAACATGATTTTTATTTTTCCTTCAATTTTCTCAACATGTTTTTGACGAAAAAGAGGACTATGTTAAAAAAATTTTGAGGTATATATAGTAAACGGCTTCATAATAATCGGTCAATTTTTGTTTCCAGTGGTGTGTAGATACAGACGGATAGACATCTAGATTTTTCTGGAAAATGTATTTAAAATCGACGCTGATTGTGGGAGGCAATCTTGTACAAATGAGTTACTAGTTCTATCATGGTAATTTCAAACTTTAATAACGCGGCTAAAAATTTAAATATATATGCCATCTTTGCCTCGTTGTAAAAATGCAGGCAGGTAGTTTGTGCTAGTACCGCTTTGTGGCAGACGGATTTCGTTAATTAAGCACGCACAAATTGAACCCAAGTGTGAATAAGGGGTTAGTCGAACCTGTGCTGTTTGGGATGAAACATGAAAACTAGCAACTGTTTCACTTTTTTTTAAGTGTCGCTAACCAGGTAATAAATAGCAAATACCTGGCAAATTTTAAGACGAAATGTTGAGTTGGGGCTGGGTGGTCGATGTGGATAAAGCACCGGTCAGTCTGCTGCGTCTTTGAACTGCACACTTGAGCCGCAGTTACTCCCGTTGCTTTTCCCTTACCGTTAACGCTGATCCCTTGTCCTTATTAGTCTACCTGGCATAAAGTATGGACGTAAAAAAAAGAAAAATTGACTGGAGTTCAACCTTCGATATTTTATTCCAATTTGGTAGTTTGTTGCCTTCTGGTCATCACAAAGGAAAGCGATAGATGAAATCCAATCCTCGAGATCCCTTGTAAGTCAATTGATCGCAAGACCGTTTCCTTCCTCTCATGGCATAGCCTTAGATCTCCCGCGTACTTTCGGCTAATGCAGTAATATCAAGTTCCTTTGATGTACGTGCTTTACCATCAGCTCCGGCTACTTTCCCTTACAACCTGCGCACAGGATCTCCCGTCACGATCCTGCAGCGTAGTGCGTCCTGCCGCTGCGCCTTATAGTTTTACCTCTGGGTCAGTTCTTTGTATTATTTCTGCAGATAACTAATAATATATATTTGCCCCATACATAGGCGTTGCTGGCAAGCTCTTCCGCAGTCCTTATCTCACGACTTTCTGTAATACATTGAGAACATATTTAGTTTAGAAATTGAAATCGTTCTGAAATGTTATTGCTTTACAAGAAACGTGATGCATTTACTTTGCCGCTATATTGTCCGGCGATTTTGTATCACACGCGTTGGCCGCGTTCTGTTTCGCAAGTACCTTGAGTGTTCATTTGTATTAGGAAGTATTTTGTAACGGTGAAATATTACCAACAACGTTTAAACAGCTGCTACTTAATCACGTTAGTTAAGTAAAAAGAACATAATTTACACGCGCGTATCGGTCTGTCTGCCGGGACCACTGACTATAAAATTTTGGCGAAAATGGTCTCTGCCTGAGTACAGGAGAAATACAGTAGTTGACGACAAAGAAATATTTTAATGGTAGTTCAGAGGAAAAAAAAATAATTTCTGTTGTTGAACCAAAAATAAAAATCTTGCGCCGTTTTCCATTTCGTTTTATTTTAGTTACGATAATTTGTTCAAAAACACGACAAATTAACACCTAGCACTTATTATAACATTACCTTGTTATACTTATTATAACATTACTTATTTAACATTACCTCACTTATTATAGCTTATCAGCTGTTCAATGAAATCAGCTGATCGTTACAGCTGGTTTCTTTGAACAACTGATAGACTACAATAAGTTTCAAGTTATGTTGTTACAAACTGACTTATGTTATATGAAGAAAAAAGTTTTTTATATTAATTCGTAATAAGCAGCTGATAGGGTATAGTAAGTTTTAGGTTGTTGTTAAAAACTAGCTATGTTATAGTAAATATCAGTTGTTTTACATTAATTCATAACGATCATCTGATTTCATTGAACAGCTAGCTGATAGGCTTTAAGTTTTAGGTTAAGTTATTAAAAACTAGCTGTATTTATTTGTTGTGTTATCGAACAGATTATCGTAATTAAAATAAAAAGGAACAGAAAACATGATAAGCGATTTTTACTTTTGGGTCAATAACAGAAAACGTTTTTCCTGTATGTGGGTTACACGCGGCAATCACGCCACCCAGTCCCGAGGATAACCGGGAGTTGACTGTAACAGACTTGGGTGAGCAGGCAGTGCGAGGAGTCGTGTGAAATACGGAATCAGTTTTGCGGCTGCGTCCAGTGAAAGTGCGCCAGTTCCTAGTTCTGAACAAAACTGCTGTGCCGCTTTTTTTTTCAACGGGAGCAGATTGATAAAACGATTCGAAACGGTTGCGAGTTCCATTATCTGTAAAATGCGAAACCGTAGAAAGTCAGGTTAAGTCGAGATCACTTTCAGTAGAGGCCGTTTGTAGACTGTGGAGATCAAGTCAAATAACTGTTCTTTAATGCTCGAGACTTCGTCTTTGTTCAAGTACAGTAGCAAGTCTGAATCGACCGTCGTGGTAAGATCCTGACTAGGGAGTTTGAATCTTCACCTCTGGATCGTACTACTGGATTAATAATTGGTACAAAAATCGATTTTGGTAATATGTTGGATTATTCTAGGAAAATTAAAAATGGCAGCATTTCAAATCTTAAAATCATAAATTTTTTTACCTTAATCTTTTTCGGAATTCTTGATTTTAGTAACGTAATGTTAAAATCTGTAGAGGTTATGGGGTTTTGTGGCCCCTTGGTACCGCGATCAAAGGTTTATGTGAAACCTTCTTGATTCTACCTAGTTTAGTGGACTGGTATCCCCAATTAGTTCTTGCAGTCTACTGATTAACTGCTGGAGATTCTTAGGGTTCTAATGCAAGCACCATTTGCCTCCTGCTACCATTGCAGTGCCTTATCCGTCTCGCATAGCCTACGGTTTTTATTTAGTGCAATTTGTGACAGATCTCCAGTCGTGGAGTACGGTTCCCGATCTTTTCAGCCCTATAAGAGTTGTGTTTCTCCCCCCTGTGGTTTGATCCATGTTAGGTTTTAGTCCTATAAGAGTTGTGTTTCTTCCCCATACGGTTTGATCCGTGTGAGGTATTTTTCAGCCCTGTAAGAGTTGTTTCGTACCCCTATGGTTTGATCCCTGTGAGGTCTTCTGGTTGTAGGTTTAATTGGACCTTTCTTGGCTACTGTCCCCTCTTTTCGGTTGCGATTTTGCGCTCCCAGTAGACAGCCTTACCGATTTGAGATGTTCGACTTCATCTGTTACTTCTTAGTATTGTAGGCCGTTGAAGGTCTGGTGAATTGTTCACGGTTTTCGAGGCTTTGTTGGTTTTGACAGTTCGTTTTCAGTCAACGAAATCCCACAGGCAGCCTGGGAAATAAAAGTATCCATCCATATAAAGCCCCAAATGTATATTTAAGACTGGAAGTTGCCTGGTATCCAGAGTTAGTATACCTAAGCTAAGCCCCCCTCAACCACGCTGTTCCACCTTGGTTTGGGATGAAGATTTTACCCAAGAGCGGATAGATGAAGGAAAGTTGGTTCCAGCTAGGGTACCACAGGATTGTCAAAAAATGTACTCACATTATATACCTCTGAGAGTTTTGAGGTAGCGTTGTAACGTTTTAAAACCTTTGAAATGATGAAAATGAACGTGTCAGACCATAGTTTTCTACGTAATTTGAAAAATACATGCAGATTTTTAATTACTATTGTTACGATTAGATCACATATTCAGAAAAATGTAACATGACAAATACGGAAGAAATCAGATAATTTCATGTTTGTTTTTCGAAGTTGTGTTTACTTTCTGTTGACTTAATTTGTATCAATATCATGAGAATTAAATGCTCTACAAGTTTTGTTATGAAATGTTTTTGTTTACTGGCAATTTAAGGAGGTTTTGTAGTCGTAACAACTATAAGAGATACAATTCTGCGACCCGTTTTATCCAATAGTTCAAGTTGAAAAACTATAAAACTACTAATTTTACTCATTAATTTTATTTTCGGTCTGGTTTGCGTCAACTTTTGGGCCGAGAAGAAATTCAAGGAAACTTTTCAATATGTAATATAATATGACTTTCTTCATTAATAGAGAAATGCTCGTGTGAAACATTGCAGATTATTTTGAAACACCCAGTATGCTGATTATATGTAGTTGGAGAAACGGCTTTAAAGTTGCTTTTGTTTTTTTTAAGAAATAAAGCATCAGTGAAATTTGTACCGATTAACGATTGGAGTAACAGAATTTCTAACAGAATCCCAACGAATCGGCTAACATCGCGCCTCGATATTCCACTCTTCGTTCTACAATGAATATAATTTCTTGACCAGGCTGGCCGCAATTTTACCCTCTTCTCGTCGTTTGTCCGTCAACGCCTTTAATTGAATAGATCCGCGGATACCTCCTCACCGGACACACCCACCTCACGACCGAGCTACCGGTTAATTACAGAAACAAACAAAACACTACTTCCCTTTGCTACAATTACCTTCCATTATTCAACAGTCGTTAATTAACAGAATCCAATGAGCCGAAGGCGCTTTCTCTATGGTCGCACGACCGCGGCTTCGGCAATTAACAACGGTAATACACGACCCCGCAACAATGTGCTCACTGCTCCGCTGATAAGACGTTGTTATTAGAAAGGCGTCTCCGGTATTGTATTTCATAGTTCCGGTGAACGTCTGATTGAATATTTGTGATAGATTGAAACGTGTCCAGCGTTCTGTCTGCATATCATAGAATTAATTATCCCTTCTTCTATCTACGGGCTACGGATAATCTGTGCGTTTTGTAAAAAATTCACTTTCATTTTATAGTCCATAATGGCGCCTGCAGCGAATAGTAAATCAAGCATGAATACGTTTTGTTTCTAATCAGTCCGATTTTCTTTCTTCACTTGCTGTAAACAGGATTTGTCTTGGTGATGTAGATTTCTTCCGGTTGTGATTACGGACGGACGAGTTTCTTTACATTTGCAGAGTAGTTTCGCTCCTCCTTTCCCTTACTTGGGAATACCATGTCAAGATAGCGTCGTGTCAAGAAGATTGACAACTTCATGTTTTATTTCTGGCGTAATGAATGGAAACTTATTGACTTGCTTTACGCGTTTCTCAGATGTTTTACCTTATCTAGTACTAACTTATTACTATTTTCGTTGTTAACGGTGAAACACAGTTATGAATCAACACGTAAGTAATTAGTGTTACTATTTGCACAAATATTGTTATACTGAACAGCTAATGAATACGTTTTAATAAACACGCAGGAAATGAAAATATGTTTGGGTTTGAAAATATCTATTATAATTTTATTAATTGTTATCATTATTATTATTAGTTAGTGTCTTCTCGTCAGCTATATTGGGCTTTTCTTCCGAAAATACCCGGAAACGTTTTCATCATCCAGAAATACCAAGGAACGCGATTGCGTTTAGTTCTATTAATTGTTATCGTTATTATTATTATTAGTGTCTTATCGTCAGCTATATTTGGATTTTCTTCCGAAAATACCCGGGAAATTGTTCATTATACACAAATACCAAGGAATGCGATGGGGTATAATTTCATTAATTATTATCGTTATTTTTATTAGTGTCTTATCGTCAGCTATATTTGGATTTTCTTCCGAAAATACCTGGAAAATTGTTCATTAGACACATATACCAAGGAACGCAATGGGGTATAATTTTATTAATTGTCATTGTTGTTATTATTATTATTATTATTATTATTATTATTATTATTATTATTATGTGCGTCTTCTCATCAGCTGTATTTAGCTTTTCTCACGAAAATACTCGTAAACATTTTCATCATCCAGGAATATCCACCAAAATCTTTCTCTGGAGCTGCCTAAGTGTATTTATGCGGGAGGTAACGGATAACGGTTTCCAGGTATCCAGAACTTAAAAACGAGTACTTGTAGGCCTGTAGTGTTCGCAGTAGGACCAAGTGATAAGAACAAAAAACATTTTAGAAAATCAGTGAAAGTCAAAGCGGAGAAAACGATTTGGATAAACAGTTTTCCTTTTTCTTCTTCTTTTTTAACATTGACCAGTTTTCATCAACGCTGGCTCGTTTTATCCGATCCAGTTGCAGGATGTGCCTCTTGAATAAAAATTCTAATATATATATATATATATATATATATATATATATATATATAGGATTGCAATGTGTGCTGTAATCATTAAAATTCGACTCTCATATCCACAGTTTACCATAAACAAAATATAAGCACTAAAGCAAAATTGTTCTTGCATTTCATTTTATTCAGTAATATTTAACATAATATTTGGTCCTACAAAATATTCCACTCTAAAGAAAAAACACCAAATCGTAAGATGTTCCCCGCCAATGACCCACATGCCTCCTTACGTAGTTTACAGAACAATATTAATCTTTAAACTTGGCGGAGTCATTCCTTCTTCTGTCAAAATAGCTACTTAATTTCAGTCCCCTATACATTTGATAAGTATGTATATAAACTATTGAAATGTGCTTGGACCATCAATCTCTTTTAAAGTTTTTATATGGATAGAATTTATTTTACGTGATATCACATAACTGGTAGGTCTTTACAGTATATGTGAAATTTCTATAAAATCATATGGTGTTGGTTTTGGAGTGAATTGAAACAGTACCATCTCCGGAGATCTGGGTTTGAAGTGAAGAAGGATAGTACGTAACGGCACTTCAAAAATTAATCGCGTAACGCTGTGTCACGTTGACGTGATGGAAGCTAATTTTAAAAAAACCAAACAAAGTCGCATCGATACTTTCAGAAAAATTCGGTTTATACCGTCTTAATCGACGTTAAAATTTATATTTTAAATTCCAGTTTACATTAAAAGTTGTTGTAAATCAATGATTGGGTGAAAATTTGTAGAATATACGGTATTTAATTATACTGCTGATGTAATTATGTATGATTTCTGCAGTAGTTTTCAAAGCTCGCCGTAAAACGTTCAAGCTGTTATAATTTGCGTACCGGATGACATCGATGTTTATGAAGACAATATTTCTCTAGCATATTTTAGATTTAGATTTTTATTACATCACGGATAATTCGTTTTCCGCGAAGGACATTTGCCAAGATAAGTTATTGCTAATTACTGTACACATTGATGTTTATTACCAACAGTAACGTAAATAATGGACGTTTGTTAAATAAACCATCACCATAAATAAGGAGATATAGGCGAGGTCATCACGCTGGTTTCAGTAACAGATATCTGATATGACAAGTGTTCCAACTGGCTCATGTAGTTCTGTTGGTGTCGAAGTCCACTGAACATAAATTCGATTTTACTCTCTGTCATCACGAAGAATTAAAAACGAAGCTTTCTCGTATCCACCTTCGAAAAAAATTCTGCTACGAACCAAAAATAAAAATCATGCATCATGTTTTCTTCTCCTTTTTATTAATTAGGACAATTAATTCGAAAACACGACATATGACTTTATTTTTGGTTCAATAACAGAATTTTATTCTTTTTTCTTAAAAATTATAATTACACGTATTTTATTAAATAATTTTGTATTTGTTGTTATTTTAATTACGATTTTTGTCGATAACACGATACATTAACGTAGGTAGTTATTATCAACATAACTTTAAATTTATAGCTTATCAGCTGATCATTACGAATTAATATAAACAACATAACCTAAAACTTACTATAACACACGGTATATAGATACACGGCCACGATGGGTGTGTTCAATAGACTACCGCGCGCGTGACGTCACTGGATCAAACTCTTCACTGCTACCACCGTAAATACAATTCTATTTACGGTAACTGCTACTTTATGTAATTTCCCGTTTAACAATGCGATGTTCTGTAAATGTAGTTGGAGATTCGGTGTGTTTATGTGAGTGTTGTGTTTTAAGTAAAAGGTCTTTTTTGTGTAAAAAGGTGTTTTAAATAAAAGGTGATAACTGCGTTTTGTGGTCGAGGTTTAATAAGTGTAAGAAAAAATTTAAGTAGCCTATGTTTTGAATCTTAAAAAATACATAATTTGTTTTGTTTGCTGTTGTATGATTGTGTATGCATAACAATGACTGGTTGTGCTATTGCCAATTGCTATAATAATGATAAGGATTGTAAAGGGAAAGGAATTATATTTGACAGAATTCCAAAAGACGAAGGCTTGAGAAAAGCGTAGGTTTATGAGTGTAAACGAGCAGATCATTTTAATTTTGATAATGTTAAAGTCTGTTCATTTCATTTTAATTACGATGATTTCGAGAGGGATTTTAAATCCGAATTACTAAATACGAAACCTAAAAAACAGCTAAAATCCGGTGCCATTCCACGTTTTAACATTCCCACCGTTGAAAATAAATGTATCAATTCTAAACGAGCTGCAAGGATTAAAAAACGTTAAAATCAAGAAACATTAAAAAAACTTATTGATGAATCCGATGGAAATCTACCAGGAAAATCGCCTGTAAATGGAAATGACGTTGGTGCAATTGTAACGTGTAATTCTGTAAATGAAACCCACCCTTCCGTAGTCAGTAATTTTAATACAAATATCGTTGTAAATAGTGCCTCTGTAGAAGAAATGAAATGTTTAAGAAATGAAAATTTACTTTTGAAGGAACAAATTCAACTTGCATTACAAGAACTTGTCTCGGTTAAAAAAAATGTGTCAATGGATTGGCTGTCAACTTTTGTCAAAAGGCTATCTTATGTATCCTACTGAAGAATGGTTGAACGTCGTGGTAAAAATGGAAAGGGACTTTTTAAACTATTATGGTGAGAATGGGCTAAATAAAGAAAAAGGTGTGATGAAAAATCTGGTAGACAAAAATAATAAGTATTCTTCAGTAGATGAATTTACCATATCCTGTTACGTCCGTACCCGTACATTTATGAGGATTAAATCTTTAAATAAAAAGAAGTCTGTAAAAAGAAGTTACGGAAATAAATCCACTAATGCCGAAAGGAAGACAAGTAACAAACTCAGTAAACTACAGTAACTTGTACTATCGAATAGTTTGTTATCTATATATTAATAATATATATATATATATATATATATATATATATATATATATATATATATATAGAGAGAGAGAGAGAGAGAGAGAGAGAGTGTGTGTGTGTGTGTGTGTGTGTAAGTTCTAAGAAATACGTATGTTTTATTTTACTGTTTACAAATAGCCATACGTCTATGTGCTATTTAATTTGTTGTTAATTTTTTGTTTGAGATGTGCGTTTTCACATTCAACTACATAATTGTCACGGAAAATCAGCAGATACGTAATTCATAATGTGATATGCTTTTAACTTTCAAACAAAAAATAACCCTGGGATTTTTCAAGGTATAACTTACGTAATATTGTATAAAGTAAAAAGTTTCCGTTTTGACAATGAATGAATTCAGTAAGTAAAGTTCCTTACAATTAATATAAGGAATTATTATTGTAATTACTATAATATAGTTACTAACACTAACATTACAAACTTTTTCTACTAAACACTACGACTGAGCTTGATCTGATGACGTACTTCAGCCGGCAAGTGATTGGGGGACATGCGCGTGGCCCCTACCGTGTATCTATATACCGTGCTATAACCTATCAGCTGTTCAATGAAATTAGCTGATCGTTACGCATTAATGTAAAACAACTGATCTTTTAATGTATAACTACCAAAATTAAATTAACGATTCATTTTATATTTTTACATCAGTCAAATTTCTTCACAGTTTCCGTAGTGTAGTGGTTCTGATTTGTGCCCTAAAGGTGCAAGGTACTCCGGTTTGACGATCCCAGGCGAAAAAACAGGAAAGTTTTAATTATAATTAATTTAACGTGAGACTTGCGACGCGCAAAATATACTATTGTATATCAGTATACATGTTTCTCGTGTCACGTGACGCAAAATCCAACATTTTGTAGCAGCCCTAAAACTCGATACATGTTAATATTTTGTTCGAATCCTTCAATAGCATGTCGCAACGATATGCGTTATCTCAGTGCGATAATTATAGCAACACTTTTAATGACCTGTTGGTGTCACAAGAAGCTGAAACAGTGCATTTGTCTGCCAGGTGTTTATTCAAGACCCATTTGGTTGTGAACTGCTATTTTCGAAGCGGTGACATTTTTACAGGTTGTAAGTCGAGGATTCGCTGAAAGAAAAACGCTAAAGAAAGTTTTCCGTTCTCCCATTTTTTACACGTGAGAAGGGTGAAATCAAGGAGATTCGAACATTGTTTCGTATCATAAATCAGTACCAAAGCGACATAGTTTGTCTTTGGCCATAAGTTTGTTGGTTCCGAACTGCGATATCGCATAACGTTGCGACATGCGATATTTATCGCAACAAAGTGTAACAGCATAGTTTGTATTTGGTCTTAAATAAGAGGGTGTTGGTTCCGAACTGCGATATCGCATATCGTTGCGACATGCGATATTTATCGCAACAAAGTGTAACAGCATAGTTTGTATTTGGTCTTAAATAAGAGGGTGTTGGTTCCGAACTGCGATATCGCTTATCGTTGCGACATGCGATATTTATCGCAACAAAGTGTAACAGCATAGTTTGTATTTGGTCATAAATAAGAGGGTGTTGGTTCCGAACTGCGATATCGCTTATCGTTGCGACATGCGATATTTATCGCAACAAAGTGTAACAGCATAGTTTGTATTTGGTCATAAATAAGAGGGTGTTGGTTCCGAACTGCGATATCGCATATCGTTGCGACATGCGATATTTATCGCAACAAAGTGTAACAGCATAGTTTGTATTTGGTCATAAATAAGAGGGTGTTGGTTCCGAACTGCGATATCGCATATCGTTGCGACATGCGATATTTATCGCAACAAAGTGTAACAGCATAGTTTGTATTTGGTCATAAGGATAGGTGTGTTGGCATTGAACTACGATATCGCATATCGCTGCGACATCAAAATATAATTGGTTTATGTTGACCGTTTAACCGGATTCCACTAAACCGAGGTGTTACTGTACTCAGATTACCGGTTATTACGTCCAAACGGTATGTTTGTTTAAAACAAGCAGGATGCAAGTCGGAATGCAACTAAACATGTCTGATAATTAAGTAATCAAGGCCTCGCAGTGTAATTAGGCTACACTTCCGAGCGCCTAGAAAGAAAGTAATTTAATCTGTCTGACCGTGTTGAGTCGATCGTGTTCGCATCAGTTACGTGTTATAATGATAATTAAAAGCGGAAGGAAGGAAGGATTAGGCAATAAGCATCCGATACAACTTCCTAGTTCTCTTCGCCGAGGTATGCGCTCATTACGCTGAATAACACTTCTCGCTTTCGTTTTTAATTGTTCACGGGTAAAACCGTACGCAGAGAAACACGTGGAATTATTCACAGCGTAGGAAGACAATTTCAATTACAATTGGAAAGTAGAAAGACGTAATTGGCGCGAATAAACAGCGAGCAGTAAAAATAGCGGCTTTACGTGTAATTTGGTTTTGCGAGCGGCCGGGCTGCGTTCGCAGCGAACCAATTAAAACGCAGCTGCTGGTTTTAATGGAAATAAAGTGCATTGTACGCAATCCCGTGACCGCAACATGCCAGGCAGTACTGTTTAGCCGGAGTCTAATAATATGTAAACATCATGATCAGTCAACCCAGTGAACTGAGCTCGCAGAAACAATCACCTCGCTATTTAATTTGAAAGATACAATGTAGACCTTTTAAAATGAAATATCTGTAAAAACAGTGCAGATATGTAAGTGAAGTTCTAATTACAGAAATCCTTTTCGGTTTTTAATAAAAGGGACTACAGTAACGATCACCAAATCAAGCAGCGTTGCCACATAGTGCATGTTAGTTACAACAGTTTTGCGTGGTTCGACGCGCTTTGCTTCCTAACACTGTTATAACTTTATATATTTATTTGTCTGTAAGGGGAAGTCACAATTTAGTAGAGGGTGTTGTGTTGTGTGTTTCTGCTATCGCGTTCCTTGGTATTTCTGGATGATGGAAAACGTTTCCTGGTGCTTTCGGAGAAAAGCCAAAGGTAGCTGACTAGAGGATACAAATAATAATAACGATAACAGTTAATAAAATTATAATCAATATTTTCAAACCCAAACAAATTTTCAATTCCTTCGTGTTTAGTAAAACTTAATTATCTGTTCATTATAATAATATTTATGTATATAGTAAAACTAATTAGGCCTACTTAAATGTTGATTCATGTTTGTATTTTACCGTTAAAAAACAGTAATATTACAAGGTAGTACTATAACAAGAGGTAAAATATCTAAGAAACGCATAAAGCAAGTCAATGCATTGATAATGCCTTAAAAACGGCTAGGTGTAGTCTAATTGCTAATTTTAATTAAAACATGTAATGAGTTCTGTCACTAAGCGAGGGTTTTGTTCGTTTTGCAAGAAGCAAAGTTTCGTCAATGGGAAAGTTGGAGGGAACAGTATTTTCTAAATCGTGTGCGTTTATTTAAACATTTCCCCCATATAAATTTCTGTTTGGCTCTTTAAACATAAGCGACAATTAAAGTAAGCAGCATAGTACATTTCTCCACTATAACCTTTCTCTGTGTGCTTGTTCTGCATTTATATTTGTTTGTTCCTATCGTAATTTTGAATTTAAGTAACCCGTATTTGTTATTATACAGTGGTAACAGGTTATGTTTAAATAAATTAGCTTATTAAATTTGTATGGTGAGGTGGCGAGAGAGGTTGACACGAACTAGGCAACACTGGGTGCACAAATCTTAAATCTGCTTGCTCGTAATAAACGTGATCAGCTGTACAGTTTTGAATAATGCAATCAGCTGATCAAGCTATTTCAGGCTGTATTCAGTAAGACAGGTGTTTCTTATCGCTGTAATACGTAAAACCATTTTGCACAATAAGAATTTAACCGAACAGATACGTGTACAACTCTCGGAAGATGTAAATAAATCCTAACTATACGATTTTTTCGCCTACGATTGTTTCCCAGAATCTGCTTTTAATAGAACGGTTGCTGTTTAAATAATTTTACTTTAGAAGTATTCCATTATAATAAGTTCCAGAATAACCGTGCTTCGTTCAGCGGAAAGTTTATATGTACAGCACTTTTAATTAAACTAGTAAGAATAATTATAGGCATTGTTTTTTTAGGTAGGTATCCATATGACCAGTGTTATACGTGTTTGTTTTGTAACTAAAACTATTTTTTCTAAAAATGAGATCCACCAAGATGGATTTTTTTGAACCAGAAAACGGTATGTTCAATTATATCAAGATTAGAATCGTTTTCAAAAGAAGAAGGACAAGATAGTTCGTTTAATGTTATTGGGTAGATTTTAGGTAGATACTTATGTAGTGAGTGTTATACGTATAGAAATACTATATTGAAAACTAATTTGTCTAAAGAGATTTTTTATGATCCTAGATGGATTTTTGAGCCAGAAAATGGTTCATTCAAACGTAATATCAAAATTATAATCGTTTTCAAAAGAAAGACATACAGGTTTGGGTAGGATTTTAGGTAGACACTCATTTGGTCAGTGTTATACGTGTTATCTTTTTTTGTAATTAAAAAACATGAGACCTACCTAGAATGATTTTTGAGCCAGAATTTTTTTTTTAATTTTAAGGCGAAAAGCACATTAAGGCTATTATCGCCTCCCTAAATGTAAGTGTGAGTGTAAAGTGTTAAAGTCGCAAGTGTAGTGTTGTAAGTGTAAGTGTGTGTTAGACTCGGGTATCACGAGGAACGTCTAAATCCTCTCAATAGGTGCAGCTAGTCTGCACCCCTGCGGGTCTTTTGAGCCAGAAAACGGTACATTTCAACATTATATCAAAATTAGAATCGTTTTCAAAAGAAAGATATACAAGTTAGTTCGTTTAATATTGTTGGGTAGGATTTTAGGTAGACACTCATTTGGTCAGTGTTATACGTGTTTTTTTGTAATTAAAACTAATTTTTCTAAACATGAGACCCACCTAGATGGATTTTTTAGCCAGAAAACGGTAAAACATATATTTTTTAAGGTTTTTTTTGGAAAATCAATGACTGAATTTACGCTGTTAATTACATCGTACAATGTTTTATCCGCCAGGTCCTGTTGCATACAAACTGAATGTTTTTGTAAACGCGACTACTAACTAGAACAACCGCTATAGCCTTTCTTCTGCCAGAACGTTAAGCACAAAGCAAAAACGTCTGTTAACAGCCACTAATTTCCTTCCATCCTACTCCACTTTGTGTCCTTGTCTTCGTCAGCCGGGATCGAACCTTTCACTCTGCCGGGCACGATGTTGCTGTTTACAATCACGCGTCCCTAGAATTACTTAATCCTTGCTAGAAACACGATTAGTCGGTTCTGGTTGAGGTTGACATCCTTCAGCGATTCCTTCCGTCTGTTACTCGATGTCCGATATTTTGTATTGTAAGGATCCGTGTTAGTCGCTGTTCTCTAATTGTTACTAATTTACCCACCAAGGTGGTTTTTTGGAGCCTGAAAACAGTATATTCTAGCGTTATTTCAAAATCGTTGAGCCTTTTTCGAAGGAAAAACGAAATATATATATAAACAATCATACATTAAAATATTGTTAGATTAATATTTTAACAAAATACACTAAATGCTATTAGCAAATTTGTTTGTAAAATAAGCTATTATGATTTACATTATGGTAAGATCTATATCATAGACTTTGAAATGATCGTCGATACTGACCTTCGCATCAGTTTTAAAAGTACTGTGTGTGTGTGTGTGTGTGTGTGTGTGTGTGTGTGTGTGTGTGTGTGTGTGCGCGCGCGCTCACGTTTAGTCCGATTTTATTCAGACTTTGTATAGAATTCGATTTTGGTCATAGCTGTGACACTTTCATTAACCAGTGAAATTCGTTGAACAGTTTCAAAATGGCGGGCTTTTAAAATCTTTAAAAAGTCGTTGTCTTAAATATTTTTGACAAATCTGATTTTACCGTCGTAATCACCCTTAGAACTGCATAAATTGTTAGTGTTGCAGTTGCAGTATTATTCACGGGTCAGAATAATAATAGTTGGGTATTAGCACGGGTCAGAAGTTTTTTTTGTTTCTTGTTTTTTGCATTACATTGAAAATGCGAAAATAAAGTATTGTCGCCCCGTAAAATTCAGTTTCTTAATTTCAACTGGTTTTGAAAATTCTAAACGCTTGTAATTGCAGATTGGTATTATGCAGATTGCTGTATTACGATGGTGAAATCAGAATTTAAAAAAGGGTTAGATAAAAAAGTATATTTTGGGAGGAAATTCGCTTAAATCACGTCAGCGAAACGTCCACGATTATTTACAGTAACTCGCACGCACCCACACACACGCACACAGTAGAAACCATCGCTAGAACAGACAGGTAAACAGATATCGTAGTTTTTTTTACTAGATTTTCATTTGTATACGGTCTTCCTGCCAAAGAGAACATTCCCCGTTATCCTACCAAGGCCAGTAGCCCAGCAGAATGTCCCCGGGTAATCCGTCGATCTGCACGATCGCATCGATATTGTCTAAAATTGTTTGCGTAAAAACGATGTTTTTTTATTGTTTCACAGAAATCGTGCAATCGTGCAGTTAGCTCGTTCCGCTCACGGAGGCATCTTTCAACATTCCGTGGCGTGGGGCGATCCTGCGGCCTTGGAGGACATTCGGACATTCACCGGTACCACGGCTCGTACAGTTTCGTTCGGAATTATTGTAAAGTCGTTTGTCGGCGATGACTTATTGTCTGACCGATTGATGAGCGCCTGATTAACGTTAAAAAGAATAAACATGAAACGTGGCAGTTCTGTTAGATTATCCAAGCCCAGGCTAAAGAGGAATACCGTAGAAAGATGATCAAAGAATAAATTTCACTATTGAAAAAACAAAAACCTGCATAGATTCTCATTTATCGGTGCATCAGATTTTGATCAAGTTTTTGGTCATTTGCTAAACTTCGTAAGTCAAATATAGCAAATTAGAACGAGGAAAACGGGAAAATAAACAGATCGCCGTCGAGTTTTTTAATTTTTCGATTTACTTCCGAAAATTTGTTTTATTTAAAATTTGGGACCCCTTTTTGGTTTGCGATGATTCGATTATAATAAAATAATTGAGAAAAATCTGTTTTACCTCATGTTTAATGGGAGTTTATTGCATGTGAGGAAGTTTGTGTAGTGTTTTTGCAAGTGCAATACTATATAGTGTACAAATTGAATTATTTTTTAATAAAAAAAATCGCTATCAGTTGTCCACTTTTTTTCTTGTTAACCGTTTCTAAATGGTTTTTCACCGTAATTGTAATGTTTTATATGAAAAACAAAAAGCAGTCTTAGGTTTAAGGGAGGGCCTCGTTTCATTTTTATCTCTTCCTTATAATAATTACAGAATTAGCCTATCATTATCCCCGTTATTAATTCAGGCTTTAAGCTTTGCTCTGTATACACGCGATGTAATACGATGCCCCTGCATATCTGAATGTGCTTACAGTGTATTCGTAATTTATATAGTCTACAGATGGCTCCACGGTAGTACTCGCAACAATTTTCGCCAATTTAACCGGTAACCTTAATATTCACGAACATATTACCGGATCAACTCTTTCTCCACGAAGCGGTTATAATTATAATAGGTCTTGCCGTTCAGTCAGTATTACAGGGAATAACCAAAAACTGTACCGTCAACGATAGTACAACAACAGAGTCCGACATTTTGAAACAGAAGTGAATAGGGGAAAAATTACATCTTTCGGGCTGTATGCAAGGTATCTGCGTACCAAATTTCAAAACAATCGGTCCATGCGTTTGGTCAAAACTGCGTAAGAAACACAAACCAAATGTCGAACGGTCAAGTTGAAACAGGCCGCCTCGGTGGCCTAGTTGGTAGCGTACTAGGCTTTCACCCCGAGGACCCGGGTTCGATTCCCAGCCAGGGCTTGGCATTTTCATACGTCATCCCATCGTCTGGCTTTTGGTTTGTTTGTTACACAGTTTTAGCCAGACGTATCGATTGGGAATTTGGCACGAAGTTACTTTGTATGAAGCCCAACAGAACGCCGTATGTGTACGTTTTTTTCTTATTCACTTCCAGTTTAAGATGGCGGCTTTTGGTTTAACGATGACGAGTGTAGTTGGTGGCTGTTTCCTGTAATACTGGCTGAACGGCTTAAGCTATCGTAATTTTTACCGCTTCATGGAGAAAGAGCATAAAATTTCTAATAAAGTTGGTTTCCTAAATATTACGGTTACCGGTTAAATTGGCGAAAATGGTTACGAGCGTGTCAGAGCGGTGATCAGGCAATTAAGAAAACTGCGATGTATGTTCTTCGAACTGCTGGTAGGCCTATCTAATGAGGACATCTGCACCCGTGAGAAGAATATTTCCGTACTCGGTACGGAGAGAGAGATTTGATCGTAGACTTAATGTTATAAAACTTGTAGGCGTCACTTAATACTTATTTCGTATTTGTAGTGACGTTAAAATCGCGTCCCTTTAATTAAATTAAATTTGTTCTTCACCCATCAGCCGTGTCAGGTCCTTCAGGATTTCCTTAAAAAACACAGTTTTTTTATCGTTTTAGAGATCAAAAACACGTTACCTACTTTCACACGATAGTAATTTGGAGGTTATGCGGGTCACTTTTATTTCCAATTTTTATCGTAGTTCCCGCGCTTTCATATTTTTGATTATTGCGCTTGGTCAAGTAATAAAGCGTTTTGGCTAAAAAAGTGCCGAAAAGTCGAAAACAACCCACACTGCATATTTACCGAATCATTTACAATGCACATTTTAGAACTTATTTATTAACTGTTATGAAATTTGTGTAGTGTGTTGACTGAAGTTGGAATAAGCTACCAACGAGAGGAAATGAAATCACGAATTCAAAGATAAATAAATCAAGATTAAAGAGATTGTATAATGCGTTGAATCGAAACTCGTGCATTTATAATTGGCAATGAAAAGCTTAATTATAGCGGCCACAAAGGCCCACCTGCTGAACTTGTCCGAACGTCCTACTTCCCGGCTAAATCTATAGGTTCGATTTGTTTGATGATCTTTGTTTCGCTCGGCCACAAACCGGTTTGCGCAAGCGCATTGCCGTACCTTCTGACTGTATCGGCGAAATTATTCTGTATTTCAACTAGGGCCTATTCAATTTAGGTGTTAAAAAATTAAGATTTTATGCTCGATTTCATTCAGCTTCCACTAGGCCTCTATCCTAGTAAATAATGAGTTTAATGTGTAATCTACTTCCGGTTAGTGTAGAATTTGTTAATCTCTGGATATAATAATAACGTTTTGGTGTGTTATTATTAACACAACTCCACACTTCTACAAGACATAAAGATGTATGAATGAATTTATAGTAGGCCTATTACTCTATTGCACTCCGATCTTTGTAAATCTATTGCGCCCCCTGACATGTTCAGTTACCCTGCCTTCTCCAGTCCTAGTCTCTTTATAAGGTCTAAGATTTGGAGAGGATTCAGGGTAAGTTAGCTCCCCCCCTCACTTCTTGGTGTGACTCCCCTGTTCCATATTGAAGTGTTTGCTTGCTCTGCTAATTCCCTTTCAATTTTGCTTTTTGTTTACCTTTATTACGGATGTTCTGCTCCATTTGACCAACCTTTTTACTGCATGGTGAGATCCCGCTCATTGTAATTTATAATCTTACTTGTGGAAACATCTACAAGAGCTACGGTTTACAAGAAATGAGGTCCGCTCATACAGAGCCCTGCGTGCATGGATAAGGCTATGGTACACTGGTAGGTCTCTTAAGGCTCCGTTTGATACACCATTTGGCCGGATTCATTCACTACATCAGCACGGTTCAGAAGTTATTTTTGTTTCATTTTTTTTTCAAACTCATTCTTTCTAACTAGATCCATGTCGTAATTCCAGTAAAGTTACATTGACCTATTGTCTGTTCATTTTATTTTGAAAATATCTGTTCAAGTTGGCAGTGAAGCAGTTTATGTGGAATTATACGAGTAGAAAATATTTAAATTTTTTCAATTTTCAATTTTTTTTTTTTTTTACAGTCGAGAGAGTTTTCTAAAGGTTTCCTTAGCTTGGAAACCGCGTCTATGCGACCTTGAACCGATTGTAATAAATATCACCCCAAAGTCAATTTAATTCAGAAAAAAGACCGCAGAGTCGTGGGCCTTTTTTGCTTCACAATCATACATTAGGAAACGCGGCCTGCAGTTCCTATCCCTTCAGAACACAGAGTCCTACAGTTTCTGTCTGCGATGTGATGATTAAATTACAACGCGTTATATTCCTACGCCTTTGTACATGCATCATGGTAACGCCTTGTGAATTGTCAACCCACTTAAAACATCGGTGTTGTGTTGTGTTGTGTAGGCCTGAGCACTGGTTACGCAATGTTTCTTTTTTATGCAGATCTGATGTTTGCATGCGGAACTATGTCATTAACGTTAAGAATTATGCATTCCTTATATTATTTATAGTTGCATAACGCATTCCTTTCTCAGGTTACAGTACCTAACGTGTCATCGCTTCTTGCTGAAACTGTTTAGGATCAACTGTGCCTGCAAAATCTAACGTAAGGTTAACGTAACTAGAGAACAACGTGTTTGTATAAAGTTAATATTCTAGTTTCGCCAATCAGACTATATCTAAATCGCATCCATTTTTTTATGTTCAGAAAATAATTTTAAAACGCTAAAATAATATTGTAATTTCAACTTTAGATGATCAAAGAAGGTTCGTACATTTTGAAATTAAATAATGACGTGATTGAAGCGAATTCTCAACAATAATCGCCCTCAGATTCATTTTTCGTATTTTGAAAATTTAAAACGCTAATTTATGTAAGGTTATTCGTTTTTTTAAATATTGGAACTGTTTGACGGGATCTGTCAAGCTACAGTAATCGATTTTTATGGCAAGTGACAGTTATGACCAAAATTTCGAACGTAAAAGTTCACGCACGCGCCCCACACCACACACACACCACGACGACGATTAGCTGCACGAGCGTATATAGTTGCATGAGGAGGGTTGAGGGCGGAGAAAGTCTCTGGGGAACCCACGCACTTTCAAAAACATTGACTCTTCTCTATATGTAAGGCATTGAATTTTATTTAGTGTAAAAAACGGTCGTTGAAGCAGTCTTACCTACTGGTAAAAAGAGAATTATTACATTATTTAATGGTTTATAATTTTGGCTTTTTGTAAGACCAATGTTTTGCGAGTGACCTTTGGCTAGAACAAGGTCACGCGCTCAGCTGCACTTGTCAACTATATGCGTGTATTTTAACGATACCCCAGAACGGTCTAGAGGTCACAATCACCGGAGCTCATTTCAAGGTCATGGGTCTTACTATAATGGCTACGCTAAAGAATGTCACACGAGTTGTTTGACCTTTCGTTAAACTGTGGAGTACAATCAAGCGTGTGTGTAATTTGAGCAGTGTCAAGTGAAGTGGCGTAGTGTTTTCCCATTTTTACGATGGGAAGTTAACTAGACCTATAAACGTTATCACAAGACTCAAGATGGCTCGTAACAGGACAGACAAACCCCAGCGTTGGTCGCTACACTTCCATGCCCTGCAAACATTAAATTTACAACCTTGTTAATTGCTGTTTAAACTTTAGACAGCACACACTTTCTAACACGGGCTTTCTAGATGATCCTGCGGATAACGCTGGGTTAATCGGAACAGTAAACATTATTTCACGGTGTACAGCATCCTTGGCACAGTGTTTTCGCTGATTAAAGCAAAATTCTTCAGACTGGAACTGCTGTATTTTTATTTCGCATAGCTTCTTGTAAGTGCGAAGTTTAAGCACGTAGTAACACTCGTGTTAGTTTTCCTTGTTTAGGCGCCTGTGGAGTACTGACTTGTATATTGAAAATCGCGGTTCCTACAGATTGATAATAGATTCGTTGGAGGTTATGGGGTTTGTTGGGAAAACCGCGGTGCTTGTAGATTGACTGATAGATTCGTTAGAGGTTATGATGTTTGTTGGGAAAACCGCGATGCTTATAGATTGACTGACCGATTCGTTAGAGGTTATGAGGTTTGTTGGGAAAACCGAGGTGCTTACAGATTGACTGATAGATTCGTTGAGATTATGAGATTTGTTGGAAGAACCGAGGTGCTTACAGATTGACTGATCGATTTGTTAGAGGTTATGGGGTTTGTTGGAAAAACCGCGGTGCTTACAGATTGACTTATCCATTCGTTAGAGGTTAATGAGGTTTGTTGGGAAACCGAGGTGCTTACAGATTGACTGATAGATTCGTTAGAGGTTATGAGGTTTGTTGGGAAAACCGAGGTGCTTACAGATTGACTGATCGATTCGTTAAGGGTTATGGGGTTTGTTGGGAAAACCGTGGTTTGTTGGATCGAAAACCGGGGTGCTGCTTACAGATTGACTGATAGATTCGTTGAGAGGTTTGTTGGGGAGGTTTACAGATTGACTGATCGATTCGTTAAAGGTTTTGGGGTTTGTTGGGAAAACCGCGGTGCTTACAGATTGACTGATAGATTCGTTAGAGGTTATGAGGTTTGTTGGGAAAACCGAGGTGCTTACAGATTGACTGATCGATTCGTTAAGGGTTATGGGGTTTGTTGGGAAAACCGTGATTCTTACAGATTGACTGATCGATTTGTTAGAGGTTATGGGGTTTGTTGGGAAAATCGCGGTTCCTACAAATTGACTGATCGATTCGTTGGAGGTTGTGGGGTTTGTTGGGAAAACCGCGGTCCTACAAATTGACTAATCGATTCGGTAGAGGTTATGAAGTTTGTTGGGAAAACCGCGGTGCTTACAGATTGACTGATCGATTCGTTAGAGGTTATGGGGTTTATTGTCCTCGAACACCACGATCTATTGAGCAATCAAGCCTTTTAGATTCAATAGAATGGTAATTTCAGTGAGTTAGGAAATCCACTGACTAGCTCATTCTGATATAGGTTTTCTGGATCTTGGAAGCCAAACATCCTTTGCATCCTGTTGGCATTTGCAGTTTCTGTAATCGTCCCGCATATAGGCTAACGCAAGGTTTCTCTGTGATATAAATTTCCTGGCTGATAACACTCCTGTCTTGGGGTACAGTTTCACACAGCCCTTTAAGGGGTTTTGTTTTTCATTCCCAAAGTTTGATCTCGGGATATCTTCTGCTTCTAGGTTTATTACAGGCCCATTTGCTACAGTCGCCTCTCTTCTCAGTTTGCGATTATACACTCTCGATAGACGTTTGAAGACGGACCCATCTTCCGTTGCAGATTGAGTAGGTCCGCCTAACGACCCCACAGTCTGCTGCAATTCACTGCTGGTGGTTTCCACCTTCAATACCAATTTTTTCCATATGTATATATATATATATATATATATATATATATATATATATATATATATATGTGTGTGTGTGTGTGTGTGTGTGTGTGTGTGTGTGTGTGTGTGTGTGTCTGCATTAGCCCAAGTGTGCACAATAGTTGGACATTAAACACAAAAAAACGTTAAAAATATATTTTTTAATATATATGTGTTATGTATGTATATATAACAGGTGATACACATTGATACGTGTGTGTGTGTGTGTGTGTGTGTGTGTGTGTGTGTGTGTGTGTGTGTGTGTGTTAGTTATATTCACTCCTCATTTCCACTTTTGTCAGATTTTAGTTTCCGTCCATCAAAATTCCCACAAGTAACGTAAGAAGTAAAATTTACATCCATTCAGAGCCTTGCATGTAAGGTTAGATTAAAACTGGAGTTCGCTTGATTTGTGGAAATTGCATCAACTTAAGCTCTTCCTCAGCCACACACCCTTCGCCGAATGCTGTTCTAGCTTGCCTTGGGATGCAGGGAAGATGGATCAACGAATATTAGATCATTCCTAACTGACTGAAAGTACATCTGCCATTATAAAAAGCGTGCTCAATTTTAGTGGCTGAACTCCCAAGTAATTGTACTATCTTGCTGCTACCACTAAATATAAACGTACTTGAATGATAACCCTTATGAGAGTTTTATGAGAGCTCGCTGCTGGTGGCATCTTGCGGCATAGTGTTCAACTACAGTTAAATAGATAATAGTACTGTCTATTTTCTCAAACTCCTGCATCCCCTGCCTTTGAAACTTGCAGCCTTTCTTAGCGGCAGATAGTTCAATTACTCGGACTTCAGCCGCTAATATCGAGAACGCTTTTTATAATAGCGGCTTTACTTCTGATCCGTTTATATTCAGCGCTGCTACGAACGCTGCAAGCTTCAAGTACATGGGGTAGAGAAATTTGAGAAAATATACGGTACTATTACCTATTACCTATTTAACTATAGTTGAATACTATGCCGCGCAAGATGCCACCAGCATCTAGCGCTCACAAAGCTCTCGTAAGAGTTATCATAATATTACGTTTATATTCAAGGCACGTTTATCCAGCTAGGGCACTTTGAGGTTGCCAAAACCGAGAACCACTAAAAGGATACACGTACCGTTAGTATAGGCTATAAACATATCACGAATTCATTATCTAATAGCGTTTACCATTAAGTCCAATCATGTACTCATTTACCTGGCTGTAGTTGATCTTTGCTTAAAACGGGAAGTATCGATTCTTTACGTAATTGGTGTGCAATTTGCAAACCGCGCTCTATCAGGACGTGCTGGCTATTAGCAACGAGATCTTGAGCAGTAATCTGTTTCATTCAGATCGGCGGTCCCGTTACTGCAGCACAGTATATTTGTTTAATTACTGCACTTAGTGAGGTTGGGTTTACTGTATGTGGAGCACAGGTTGGTAAGAGAGCGTGGGAATATAATGGATTATTATCTGGAACGTGTGATTTTATTGATACTTTAACGGAAGCACGTAACGATTGGACAAGCGAGTAGTGTTGCTTTTATTGCCGTTTTAATGGTAAACCGATTTATGTAATGAAACGTTTTCTTAGTTGGGAAAAAGTAGGCTTTATTAAAGGCATTGGGCTTTAAAATGTATCTAATAGGGATTTACATTAAACAAATATTTACTTTATTATGTTCGTGTTTTAGTACTCTCACGATCGTAATTTCGGTTCGATTTGAACAAAATTTTGCAAAAAAATCGATTTTGCTAATAGCTTCTGCAAGTTACTCAAGCAAAATCCGTTTACAGTTTAAGAATGCCGAGTATATTAAATAGTAAAGAATTCTCAGTGTAGTAGATATCTTCAAATTTTTTTGGAAATTTGTTTCCACGATCGTAAACATTATAATCTGAAGTAAATTAGCATTTTACATTTGTAAATTCCACTTAAAATTTATGCGGGTTTTAAGGCTGATTTTGAAAGGGAAATCTGATTATCAGAGAAGGGCAAGATATAAAAAATGTTTGGCTGTCATATTGTTTAGTTGTTTGTCGTATTGTCACTTCAGTGACGTCAGCGAGGCAGCTGCGTGCAGCGCATATTTTTTACACGAATTCAGAATTCTCCTTTAAAATTGAAACTGTACAAATGTTTTTTAGATGAACATAACACCTTTTTCATAGTGGATGAAAAATTCAGTTTTTAAGTTATTTAGTAGTGTTGATTACTAGCGAATGTCCATTGGAAAATGAACTATTTGAGCAGCCGTTATAGTAACACACCGACCTTGAGATAATCGCTGTGACCCTTGACTCTCTTGTGACACCTTGAGACACACTCTCTCCCCTCATATATGTATACACACACACGCGCGAGCGCGAGATAATCCTACACGTCTAGTAATATGTCGGTGTTGTTTGTTTTTTTTTTGAAAAAAAATATGAAAATTAGAATCTTACGTCACACACACCCGACTGTGTGTCAAGTAAACAATAAACAATGAAATTAAGGTGAGTTTCCGCAGATCGGAGAAGCGTTTTTCCTAGTTCTTACAAGAAATACTCAGACATTTATGGGGAGATATAATGTGTGAGAAAGCAAAGGTTTTTATTAAAAAATGAATAATGATTACTTTAAAACCAGTGACGAGTGGCGCGATAAATTTAAGAAACGCTAAATTAGAGAATCCGTTCTTTGTCTATCGTGCTGTGTTAATGTTGTTGCTCCGTTCATATAGAAGTTTAAAGAAACAGTAAATAATTTAAGTTTAGGTGCGAATCAAGTTACAATGCGGACGAAAGCGGTTCATTTTAGGCTCTCTGTCTGTCTCTCTCTCTCTCTCTCTCTCTCTCTCTCTCTCTCTCTCTCTCTATATATATATATATATATATATATATATATATATATATATATATATATATATACACACACACACACACACACACACACACACACACACACACACACACACACACACACACACACACACACACACACACACACAATCAGTACTAAATGTTTTTGAGAGTCTAAATTAGCATTTTGAATAATAAAAATACGTTGAAACTAAGAAATTAAATTTGACGGCGGTCAAGTTCAATTGCGTATTTTCGAAGTTTAAAATTGCTATTAAGATGGTGAAATAACTATCGCCAAAAAAGGGCAAGATAAAAAGAAATTCGCTTCCATCCCGTCAGCGAGAGAGCTGCGTGCCGGAATATTACTTTATATACTGAAATCCTTTCTACAGACTGAACTGAAACTAAAAGAGACATAATGAAGCCGGGATTCTGTCTAATTATAGCGCTAAATATTGTATTGAGGTTTGACTGAAATAATTACACGGCTTGTATGATTGACTGTAGGCTCTAAGTGGCCACATCCTTCGTTATGATTTGGCGGAAATTATTTCAATCCTAATAGCCCGGCCTTGAACTCCGCCGATGTCAACAACACCATTTGCGGTTATGTCACAATTAAATATTTATGCTTGTGTTGTTTTGTGTTTTTTGTGACATTTCAAAGAATATAATTACGTGACGCAAATCGACACAAGTTTGTATACGTAGCACAATAAGTTATTACAATGTCCTGACTGAATGACTGATCAATGTACTGCCAAATTTAGAGGTTTGAAATTTCGAGGGAACATTTATTTTGTAACGTAAGTCACAATTAAGAAAGGATTTTCTTTTAAAATGCAATTCCTAAATGGAGCAATTGTCTCCTCCAAATTTCCTTTGCCATTTTAATAAGATTTAATCATTTTCAACTGCTGTTGAATTAAACAATTAGTATAAATAATGATGTTCTATTATTGGTTTACAGGAACAAAGGTTATAGAGTATTCATAAAAACTGTTGAATAAAAACAATTAATATAAATAAATAGGTTTTGATATTGGTTTACTTGGTAACAAAAGTGTAATTTTCATAAAAGCTTCAATAAATACAAAATTATAGATTCGAGTGTGTGTGTGTGTGTGTGTGAGAGAGAGAGAGAGAGAGAGAGAGAGAGAGATCGGCGTTTACTTCAAGATGTCCTACCTTAGCTTAACGAACACCAACAGCTACAATTTTCCAATAAAAAAATCGTTAAAATTGAAGGGTTAGTGCCGTACTTTCATGATCTTTTTCGACAGCCTTTACCGAAGTGCGCCAGTTACCCGGAACTGCTACTTGCTACCCGGCCCACGTATTATACAATTACATTTATTTAACGTCGTTTGCCTTGCTTTATGAGATTCTGCTGCACTGTTATTGTCGGTTGTAAACGGTCATACCTATTAATGTTTGCTTTTATTTTGCTTTCAGGTACGTAATGCTTGCCTTCGCCCTTCACCGGCCTGGCCAGTAAACGGTAAGGTAGCATATATATAATTATTATTGCCTAATCTAACCGGCTGCCCAGATAAATAGTAAGGTAGCCTACATATAATTATTATTGCCTAATCTAACCGGCTGCCCAGATAAATAGTAAGGTAGCCTATATATAATTATTATTGCCTAAGCTAACCAGCTGCCCAGATAAATAGTAAGGTAGCCTATATATAATTATTATTGCCTAATCTAACCAGCTGCCCAGATAAATAGTAAGGTAGCCTACATATAATTATTATTGCCTAATCTAACCGGCTGCCCAGATAAATACTAAGGTAGCCTATATATAATTATTATTGCCTAAGCTAACCAGCTGCCCAGATAAATAGTAAGGTAGCCTATATATAATTATTATTGCCTAACCTAACCGGCTGCCCAGATAAATAGTAAGGTAACCTATATATAATTATTATTGCCTAACCTAACCGGCTGCCCAGATAAATAGTAAGGTAGCCTATATATAATTATTATTGCCTAACCTAACCAGCTGCCCAGATAAATAGTAAGGTAGCCTATATATAATTATTATTGCCTAATCTAACCGGCTGCCCAGATAAATAGTAAGGTAGCCTATATATAATTATTATTGCCTAATCTAACCGGCTGCCCAGATAAATAGTAAGGTAGCCTATATATAATTATTATTGCCTAATCTAACCGGCTGCCCAGATAAATAGTAAGGTAGCCTATATATAATTATTATTGCCTAATCTAACCGGCTGCCCAGATAAAAATAGTAAGGTAGCCTATATATAATTATTATTGCCTAATCTAACCGGCTGCCCAGATAAATAGTAAGGTAGCCTATATATAATTATTATTGCCTAATCTAACCGGCTGCCCAGATAAATAGTAAGGTAGCCTATATATAATTATTATTGCCTAACCTAACCGGCTGCCCAGATAAATAGTAAGGTAACCTATATATAATTATTATTGCCTAACCTAACCGGCTGCCCAGATAAATAGTAAGGTAACCTATATATAATTATTATTGCCTAACCTAACCGGCTGCCCAGATAAATAGTAAGGTAACCTATATGTAATTATTATTGCCTAACCTAACCGGCTGCCCAGAATAGTAATAACATGTAATTATAGCCTAACTAAATAGTAAGGTAACATATATAATTATTATTGCCTAACCTAACCGGCTGCCCAGATAAATAGTAAGGTAGCCTATATATAATTATTATTGCCTAATCTAACCGGCTGCCCAGATAAATAGTAAGGTAAGGTAGCCTATATATATATATATATATATATAATATATATATATATATAATATTATTGCCTAATCTAACCGGCTGCCCAGATAAATAGTAAGGTAGCCTATATGTAATTATTATTGCCTAACCTAACCGGCTGCCCAGATTTTTTTTAAATTTTAAGGCGAAAAGCACATTGAGGCTATTATCGCTTCCTTAAATGTAAGTGTGAGTGTAAAGTGTTAGTCATAAATGTAGTGGTGTAAGTGTGTGTTTAGGTACCGCGAGGGACGTCTAAATCCTCTTATAGGTGCAGCTAGTCAGCACCTCCTGCGGGGCCGGCTGCCCAGATAAATAGTAAGGTAGCCTATAACTAATAAACATTATCTAACCATCATAACCTAACCTAACCAGTCTGCCATGATAAACAACAAGGTAGCGTACATCTAATAATAATTACCTATCTGTTGTAACATAATCTAACCTACCTAACCGGCCTGCTCAAATAAATAGTAAGGTAGCCTATAACTAATAATTATTACCTAACCTAACCTAGATAAATAGTAAGGTGTAGCCTACATTTAAGAATTATGGTCATTTATTTGCGTTTTATATTTAAAATACAAAAATGTGCTAAAACATTATAAAAACTTTCTCTTGGTTGTTTTCCAAACGTAATGCTTTCTGGAAGTTACAGACCAATAACAACTGAAGCCATTTTTCATCTCAGAAAACGGAGATCAATCAAAACTCCCAAGATTGATTTATTTCACAATCATTACATAGTGACCACTAGTAGTATTGAATGCTAGTGAGACTAGCGTTGAAGTAAGAATACTCTTAAGTTTGGGTTGCTTATAGTGAAGCAAGCTGACGATTACTTCACTGTTGTTTACTTTTTACTGACAAAGCTTTGTAAGTGTAAGTGTAGCAGTACTTCAAAGAACAGTACTAACAGTAGTGCACCTTAATTAATTGCTTCGCCAGCGCTGTGACGTGTTCGTAACTTTTTCCGCCCATTTAACCGGTAACCATAACAGTTAAGGAAAACATTACTAGACAAACTTAATTGGGAAATTTTATGCTCTTTTTCCATGAAGCGGTCAAAATTACGATAGGTCTTATTCAGCCAACAAGTGCCAACAACGATAGGAAATACCAACAAGTGCAGTCGTCATTGTTAAACCAGAAGTCGCCCTCTTGAAACGGAAGCGAATGTGAAAGAATCTTACATACGTAGTTCGGGTTTTGTATAGGATACCTTCGTACCAAATTTCAAAACAATCGGTCATTGAATTTGGACAAACTTGTGTACACTCGTTATCGTTAATCAGAGACCGCCATCTTGAAACGGAAGTGAACGGGAAAAATGTCACGTCGTTCGGGTTTTTTTTATCTATAAGTAACCTTCGTACAAAATTTCAAAACAATCGGTCAAAAGTGCGTAACAAGTAAAAAACGAACAAACGCAGAACGGTCGAGATAAAACAGAGACCTCGCTTCGCTCTTTTAATAATACTAGGAACAGGCTCTGCCGTCTGACCCCAGGCTAAGCAGTTCCCCTCGTCTTTGCCTTCCATTAATATGTCAAAATTACGACACAATAAATGTAGTAATGTAAATGAGAGATTTATTCTAAAATATTTTTGGACATTGCATAGAAACGGACTAAAAGCACACCCACCATTATAAAAAGCGTGTTCGATATTAGGGCCAAAGTTCAAGTAATTCAATTATCTGCCGTTAGGAACGCTGCAAGCTACACAAGGACATGGGGTGGAGAAGTTTGAAAAATAGTACTGTTGCCTATTTAACTTTAGTTGAACACTTTGCCGCAAGATGCCACCGGCAGCGAGCGCTAACATATCTTCCATAATGGTTATCCTTTTAAGTACGTTTATATTCAAATGTAACGTCGTACTGGTAGTTTTAATGAAGTATCTAATGTGTTATTTGTAATAAAAGGAAATAAAAAATTTAAGGACTGAAATTTAGTAATGTCTCGCCAAAAAATCCGGTTCTTAAGATGTCCAGATAAACAGAATAATCTACCAAATTTTATAAAAATCGGTTTTATCCGACGGCGCGCAGATCGGTCATGTTCGTTGCTAAAGCTAACGTAAATGCATAGATCAAAACCTAGCACGGATCAATAGCCTATGTTTGCTTTTACCAAACTGATTTTATTTCGTCGAGATATCTAACGTGAATTATTAATCCACGTGTTCTTAATCAGCTGAAGCCGTATTTAAAGGCGGCGCATTTTGCTGTGCACACATTGCTTAAATTATCATTTCCGGCACTGATATCATCAATAACATTTATAAGTGTTTTTATCAGAGAAAACACCACACGCTTTAAAAACATTTTTTATCTGTTTAAAAGTGCCTGACGGCGAGGGAGGAGGCAGAACTGGTGGGGGAACTCGGTTGTGACCATTCTCCCGCCAGCCGCGAAGCAGGTTTGTCAGTTTATTGTCAGAGTTCGCGCCAGAAAGTTGTGTTGGTAGTGCCTTTTTACTTATACAGTGCCTGAAATTGTGTCTTCGTTTTATAAACATAACCTTATTTCGAGCACTAAAAGTGTTATTGTCGCTTTGCGAAACATTTTTAGTGTCAGCTTTGTATTAAGTGAGGGATATTATTTTTTGTTATTGTGTATTACCTGTAGGACTGTTAACAAAAACTGGAGTAGAATTAATTTCTTGTACTAGGCTACGTTAATATAAACCATACATCTTTGTTAGTGTGAGTGTTGTGTATTCTTATGCAGTTAAAAAGAACAGTGTTTGAACACAAAACCAACGTGTGAGGTTTTTGAATCGGGGCCAATTTTTTTACTTCCGCCGGTTTAGTGAGTCTAACATCACATCACGTTCTTGAGTAAAAAGATTTCTGGATATTTCCAGCCTTACATTTGGATATTAATAGGTAAGACAATCTGTCATTCTGTCTTTGTAATGGTTTTGTTTTTATTATTTCCTGGAGGAATGATTCAAGGGTTAACAGGCAAGCAGTTTGAGCTTCTGTTTTCCTTGTGCTTTGTGTTATCGAGTGCTTTTACTTTAGAACATTGCTGTTAGAGAAATTTAAGTTTAGAATGTATTTTAAGCAGTTTTCTACTTTCATATGTAATTCTGTAAATGTCAAATGAAACTTTATAATCATCTGGTGCCGCCTTAATATTTTAACAAGTTGATTAGTTCAATACGTAGGGTAATGTATTAAGGTATCGGTATGGTTTTATTAAAATCGCATTTTCAAAGCGCAGAAAATAAATTTTAAAAGCTTTTACCCTAATTTCAGACGCGAAATATAGTTTTTTTTTCCAAGGCTAGGCTGACAGCTGTCTGCCAAATCAAACTTATATAATGAGTAGGCCTAGGCTAGTGTAAGTTTTTTTTTTATATGCCTGAAGATTGGTCTTGGTTAATTCTGTTCAATGCCAGATGTGACATACCTGCTTGATTTTAATTTACATAATATATTCTCTTCGTATAATTAATAAACGTGCTACAGTACTGTCATAATTACTGGTAAGCATAACAGTTTGACAGTTATTTTCCTTTAATAGGTTATTTAGGAAATGTAGATATATTCAGGGTGCTGAGTTACCAGGGAAGTAAATAATTTACGTTTTCCTAGTAAAATTTACGAAGTAAAGGGTGGTTACCATAAAAATACTGTAGGCTACATAAACAAATTTAAAAGTTGTGTACAATTATATTTATATTTAACAAATATTTTAGCTTAATGACTTCATTTTGACAAAATTTCATTTCAGCCACCATTAAATGTCTATATTTGCAGCTGAGTGGAGGGGGTTGGAATAATAGCCAGTATTTTACTGACAGGGTTATAATTGAGGAAAGGGATGGTTCATGGAAAACTGAAGCAAGCCATTGATTAGGCCTAATAGATAGTTAAACAGCTGACAGTTTCCCACAATTTATATCTACCCTGTACTCTGCCTACCACCCCCACCCATTAGTATAAAATTATTACCTAAACTTGAGCCTGAATTTAAATGAAGAAACAGTTGAGTAGCTTATTGAATGTGCGCCTTCATGCGCAGCTGTTTCGCAGGCAGGGCACGCATTTCCATAAGAAATAACGAATAACACGATATCCTGACCGCGTAAATTTAGTTCGTTTACGCAATTCAAAGTAATCCGAAAATTTATAGTGCTTTTGCAGATTTTATTGTTGATTACGTGGAATTTTCAGTGATTACTACACATGTTCTCTAGAGAGCATGAAGTGAAGGGCACTCGTTTATCATGAGACTGGGTGTTACCATAATGGTTGCTCTATTAGATAATTTGCAAGTGGTACTTTGCCAATAAACAGAGTTAGAATTTTTCATGTTTATAAACGTGAATGAACTGAGACGTAAACGTGACTTGAAACAACGTTGTTCTTGCGTTTATTTTCTTGCTACACGAGTTGCAAGAATAGTTTGTTCCATTATGTCGGCTCTAGCGATTTTGATAATTTTAGCCCTAACATACAACCTTTAGTACCATACATATGTCATATGTCATTATTTGTCTACTATAGTCTGTCCCTCTAAAGAAAACACCTGAGTTTAGGACGTTATAAAGTTTCAATCTATTATTGTACAAAAATTTCAGGCACACCAAATTTTCAGTCTATAAATCTATGTTAATTCCGTTAATATATTTTTAAACGACGATTTTATATTTCAATAAATGTACTGGAAAACACGATTTTCAAGCAGTTTTTCTACTTTAAAGATTCATAATTTTGGCGGTTTTATTCCACAACAAAGCTATTCCAGTATCTCTAACATAAAACCTTCAAGTACCGTACAAAACGAATAAAAAAAAATTAAAACTCCACAAAACTGACTTAATTTTTTCAATATCGGCTAGCCTTTGTTTGCACGATATGATCCGTGGGTTTATTTCATTTCAAATTGAGTTATGCTTATCTATCTATATGCGATAAACACCTGAGTAAAGTTTTTTAAGCCGGTATTCATAAGATGAATTTTAACCTTTTTTAAATAATTTTTATTGAAATTATTTACGTTATGAGAAAGTTTGTTATGTGTTTTGCAACATTATATGTTATGAAGTTGTACGCCTGCCGAATGTTTTTGCAACATTATATGTTATGAACTTGTACGCCTGCCGAATGTTTTTGCAACATTATATGTTATGAACTTGTACGCCTGCCGAATGTTTTTGCAACATTATATGTTATGAACTTGTACGCCTGCCGAATACGCGACTCCGAGATGCAGAGATTAGATAAGCTCTAATTTTTCCTCTGTTAGTAATCCACGGCTCGTATATCTCCATTTCTAATTGAAGATAAGGCGGATCAGCGTGTTAAAATCGTTGCTGAGGTCATCGTTCAACTTTGCATGCCTGCAGGCTGGGAACGATCGTGCGCCGCGGCGTGGCCTGCTCGAGTACTTTTAGCGATGACGAGCTTCGGAGATCTGCTTTAGTCGGTATGCGTTGATGCAGGTCGTCGAGTTATTTAGCAAAGTGGTCCGGTGTCTGAAGTGCGCACCTCAAGGTTCTTAGTTCGAGCCGCAGTTACTCCTGTGCTTTACACTTACCGTTAACAGTGACCTCTCTACCACTTAGGCGAGCTAGACGACTGCTTAGGGGCGCTAAAATGCGATGAAGAAAAAAAATTGAACTTTTTATTAAAAATAATTATAAATTTGATTGAATGTAAGTCTTTATAATAATATTCTTGTAAAATTGCAGACTTTACTGACTTGGTAATGTTTATTGTAACTGTGAAATTAGATTTTCAAATGATTTTAAGGTTAAAAAAATAATATTTTAGAAATATGGCTTCCATCACTTCACAGAGCGCCGAGATTGTTAGCGAATTTTTTGTTGTGGTAATGAGCTACAATATGGGCCATCATTGTAAGACCCAGACCTTGATATGAGCGCCGATCCTGATATCTAGATTACTTTTTTCAGTGTTATTCTTTTTTTGCTTGATCTTGTATGTTTATGGTTGTCTAATGTTTCAGAATAAGGGTACTTGATACGGACGGAAAAGTCGGTTTTCGCAATGAAGGCGTCGGCCGCGAAAATAATTCTGGGGCGCTTTTTTGATAAAGCGCTAATTTCACCTAACCGTTAGCGCTGATCCATTGTCCTCGTCAGTCTAATTGACATACGGACGTTAAGAAAAAAACTCTGGAATATGGACAGAATTGACGACGGTCCAGATTTCAGGCGGCTAGGACAACCGTTTGGGAAAATGGTCCGAAATTAATTTACAGAGTTTATTACCTACTATTGTATTAGTTTCTCAAAAAATCGATTTCAGACACTATCTAAAACGAACAGATAGTTAGCCAAGATTACTAAAAATTTATCCGAGTTTAGTTACATTTTTGTTATACACTATAAACATTCAGAGTATAAATAAATAAAATGTATTGTTCGATAATAAATCGGTAGAGTTCATTTTCTTTTTCCCGATTTAATTCTGTATTCATTTGGTACTTTTCGATTTTTGTTGATTTTTTAAGGGCTTTTTGACTGAAAAGAGTTTTTGAACAAGAGAAATTTGAAAGCGTAAAGATATGCGTAGTCCGATATGCGATCATCCAAATTCTGCTAAAATTTAGTCCATAATTACCCAAAAAGAACTTGAAGGAAGATTTTTTCACTGACTGCAGTTGATTCCAAACAATAATATTTGTGTAACTTGAAGACCACGACAGGGCTACATTTTCTGTAAATGAACTCATTATTGCGTAAAGATTTCTTATCTTCCTTCCAAACAACAGATAATGTTTATTTTATTATCTGTAATTATACAACAATTTATTTAATCAATTTGTACATCAAATATTGAAATATTCTATTATACAGTAGTATAAAGTGTTACGTTTTACATAGGAATGAAATAAAAACAGCAATTAATTTTTTTAAAGTACAGAAATCATGTACTTAAATCGGTCATACGTCTTCCATAGTGTAATGGTTATCACGCGCAAGATCCCCGGTTCGATCCCGGATGGGAACAGTCATTTTTTTAATAATTAATATAAGAAGCGCAAAATAAACTGTTATATATAGGCTGTATCCATATAAACATGTTCCTCGCATCACGCGTCCCGCAAAATTCAACATCACACCCAATCCTAAGACATGATAAATGTTAAAACTAGGAAATTCTGATGATACTGCTCAAGAAAACAATCTGTTCATCGTAGCTAATAATGCTTGAAACTGGACAAATAATTTTCTGTTTTTAATTATAAAATGTTTTTAAAATATACGTCTCGTTTATCTAGTTTTTGTGAAATATTTTTCCGACTTTTAAATGTTCATTTTATCACAAAGTAGGTTCATGTTATTTAGGTTTATTCTTCTGATACTTTACGGGCTAGTGGAAATTTTCCTTTCGGTAGCGATAAAAGGGGAAATATCCAGTTTCCCCTTTAATAATATTTTTCTATTGAGCACTTACGTCAATGTCCTGATTAATTTTGTCAAGCGTTTGTGAAGGAGCAGTGTAGGGCAGGAAATACGATAGGGGATGGCATAATGAATCACCCGCCCTTAGGAGTCGGGGCCGAGAAGGGGATGCTCTCCCGGAACGTTGAATGCAGTCTTGATAGACGTTAATTAAATAACGTTTTAACTGTTTAAATACACTGTAAAATCTCTTTAATATCCGATTTCAAATGAAGGGTTTTATTTAATGGGGGTGAGGGGTTTTTGTCTAGACTTGTCTCGTCCTCTTTGACGCGTTTCAGAGTATCTCAGTTAAAAAAAAACAACGAAGTTCGTTGATAATTTTTGTTTTAATGGATAAGAAAACGTCAGGATTTCAGTGTGTACAGTAATCCATTTACCGTTTAGCAAAAGTGCTTTTAGTTTTGTTGTCGGTCGTACAAAATGAACCATATGAACTAGAAAACTGAAATTTGGGATAAGTAGGTAGATCGTACCTCAAAACAGGTAAATTAATTTTGGTAACCCTTTCTCATAATGGATGCATGCATATATTTCTGTCCTAATAAAAATGAAGTCATATGTGAATATTTTTTTTTAAAAATCACGGTTTAATTCAAGTTGATAGATCTTTGATAAAGAAAATCATTAACGTCCATATTTTTGCCTCCGTATTTCAATCGGAAAACATCTAGTTGATGATTGTCTCTAGGAAGGTTAAATTTGACAAGTGCAACATAATTTCTGTTAGAAGACACACATCCCATCTAAAGAAATCCCATTGTTTATATTGAATAGGCTGTTTCGATGTCATGACGTACTCGTTAGCCTTCTTTGATTACTGGAACTACGGCGATGATTGATTTTGTCTTCCGTTTGTCGAGAGCACAGATCTTGCTGTATCATTCGTCAGTTCACCATTGCAATAGCAACATATCGTGATGTAGAAACCACTCTATCAAAAGTAGACCAATCGGACACGAACTCGCTCTTTGAAGGCCAACATGACAGACCAAAACTGACCGTTGCAGTGGTGCCAACACAATACTAAAACATAACACGAGTTTCGTGAACAAAACAATAACCGTGCGTGACATATAGTAGATGTAATAAAAGCCATCAGTGGTACCAACATAACGCATGTAGGAAGCCTGTCTCGTAAACTAATTCAGTTTATACGTATTTTAAAGTGACGTTGGCTGAATGAATTTCATTTGACGATAGTTTTATTAATTTTAACAACCAAATATCCAAATTTGCTGTAAGTTGAAATCGACTTCCAGGTTTTACTTTTGTTTTCGATCTTCACCCAACATCAAAGTTGAATATGTTAGTTCTAAATCGCGATTGTTATGTTTGTCTTACATCTTGGTTGAAACTGTTGATGCTATTCAGTATTGTGTAGAGATGTGATGGTATTCGAGTATTTGTATCGATTGCTAGGAAGAATCAAAAGTAATCTGTATCGAGAATTGCTTGCTCTGTCGCACGAACTGGCAGTTCTGAGCCTGCCTAAATCAAGTGCACTCAGTTTTTGATTCAAGTCAAGTGTAACAGCTTGTTTTTCATCATTTACAACAGTTATAAATACTGTAATAAAAGTATATCAATAGTTTTATTACGCGAAATATTTCACTTCTTTAAAATATCACACGGAAGTAAACGTAGTTTTTTTATTGTATAAGGAATCACAATGAGGAACTTAAATTGAAAATTACAGATAAAGGACAAACAAATCAATCCAGGACAGAGAAGAGTTATGACGGAGAAATCGACTATGGTTCATGCTTACTTTAACTGTCATTCAAGTTATGTTTAAAGCTAATCTGTAATTTCCGTGAAAAAATGTAAAATTTGGAAAATACTGTTTCATTTAATTTTTTCAGTTAAAACTTACGTGTTTGAAAAAATTCCTTACTTATTGAAAATATCTTTATATATAATTTTTTGTAATTCAACTTCTTCTTTACGTTTTTCAGTTTTAAAAATTATATCTTGTCATTTTTAAAATGATAAATTAGGAAACACAACGTCCTTCCTCTAATAAGTTATGTCTCCTTCCTGAATACAAATAAATATATAAAGCTATAACGGTGTTAGGAGCCGAGCCATGCAGATTTGTGACAACGCTGGAAATTCAGCCATCCGCCTGATTAGGTGCTCGCAACTTTAGGTACGGTAGTGTATATAGCAACAACTTTTGTTTAGTTAAATAGGTTAGGTTGTAGGCTACAGGTTAAGTTCGATAAACTAGACCATGGCCACACTTATAAGGTTGTGTGAGGTGAAGGGTTTCAACCCTTGTAGCACGTGACTCCGGCCACACACACCCCTCCCCCGGTAACGATGTGTGGGGTAGTCAGGCAGTGCTAGGATCTGTTTACTTTCATTGCTTTAGACACGAGTATTAGACTTTGCATGTTTGCAGATGTTATTCAAAGGTTGTTCAACTCTCCTCTGTGTAATCTATTTTTTCTGTTTTTTCTTATAAAACATTAGACAATCACGTATAACTGTTAATTGTACAATTTTCTTATATCAAAATATAAAAACTGACAGAAATATGAGAAGTAACAAGTTCTTATTTAATGAGTGTTTGCAATGGCAGATTTAATAAAGCGTGACTCGGCTATCGTAATGTAATTTATTAAAACTGATCGTAGCCAATTAATGCTTGCGGAATAAAAACTTAAAAAATGAATGTAGGAATGTAGGAAAGCGCTTTTTTCTTTTGTTTAAGAACTGAGCATCGATGGGTTTGGGATGAAAGAACTGTAATAGTGCGGTCTGTTACTGCATAAAACAAATATTCAATGTTTCTTCAGTGACGTGTCACAAATATTTTTCATTTTAGGTTTGCACTTCTTGGTTGCGTTTTTGTTCTCGTTCTGTGGCCCAAATTACCCCCAAATCTTGACGCCCGAAATCTCGAAGGTTTTGTTTTCTGGACAGGCTACGTATTGACTCTCCTCGTCTAAAATGGCCTTAACAGGCAAGTAAAGTTTTTAACGTATACAATATATTTTTCTCTTTTTCTCTCTTTCACGAAACCCCCAAATTACCTTTATTATTACGGTTTTTTCTATCATTTTTAGCCGCCTCGTTGGCCTAGTTGATAGCGTACTGGCCTTTCACCCCGAAGACCCGGGTTCGATTCCCGGCCAGGGCTTGGAATTTTCATACGCTATAAATCAACCCATCGACTGCATTAGCCCAAGTGTGCACAATAGTCGGACGTTAAAAAAAAATCTATCATTGTATTGATCTTTATAACGTAAGTTGGTGTGCAAAATTTTATTTTAAAAAAGTACCGTTTTGTAGTAAATCGAAACAAAAGGATCGAAAGGGTATATAGTCGATCGTTAGAGTTGTGAAATGTCAGTACAGCTGTGCTTTTATGTGCACTGACAACTACAGTAAACTACTTAAAAATCTCTATAGCGGCAATAAAGGGAACGTTAGTTTTAGCCTTTCTCTCTCTCTCTCTCTCTCTCTCTCTCTCTCTCTATATATATATATATATATATATATATATATATATATATATATATATATATATATATATACATAGATAGATAGATAGATAGAGAGAGAGAGAGAGAGAGAGAGAGAGAGAGAGAGAGAGAGAGAGAGAGAGAGAGAGAGAGAGAGAGCTTAACCAATATGTGTATAAAATGTGTTTTATATGTAAAACTTGTTATACACTACTTTTAATTTGAATTTTTAATTACCGAACCAACTAACTAAATTAAAATTTCGGCAAAAATCTACTTGCTACGTTTCTATAACTCACGCAAAACTCTGAGGACTGGAGGGCCACTAAATGCGGAGCGGAGCGGACTACAAATTCAAAACCTAACCTATTGTTTTATATATAAATGCGGTCACTGAAAGCGAAACGGAGCTGAGCGGAGTCAAGCGGCGTCGCAGAGCTTTCAGTGGCCGCATTTTCATATAAAACAATAGTTATGTTAGGTTTTAAAGACGTAGTCCACTCCGCTCAGTGGACCTTAACATCTAACGATAGATTTTTCCGTTTAGACGCCATTACAATTTATCTTAAAAGTATTAAAATATAATGCACCACTTGTAAAGTGCACTAGTCACAAAACATTCGATTCAGTTGACGCACTGCTTTTAACGCTCGAATGACGTGTTGATATACTGAGAAGTAGGATAGAAGAGCAGGAAGTGTGCACTATAGGCGATTCCTGAAATTTTGTTGCTTCGGTAGAGAAAATGACAACACATTTAGTGTAGGAATGGGAAGGGACCAACACATTTTGCCATTATAGAGGTTTGCGTTATAAAGAGGTCTGCAGTAGAAAGATTTTACTGTATTTTTTTTTTTTTTTAAGACTATAACAAGTAGCCATCATCGGTTGGCCCATAACGTACTAGCGTAACATTTACGTTATACTCTGCATCTAGAGGTAGAGTTCATTCCGTTAATATGGCAAAAAGAAGGAATAATATATGCTGGTAACATATAACATTAGTTCCCTCACCTCACGTTTGAAGCCTGCCTGTGTTATACGAGTATAAACATTATGGACTCGCCGTGCATTGAAGAAACGCAATAGAGAACTGCCATCAACATGATTGGCTATTGGCTCAATATAGTCTAATGAGGTAGCAATTTTGTCAGATCCCTCAGGGCTATTTGGGGCTTGCGTGTTGTGGTTCAATACTGCAGCAGTAGAATACTCTGTACAGGGTGTTCTGTATTCATTGGTAGTGGGGATAACGGCTAGTTTTAGTTTTCCGTGGATCTTGGAAAAATAATATTAAAGTCTGTGGACCCAGTCGGCCATATTGAATCATATAAGGCGAATTCTAATTAATGATACTTATTTTAAAGGTGTGTATGTGTGTGTTAATTATGTTTATTGTATCTTTACAAGCAAAACACACACACACACACACACACACCAAATTTAAAAGGAGGACGACATCTTCAAGTATACAATATTTTTAAAATGAGATACCAAACAGTTTTATCTTACCAAATAGCGGAGTAATATTAATAATTATTTAATGGTACTCTTATTGGAAACAGATTCAATATGGACACCAGGGTCCACAAACTCCTAATACAATACATAAAATGTCCTGCAAATACAATTAAATGTCCTTAAAAATGTCTTTTGCAAAAACACGTAAAATATCATTTAGAATGTCCTGCTAACACAGTAAACTGCATTTTAAAATCTCCTTAAAAACTCCTGCGTAGAGTGCAGCAGAACGAAGATGTACACGGACATAGGCGATGTAGGTAACCAGTAGACGGCGCCACGGGAATCGTTTATTTAAAATTAAAAATCATTAAAGTTAGACATAAACCCGTGGAACAAATCGCGTAACAATATCTTGGAACGTATGACTGGAGAGTGGAGAGGCAAAACTAATTGTTAGCCGAGTGCAGGGTATTGTCTAGTATAGAGCTAAGTGAATACATAGGCCTACACTATAATCAGCGCGAATCCTATTAGAGTGCATTGGAATTAGTATCTGTACAATGCACAATAAGAAAGAATTGTCTTCGACAAATTAACACACGTAGATAATTGGTGAACATAATTTGATATGTAGTGGACGGTGAATAGAATTTCATCTCTAGTGAGCGGTGAATAGAATTTCGTGTGTGATTAACGGTGAAAAGAATTTTTTATGTGGTGGACTGTGAACAGAATTTCTTTAACTGTTTGGAACTAGAGAAGTTTTCCTATGTAATCGTAACAACATGTTGGCCCAAAAATCTTTATAAAAATTCCGCATTTTCTAATTTCAGAGGTTTGATGGACCCACGTTACCCTATACTCCGCATCACGAGTTTAATACGTTGAGGGATGGGCATATCCGTACTTTCACATTGAGCCGACCAATCGAAGAAGAGCAGTGTTGCAAAATTTCTTTCCCGCTATAAACGGAATCTGTTTGAATGGTGCCTCTTCGAGGCTAATAATGTGCCAGGGACATGTGACAACACCGCTCTCCCGCTTGGTTCGTCCCGTCAATGTACTAAACCACTGCCGGACTATAGATCCTATTGAATTAAATATTGTATACAAAAAAACTACATTTTCATTTGTAAATGAAGTCAGTAATAAACAATACATGGACTTAGGTTATTTTAATGATATTATATCTCGGACAAAATTTAAAATGCATTAAAGTTCAGATGGAGGTGTGATATTTTCTACGCTGTATATTTTGTAATTTATAGAAAAATATGAGTAAAATCCGTTACGTAAAATGCATACAAGTTATTCTGAATACGGGCCTTTTGGGGGGGGGGAGATTATTATCACCCTTTTACTACTCCCTGACCATTGAAATCTGTCTCTCTCGAACTTGGGCTGACAGTTTCTAAGAACAAATATATCACTTTGGAAATGTCACCTTTCCACATACAGACATGGGTCAAGCACTTCTAATCTCCAGGTATAAATCTGAAGGCTTTTTGATTATCGTTGGCTCCACAACCGACTGTTCTTTGTTCGGATAGACATAACTGCATTTGTAATATTGAACGTTTTTTAAAAAAACAGTTTTTCCATTTATTTGTTAAGCACTTTTTGTGAGAGAACGTCTGGAATTATTTATTAGTTAATTGTCAAAAGTAAAACTTTTTTCAATATTTTTGAAATTCGTTCAGTTTTTATTGGACATTATTTTCAATGTAATCAGCGTTTAAAACTACAGTTAATCATCATTTAAAATGATCAGTCCCTTGTCAGTTACAGGGGGACCTTAAAATAATTGCGTACAGTAATAAGAGTACAGTACTACTGAATATAAACTTACTTAAAGGGTAATTATATGGGAAGTGAGCGCTGACTGCTAATGGCATCTTGCGGCAGAGTGTTCAACTGCTGAATAGACAGTAGTACTGTATATTTTCTCTGGCAGTTTGCAGCGTTCGTAGCGGCAAATAGTCTAACTAGTTGGACTTAGCCTCTGGTATCGAGCACGCTTTTTATAATGTTGGCTGTACTTGTAGTCCGTTAATATTCAGTGACAGTAGGAAGGCATATTGTACGGAAATCAATGAACGGACCGGAAACATCGGCGAGATAATGTGTTACCGTCAACCGGGACCCGGGGCAGGTGTCACGAACCCACATAATATGCAAACGCGCATTGCCGATAAACAATCATCTGTATTGTAGCATTGCAACAGAATACAGTGTGTGTGTGGGGGGGCGCTTGTTTTATCACGTACACGTTCGAAAATTTAGTCTCATTTGGTATTAGCTTTGACAAGTTTATTAACCACTAGCTGTTACCCGTTGCGGCTTTGCCTGCAATTATAATGTAGGCTATAAAATTTATAGTCGATTTTCAAAATCAGAATAGATCATTTCATTTTAAAATATTTCTATTTACAATATTATACGATTTATGGTTTTCGGCCAAGAAATATACATTTTTGTTACTCGATACTCTAAAACAGGGTCCTGTCATATTTTAATAAAATACAGTATTATTAAAAAATCACTATTATTCAATTAAACTGGAATAGTATTGTGTTTATCTCAGGTACCTAAACCGTGTTCATACCAAATTTAATCTCAATTGGTCCAGTTGTTAAAGTGTGATTGAATAACAAACAAATAAACAAAAACAAACTTTCAGAAATATAATATGATTACCTTTTAACCGTCACGGCTTTGCCCGCAATCGTAATATACATTAAAGATCACGCATCACTGTGTTAGGACCAACAACCGTGTCAGTTAGGTTATGGTGTATTTCTTTTTTAAAATAAAGGTTTTTTTAACGCACCACCGTGTTAGTTAAGTTATGGAGTATTCTTTAAAAAAAATTAAGGCTTTTTTCCTGCATCACCGTATTAGGCCCAACAATCGTGTCAGTTAGGTTCTGGAGTACTATTTTTTAAAAAATAAATAAAGGTGTTTTTTAATGCAACACCGCGTTAAGCTTAACAACTATGTTAGTTAACTTATGCAGTATTCTCTAAAAAAAATATAAAGATTTTTCACGCATCACCATGGCCTAACAAACGTGTCAGTTAAGGTTTGGAGTACTCTTTAAAAAAAAATAACGGTTTTTTTCACGCATCACCATGTTAGACTTAACAACCGTGTCAGATAAGGTTTGAAGTACTCTTTAAAAAAAATAACGGTTTTTTCACACATCGCCATAATAGGCCCAACAACCATGTCAGTTAGGATATGTGGTATGCTTTAAAAAAATATAAAGGTTTTTTTACGCACCACCGTGTCAGTTAGGATATGTAGCCTAGTATTTTTTAAAAAAATATAATGGTTTTTTCACGCATCACCGTGTTAGGCCTAACAACCGTGTCAGTTAGGATATGTAGAATTCTTAAAAAAATATAAAGGTTTTTTCACACATCATCGTGTAGGCCCAACAACCGTGTCAGGATATGTCGTATTCTTTAAAAAAATATAAAGGTTTTTTCACGCATCACTGTGTTAGACCTAACAACCATGTTAGTTAAGTTACTCTTTAAAAAAAATATAACGGTTTTTTTCATACATCACCTTATTAGGCCCAACAACCGTGTCAGTTAGGTTATAAGTACTATTCAAAAAAAATTAATAAAGGTTTTTTTAATGTATCACCGTGTTAGGCGTAACAACCATGTTAGTTAGCTTATGGAGTATTCTTTTAAAAAACTATAAAGTATTTTTCACGCATTACCATGGTATACCTAACAACCGTGTCAGTTAAGGTTTTCAGTACTATTTTAAAAAAATAAAGGTTTTTTTCACACATTACCGTGATAGGCCCAACAACCGTGTCAGTTAGGATATGTAGTAGTCTTTAAAAAAAATAAAGGTTTTTCACGCATCACCGTGTTAGGCCTAACAGCCGTGTCAATTAGGTTATATAATATTCTTTAAAAAGTAAAGGTTTTTTTACACATCACCGTGATAGGCCTAACAATCGTATCAGTTAGGATATGTAGTATTCTTTAAAAAAATATAAAGGTTTTTCACACATCACCGTGATAGGCTCAACATCCGTATCAGTTATGTTATGTAGTATTCTTTAAAACATTATAGAGGTTTTTTCACGCATCACCATGTTAGGCCTAACAACCATGTCAGTTAGGATATGTAGTATTCTTTAAAAAAATATAAAGGTTTTTCACACATCACAGTGTTAGGCCTAACAACCGTGTCAATTAGGTTATGTAGTATTCTAAAAAAATAAAGGTTTTTTTCACCATCACCATGATAGGCCCAACAACCGTGTCAGTTGGGATATGTAGTAGTCTTTAAAAAAATATAAAGACTTGTTGAACAAATCTTTAATTCACGCATCACCGTGTTAGGCCTAACAACCATGTCAGTTAGGATATGTAGTATTCTTTAAAAAAATGTAAAGGTTTTTCACGATTCACCGTTTTACGCCTAACAACCGTGTCAGGATATATAGTAGGCTATTTAAAAAAAATATATAAAGGTTTTTTCATGAATCACCTTGTTAGGCCTAACAACCGTGTCAGTTTGGTTATGCAGAATTCTTTTAAAAAATTGGTTTCTTATCACACAAAACCCGTGTTAGTCGTATTTTTATTGTTTTACCGATTTACAACACGTTACTGATTTTCGCCGGGTACCAATTTTGAGGTTATGTTGGTCACTTTTATTTTAGATTTTATCGTACTTCTCGTGCTTTCATATTTTGGATTCTTGCTCTTGGGCACATAATAAAGCATTTTAGTAACAAAAATATCGAAAAATATAGGTTATGCTACACAGCATATTTACTATTTTTTCATGTAATGTAATTACACAAATATATATACTACCTTACAATTGGCACTCTGTGTAGGAATTTTTTTACATTTAATATTGAAAATTCAACACAAAGTAACAAATTAAAGTCAGTTTTGAAAAAAATTTCAACTAAAATATTGAAAATGTTACTTTAAAAACAATAATTTTGCAATAAATAAAACACAGATTAAGATTATTAAAATAGGATTGAATCTATGTTCATCTCAGGTACCTAAATCACATGTCCAGTAAATAACTACAATTAACACATGACACAAAACTAAAAACTGATAATTATTTTGGGATGGGTAAGTAGTATAATGACGTTTTGTAAAACGGGAATAGGCCTATATGTATCTCTGATACTTAAACCATATTCGTACCAAATTTCATTTCAATTGGTCAAGTGGTTAAAGCGTGATTGAATAACAAACAAACAAACACACAAACTTTCAGAAATATAATATGAATTAGATTAAAATCCGTTAAACAGTTTCAAAATGGCGATCATTCAAATCTGTAAAATTTATATTATTTTTGTCTTGATTTATTTTGAATATCTGATTTCACCATTGTAATCGGCTTTAAGAACTGTATAAGTTAGCATTTGGAATTTTCAAATTCCTTTCCGATTGATCATTGGGTTTTGACGGCACGGCGGATGCCAGGGTTTATATTTCCTTATTTTCAATGTAATGTAATGTTCGATGATGAAACCAGAATTTCCAAAAATAGTGTATGGTAAAAAAAATATTTTTTGGAAATTCGCTTCCATCACTTTTGAAAGACAGCTGCATGCGGCGATTATTTCGTACAGTATGAGAAACTCTCGCTCGGGGGTTAGGGGGGGGTCATTGAAGAAGGATACAGTGCCGTAGCGTACATATCGGATACAGTGCCGTAGCTGCTACTTTCTTTAGATCGAATGTCTCGTAGAGTTTTGTCACTATCATGCGCGCCTATGGTAGATAAATAAAACTGTCCATTGAAATTATATTTGTTAAAACACACACACGCCCTCACGCACACAAGCGCAAAGTTTATTTCATTTCACGTAGGTCTTAATCGCGTTTCTTTTCATTTCACCACAAATGCATTACTTTCAGTTCGTTTCAAATAGTTCAAGGCAAACAATAAACCATTTTTACAGTAAAGCAACTCGACCTGCTATTAGCAGATGTACTGACTAACAATAGAGAATGCAGTCACTGCTGGTGACGTCATACGACCTCTGATATATAATTGCATTTTTTTACTACACACTAAAGGTGGATATCAATTTACCGTAAGTATATACGCGTGACTGTTATTGGCGAATTTAAATTAGAAAATAATCGGCGGCACGCAGCTGTATCGCTGACGTGATAGAAGCGAATTTCCAAAAGTATTTTTCTTTATCGTACCCTTTTGCAATTCTGATTTCACCATCATAATCAGCATTGTAATATATTTGCATTTAAAACTATCAGATTACATTGAAAATACGAAAATGATCCCTAACGGCTGTAAAATTAAATTTCTTATTTTCATTGGATTTTAAAAATTCAAAATGATATTTTATACAAGTTTTAACGCTGATTACGATGGTGAAATCGGATTTTCAACAGAATTTAAGACCAAGAAGTTACGACATTTTAATGATTCGAAATGTCCGCCATTTTGAAACAATCGGTTAACGAACTTGTCCAAGCTATTACCATGATTGATTTGTTTTCTTCAAGTTTTAATCTAATCGAACTGAAATAGCGAACATGAGCGTCTTAAAAGAAAAACACACACCACAACTATGGTGCTTTTCTAATTGCGGATTTTTTAATGGAAATTCGCTAACAAGATTTAAACATTTACAAAGTCAGTTAATTAAACTAATCTTAGAATTGCGAATTAAATATGAAGGTCTATACATTATTCGGTTTTTAAATTGAAAGTTCCCTCTCAGAACAAAAAGAGGTGTTGACGTTTCAAACGACTGGAGATCTCGGGAGAGACTTTAATTAAAGGGAATAAGAAAACAGTTCCCACACATAACACCGAACACATGTTAATTAACCAGGCGTTTAACTTTAATCCCCGTCAACATGTCCGCATGTCACGTGACAAACCAGTCCGGGTACTTGCTACATGACACGCATTGCCTAATTTAACGTCAAGACCTCGGACTGGCTAGGTCAACGCTCGCTCCCCGCTAATAGAATAGATGGACCAATTTACACACTTCTCGTCGTGTCCTCGACTTCGGCTGTTAAACGGGTCCTGCGTGATCGCTGTACGTGGTTTAATTAAAATGGTACAACTGAAACTTCCTTGGGACTGGGTAATTCAAACAGTATCGCGTTGTAGGCTGGAATGTTTAATGGGGTAAAACGTAAAGATAAAGGACAGTACCGTCAGGATTGGATTGTTTGTTTGTGTTAATTTAAGATTGTGTGACCAAGATTAAAATTTAATGACTTCAGAATGATGTTTTACTAATGAAGACGGGAAAGCCAGCTGTAATAACTAAACCTGCGTACTAAGATGTAGTGACTGTTGACTGAACAGTGTTTTTACAGATATTAACCTAACGTATTTAGAACCTCAATGCTGTGTGTCTGGGAAACCGAGTTACTCTTCACTGGATTCGGGGGCATAAGGAGGTGGTTTAGGATCGTGAGGAGGCAGACCGACTGGTTGGACTGGGATCTGCATCTGAATTTATCGGACCCGAGTCGGCTTTAGAGATTTCTCTATCTTTGGCCGGGTCGAGATGAGGCCAATCACACCAGGCGAGATGAGGTAACTTCTATGGGCATTCCCATAGCAAGCGGCATACACCTTGGGCAAAACACAATTTAGGAAAATTATGTAGTTCGTTACTGGGTACTGTAGTCTGAGGGTTCACATAAACAGGATAGGTATGTACCACGGAAAAACCGTGTGTAGATTGTACAGGAAAGGTGAGGAAACTGCAGGACACATTGATTGTGATTGTGAGGCTTAGTAGCAGGAGGTTAAAGGTTTTTGGTTTCCAGGACCTTAGGTATCTCCAGCAGTATGTTAGTGGATTATTGGAACTTGCTAAGGGCACTAATCTGCTGAAAAGTACAGTTGCACAATAGGTCAGTCGATCGCAGAACATTTAACAAATCCGTGATAGTTATGTTAAAACAGAGTATTTTATCAGAATAGAAACTTCAAGACCATCGTAGGAAAGACATTTAAGAATAACTACATAAGAGGAATCGGTAAGGTCAAAGGTGGGGAGGAAAATAAGGAGATACTCGGTCGTGTAGTTAGGATGAACAAGAACAGACTGGTATACATAGTTAAAGACGGGAAAACTAGCTTAGTCCTGATTTTTAACGTTGAGAGCGTAATTGCTGATTATTCTCTGTAATATTGGCTGAATGGCAAAACGTATAATTTTGTCCGCTTCATGGAGAAGGAACACAAAATTTCCAGTAAAGTTGGTCCAGTAACATTTTTCGTAATTAAGTTAAATTGGCGGAAAAGGTTACTTGCGCTCTGTACTGCGAGGTCTGTCTACCGTTCTTTGAACTGCTATTTGTTTTCCACCTTGGTGAGGTTGCTCTCGATTGCTAATTTGGTATTTAAATGTTGCTATTCGGTTATTTTCGTCCAGCGAATGTGTGATAGTGTTCTTGCGGGCGTTGTGTTCTAGTCATCTCAACTGCTTGGCCAATTACACATTCCTTAACAAAGACGTTTCGAGTTAATGAATATGATTAAACCATACATACACCATACGGCATTCATTGTGCATCGTGTAGCTCTAACTGAAATGGTACTTTGTCGCCAAACCTTATTGTGTATGGTGTATTAGCATACAATAAGATAGGCCTCGCAGCTTGCAGTGTGCTTGTTACAGTTGAGGCCTGTATTTGCAAGGCAAAACGTAAACATCGCAGGAGATGTGCGTTTCTCTTGGCGAGCCTATTTTAAATTTAAATGGTTTAAGTATTATTTGGTATAAATATAGGATCGTGTATTTTACCTGACTGTACCGGGCTGCAAAATTCGCTCGGAGTTCAACAAGAGTTTCTTTTTAGTACAGTTAGACGCTAGTATAATATTAAATTGATCGCGGCACGCAGCTGTCTGGCTGACGTGTTAAAGTCGAATTTCTAAAAATATTTTTCTTTATCTTACCATTCTTCAAATTCCGATTTCACCATCATAATCAGCATTAAATTCCGCATATGTTATATGAAAATGAACCATGACCGCCGTGAAAAAATAATGTAGACTAATTTTGACAATTATAAATGCTAATTTATACAGTTTTTAACGCTTATTGCAATGGTGAATTTGAATTTGCAGAAATGTTACGAATTTTTAAAGATTTGAAATGACCGCCATTTTGGAATTGTTGAACAAGTTTTGCTGGTTAACGAACTTGTCCAAGCTATTAACATAATCGATTTTTGTGCCAAGTTTGAATCAAAATAAACGAAAATTTCGTTTGTTTTACTAACACAAGTTAAATTTACTTTTCGAGAAATAATATACGCGAAAACAAAGACTTGTCTTGTTGGAAGAAGAATGACTTTGACGCGCTACGCTAACTCCTACAACCCTTTACCTTCAACTCAGTCCCTAACCCCGTCTTCCGCTTCCTGGCTCCGTGTGAGAATCAGTTAAGCAAACAGCCGACTTTCTTTGTAGAATGGGTTTTATAAAAAAGCGTCCAGAGGCTTTAAATAAACCTCAGACGATGCCAAGTCTGGCGTGTTTTGTTTGGAACGCGGGAATAAAAGTAAGACGTTTTCATTGAACTGCTCTGAAACGATTGTCTGGTCAGATAAATGTGGAACGTTCAAAATTGGTAACATTTATTAGACTATTACACTATCCTGGCTACCAGAACTGAGTGATCATTAAAGTATGTGTGTGTGTGTGCGCGCGCGCGTGTGTGTGTGTGCGCGCGCGCGTGTGGGCGATTTTGAAAACCTGAATTGACTACAATAATATGCGTTAAAATAGGCATAAATTATAATTTTAAATTATCAAATTCTTTGTGTACTTGAGCATTAAATATAGGCTAAACGTACTAGAAGTGCATCCACCATTTTAAAAAGCGTGCCATATTAGCGGTTAAATTTCAAGTAGTTGGACTGTCTGCCGCTAAGAACGCTGTAAGCTCCAAGAACAGTGGTGGAGACTTTTGAGGAAATGACAGTACTATTATCTATTTAGTAGTTGAACACTCATGCCACCGCTAAGCTTTGACAAGGGTTTTCATTCTAGTACGTTTAAATTCAATGATTTGAACGATGATTATGTTGTTTAAAAAAATTGCCAATTTAAAATTTATGGTGTTATTTTTATTTTATGAAAATTCACTTCAACACGTCAGCGAGACAGCTGCGTGACGCGATTATTGTTAATTTCGTAGGCAAGATAAATATATTGGGATAAGTACTTCACAAGTTATTTATAATTGTATTATCTAAATGTGTAAACAGAATTAAAATAGTTTTCATTGTAGTCTGTTGTTTAAAAAGCTAATGAGTAAATAAACGTAGCCTGTTGTAATAAAGGCTCAAAAGCTGTCTGTATTCAGTGACTTAGCTTGGAGCAGCCATTACCGTAAACCCCATTAAGTGTGCGTAAAGTCTGACGTCAGTAGCAGCACACACGTTTTGAATGGTACTATAAAACTGAGAGAGTTTAATAAACCTGTATGAGTAAAAATGAATGGTACTATAAAACAGAGAGATTTTAATAAACCTCTATTAATAAAAATGAATGGTACTATAAAACAGAGAGATTTTAATAAACCTCTATTAATAAAAATGAATGGTACTATACTATAAAACAGAGAGAGTTTAATAAACCTCTGTGAATGAAAATGAATGGTAATATAAAATAGAGAGCATTTAATAAACCTCTGTGAATCAAAATGAATAGTACTATAAAACAGAGAGCGTTTAATAAACCTCTTTGAATAAAAATTAAAGGTACGATAAAACAGAACTTTAATAAACCTCTAAGAATCTTAAATGAATAGTACTATATATAAAACAGGTAATAAACCTCTATGAATCAAAATGAAAAGTAAACATATTTTTATAGCTTCAGAGAACGTTTAATAACCTTTACGATAAAATACAACTAAACATAATTTTGTTCTTAACTTACTATTTAATCATATATATCGTTCTGTTTATTTTGTGTCTGGACTCCAAATTATTATTTTCTGTTTATTTAATAACTCCAAATGCAGTCGTTTTATCAGAAGGAAATACGATGATGTGGCCAGTTATGAATAGGCATGACGTAACTATAGCAACCAGTCTGGTCAGGATAATGACCGTTGGCAGCGCTGTGATCGCTTGTCTCGCCTTCGTTTACTTCGTTTCACGTTTTGCTTATTAAATATATCTACCGTCTGTTTTAAATAATGAAACGATTATTAAAATTAGGTTAAGTTGTGTTTCTTTTTTAATTAGTTTTATATTATTTCCGATAGTAAAATTGTACTTGGTTTTCTGTTTTATACATAGAGGATATTATTAAGCAGTATCTAAATGATAGAATGTTAAGAGTTGGGCCGCCTCAGTGGCCTACTTGATAGCGTACTAGGCTTTCATCCCGAGGACCCGGGTTCGATTCCCGGCCAGGGCTTGGCATTTTTATACGCTATAAATCATCCCCATCGTCTGCATTAGCCCAAGTGTGCACAATAGTCGGACGTTAAGAAAAAAAAAAGATTGTTAAGAGTTAAGAACTTATTATTATGTCATGTGGTGGTTGGTTCTTCTTGGAAAGGGGCTCCGGTAGTCGATGTACTTAAAGCACCGATCCCTCGTCCTCATTAGTCTAACTGTGGCGTATTATGAAAGCAGAGAAACGGCTCCTTTCCACCATTATTTTCAACTATCGAAAATCTTCTTAATACTTTCGGGAATAAGCAAAAAACTCGAACAAAGCGTTTGGAAACAAATGTTATCTTGAAGAATATAACATAATTGAAATGACTATAAGGGTTAATTATTAACCCTTTTAAACTCAACGTTTGATTTATCGGACGTCTGTTTTATACAAATATAATCACACTATTTTTTAACTCTGAGAGAATGCTAACAATATATATTTTTTTTAATATCAAGCGGTATACAGTAAGTTGTTAACATGTCAAAAAAGGAAAAAAATACACATTGTTAATAAATAACATACTTTTCTACAAAACGTTATTTTGTTTATTTCCCAAGTATGGAGGTGACTTAACAATAGTTCAAAGTGCTGTAAAAGTGCTATTTGTACATTTATTATTATTATATTTATTTTTGTATCTCAATTTCGTTTTAAATGGATGAATGTTTATGAACATTGTTTGTTACCTGATATTATTTTAAAAAATCAATTTAAATTTATTTTCACACGCTTTTTTCAAAGTGAGGTAGCGTCTATATTTTGAAAAATATTTGATTATTCGTTGTTTATTAACCATCCGCACCTAACATCCTACAAAATGCTACTACACACTGTTTAAAACACCGTGCTGCATTCTGTTTTGTTGATGCGTAGGTTGTTAGAAGTAGATTTATTTTGTTTTTATGTAAATGCTGGCCACACGCGTTTAGTGTAGGAACAATAAGTGAAATCCTTCCTAAACTTCATTGAATAAAGTTTGCATTCACGTTTATTTTTCCATTTTGTTTTCGATAAATTGTAAATTTTTGATATTTCCTAACTATAAAAAAAAACTAATTTCATCTTAATAATTTAAACTGACCGTATCACATTGAAATATTACCTTAAAACTTCCGGCTAAAAACAGGAAATTTGTTATAATTTCTCAAAATTAGTTCATCTTATTTTCCGTAACGACGAGTTGCACATAGTGTTTGGCCAAACAAAATTTTATCGTGTGTATTTTTATCGTGTAATTGTGTTTAGTGTTTGTGACGTGTGTTTTCAATGTTTTGTTTAACTTTGTGACGACCTCGACAGTGACATTTTGTATTACGGCCTGAAGATGTAACAGTAAGGTTTCGAAACCGCTGTAGCCTTTACGAGGTGAGTAAAAAAAAAGACCACTAGACGGAAGAAAATACGTCATAATCCTAATTATTTAAATATGTGGTCCGGTAGTTATGTTAAATAATGACATCACATTTTGCTAAACGTTTGAATTGAAATTTGAAATAAAATAAATTTACAGGTCCCAAGTAAATCGAAGAAAAACGATGGGGGACAAGATTTTTGTGTGGTATTTTCGATTTACTCCCTTAAATTACCACTTTGCAAATTTGCTACACTAACTTACTTCACTGTATTTTCAAAAATAATTATTTGAACAAAGTCTGATTAATTGGTTTTAAGAAATTATGCTAATTTTTTCGGCAATGAACACACATGGGCAGGCATTCAAGTAAAACTCAATTTTTGGGACTCTGTGAATTGTGGACATTCAACAAAATCGTAAGATCGGTTTTCCCCCCAAGATCAAGTAAAAACACCCAATGAAAAAACCCTCACGTACCGTTTACTGAAAAATGTTGCCTGAAAACAATATTAGTATGAAAACATATGAAAACAAATGTTCCTTACGATGATTTCATTTTCAGAAAGTCCGCTTTGTAACTGTATATTTTTGGCTGAAGTGATCCGTGCGTTTTGTTTGACAATAATAAACTAGTTTGTATTGGAACACGTGTGTGTGTGGGAGGTTGAGTCACCCGGACTAAGTGACTGAAGATTTAATCGACACTATACAGATGAGCTGAGGCAGCTACATGTGACAAAGAAATAAATTATGGCATCCTTTTAAAATCCTTCTGAGCTGTCTTTAGGGACTGCGTCTATTTTATACACGTAAAGCGCGCTAAATTAATAAAGTTACTGTCATATGTAAAGAAAAATGGAGTGAATTGTCTTTCATAAAATGTTTAAAGTGGTGGCTTTTTCTATTTTATGTATAAAAGTGCTTTCAATCTCTGACTTTCATCTTTAAAAGAAAATTGTAAAGTTTGATCTGGTAAGGATTTTCTCTTCCCCTCCCTTATTGTTCATTAAAATATTTACATTTGTCAACAGTTTTTGAATGAAACGTTTGATTTTTCTTGAACGAAACGAGGTCTCTGTTTCAACTCGACCGTTCGTACTTCAGTTAGTGTTTGTTTTGTAACGCAGTTTTGGCCTAATACGTTGACTGTTTGTTTTGAAATTTGGTCGAGAACGACGTGCGCATAAGATGTTTTCCCCATTCATTTCCGTTTTTAAGATAGCTGTCTCGGATTTAACGATGACGAGTGCAGTTGAGGGTAATATTGGCTGAACGGCAAGACCTATTACAACTTTGACTGGTTCATAGAGGAAGAGCATAAAGTTTACAAAAAATTGGTCTAGTAAATGTTTTCGTAAATATTACGGTTAACGATTGAATGGCGGAAAAAAATTTGCGCGCGCGCCAAAGCGGTGATCAGGTGAACTAATAATATACTGCGAGCTCTGCTGTTTTTTGAACTACTAGTAAATAATTTGCTCGTATTTCTTACTTGTTTTGCGTATATCTGGTGTCACTATGTCTCCCGTAAACAAAGGTGGCCCGTCTCCAAAACGAATTCAGTACTTTTTCAACATTTTCTGTACAAGGACATTGCATGCGAGTGAGTTGGAAGTATCCTGCTTCTCTTGGCAAAACAAAGGTATGGGCGAAGTAGAAAGTCCATATCTGTAAAGGTCGAGGGATTTTAGATTTGTCAGGCGTTCTTCGTATTGAGTGCAGATGACGTTCGTTCCTCTTGTGATCCAATTACTCGACCCATTTTCTTGTAAAGCTCTGTTACAAAGAATAATATTGGCACGTAGCGATAGTATTGATGGTATCGGGACCAGGTCAGCAGCTAACCCAGATAAGTTGGGCATAAACATTACACAAACTTTCACGTTTAATTATTTCCTAAAAAAATCCAGTTCGGAAGTGTTATGAAAAATGTGCTTTCAGTGAAATATTTTGTTTTTGTATTTTCCCACAAGTAAACAAATCCAGGAAAGAAAATACGAAAATATTGAAAGTGACGAAATAACACGAAACGCCATTGTAAATAAATACGACTGGAACACGCTGCCAAGGAAAACACAACAGCATCAATGGAAACTTTATTTTGGCCGCGATTCCAAACTATTTTAAATATAAAACACTTTGTGGCGGAACGGATCGGGATTTTGTACGGAACCAAGTTCTAACAGAATAGTGCAGCAGGCTTCCATTCCCATTCACAGAAGCTGAAAGGGAATCTGTGCCCACGCATATCATGTGGGGATATTTTGCTCCGGCAAGTTGGTACGCTGACATCTCGTATACACGTTATAAATCACCGTTCTCAGAATGTTCTATCATTGCATCTGTTACTCGGCTCGGCTGTTGAAACTTGAGTCCACTGGGTTGAAGAGCAGCGCTGTGTTTATCATAGTTTGTTAGGTAAACTGGTCATATCCCATCAGCGAGACAGCTGCGTGCTGAGATTATTAAAGATTTAAAATAGCCGCAATTTTTAGACAGTTGACGGTTTTTGCAGGATAATGAACTAGTCTAACTATTTAGTAACAAAGTTGATTTTTGAGCCAAGTTCGGAACAAGTCGAACCAAATTGCCAACTCCAGAGTGGTAACTCTTTTTCTCTCGGCTGTGTTTTACTGTGTTTATAGAACAGTGTAAATGCATTTCTGTTGTCACTTGTATTAGTGTTGTTTGCATAACAATACAGCTGCGTGCAATTATAAACAATAAAGTCTATCCTTTCAACAGCGCTGTAATAGTGTACGGTGCATTTTTGTAGGCGTCCCGTTAAACTGGCTGGATCGTAAACGTGCGCGATTGTCCGTAGCTATACAGAAACGTCGAGTGCTCAGTGTTTATCACAATACTAAATGACCTTGAAGTTTGCTTAGTAATTGTATTTAATCTTAATCTTTTAAGTCGCCTTCGTTATCTAATCCTTTACGTCTCCGATTATCTCGCGCATTCTTCGGAATTCTGTTTCGTGTTTGTGGCAAGTATGATATTGTCATGAACATTTGTATTCTGTCTGAATTAAGAAAAATGTTTTATTTATTCGGGTCCTTTTGGGGTGGTAATATGAACAAAACTTTGGTTTCTACAGTAATATCATTTGATAACGACCAGTGCAACTGGCAAAGTTGTAATAAATGAAAATATATCTAAATAGTATTCGTTATAATAAAGTTTATTTGTCAAATTGTCGAAATCGGTCAATTCGTTGTCTTTAGAAATGACGAAAGATACAGACGCCTGAGTGAATGTAAAAGGTTGCTATTACACTGCGATTTTTTTCTGTATTTTATATTCACGAGGTGCTCAGTTACAACACCTTCTCCAGCCCTGGTCTGTTCGTAAAGTTTAACATCTGGAGAGGATTTAAGGTGGTAACTACCCCACCTCTAATTGGTTTTTTTGTCGAGGTGCTTGCAGATGCTCTACTAAATTTCCTTTCAATTTGTCTTTATCTTGACCCTTATCGCGGAGATTGTGCTCAATTTGGCAAGCTTTTTGTTGTACGGCAAGATATCGCTCATTCTGTTTTACATTCCTACTCATGTTCTACGAGTAGCTAGGGAAATTAGGTCCGCCCAAATAGAGCCCCGCATGTACGGACAAGGGTAACATCCTAGGAGGTGAAATGGGGTAGGGATACCAATACCGGGGGTCCTCTACTTGAACCTTTTCCAAACTTAGACACACAATGGCGAGTTTTAAAGCCTTGTAAGGACAACTTTGGTTTTTTGTAGGAAAACATCTATAATTTGTGTAATTAGTAAGACTTGATGATGTTTTTTTAAATACCTTTAATTATTCAATCATAAGTTACGGCTTTTCAAGTAGGTCTGCAAAAAAATGTTACTAAATATCTGTGTTTGTGTCTGCCTTTATAATTGCTGGGAAGAAGCCTAGTACATTTCACTAAGCATGTTCGATCCAAACGTTAATAATATTTAATAGTATAATAGTGCAGTAATTCAGTAGTATTAGTGGGTTTGAGGTTTGTTGCGAGGCAAATAATGACGTAAAAACTTCAATAAATATAGTTGGAATATTAGAAAATGTGTTTAAAAACTTCGTTTTTTTATTAGTAGAAGGGTAACAGACCCCAAAACCCCTGGATACGCCTATGCTGCGAGGTCACTAGACATCCCAAGGCTCAGCTTGGTGCACCATTAGCGAAGCTATGTAAAGTAGTGAATGTGTGCGTCTTGAGTAGATGTGCTAGAGGTACGGTGGGACACAGACGCATAAAGAATACAATTTTCAGGTTCTAGGCATCAGAAAACGGATAGACGCGTAGAAGTATGAAGACCGTATGTTTTTCTCGAACATAATACTTTGTTTGTTTCGTATTGAGAGAGAGTAAGAAAATACAGATGCATGGCATGGTGTTGTTTTGGAATGATATTAGCACAAGTTGTACGCAATGTTATATGCACTGTGACGTGGCAGTCGCGCCTAAAAAGGAGAGATTATGCCGTGCGTTTCTGAGTCATCATAACTTACTGCAGTACAGTAACGAATAAATATTGCATAACGCGATCCCGAGTGGAAGTGGATGTGTTGTTACCAGAGTTCTGTGACAGTGAGGTTGTACTGGCAGCCGGTCGTAGGAGGAATCTTTAATGTAATTATAGCTGGAAATAGTTTGGATTTATCACTCAATCTGTATAGCATTACACTTGTCCATGTATAGAGTTCTCTCCTCAACGTGGGCGCTACGGGACGCTGGACATCTTGCGTTAATTAATGGGCAGCGCAGAGCGCCTACCGGCCAACGAGTCTGGTAGCTGTTTAAATAAACAGCGCACTTGTAAACAGCCTTGTTTATCGGCGTATTAAATTACGTCCTGCCCGAGATGGCAGGAAGTCGTATTGTCTTTGTGACGATTGGAAGGAAGTAATTTGTATTGAGTTGAGCCGGTTGGTTTGGTTGTATGACTGGAAGTACGGATAGGTGGCGAATTGAGCGATTCAGATCTTTTTTCTACCGTCAAACTAGTTTTTTTCCTATATAAATAATAAGAAAATAAACAGTATATTTGGTCTTAGTTACTTTTTCGTCCTATAGGCCCCCGTTTATAGGTTGCTAGTAGGGCATACCAGTGCTAATGACAGGCAAGCAAAAATATTTGGTTTACTGGCACTCTGGCGCTTTCTCCCAAACATTTTAAGATAGGAGTCTCACTGTTAGTCCTACGTACAATCTGTGACAGTGTATTGATAAACGGTTGTATTTGTACTGTTGCGTAATCATGGAATGAAAAAGGTGTGAAAGCGAAACCCTAAAAAGATGAGGACATCTGTGGGGTATTTATCTATCACAGAATCGTAATAGCAGTGTTCGTAGGAAACAGGAGAGGATGAAATGAACGCAGAAAAGTTTATAAACAATCAAGTTCCAAAGAAAGGGAAGGTTTGCGTTGTAGATTTCGAAAATTGAAAATTCAGCGGAGGTGTTCCTGACTTTGAGTACTTCAACTTGCTTGCCAGTTACTGACCCGTCTCCTTCAATGCCAGTGATGGAATTGCTAATTTCTAATAGCTCAACTGGCACAACAGTGTCAATTCGCATTATTGATAACCTGCGCGTGAAACTGATTATGTTTTTAAATTATACGGATGCACCAAAACTTGTAATATTCAAACTATTGCAACATCACGAATGATGCGACATCACTGTGACACAAACAAACCTGAAATATTTTAGTAGTATCGGTGCTTCCAAGCAGTAAAGTTGTTATCCTTTAATAAAAAGATTTTTGAATGTATACGGCAAGGTCTTTGTCTCATTGCGTGGTGAGAAACAGGTTTATGGGTTACACAGTGCATCTGATAGTCGAGGCAGGAGTCCTTAAAAGAGATTCACAGAATTGTAGAAGAAAAGAACGGTGATGGCGGATCAACGAAATGAAAAAAAGTTTAGTAAATAGCTTTAAAAAAAAAAAAAATGAAATATTTAAGAAGGTAATCCGGATCAAAAGGAAGACGCGAAGAGCTGGAGACGTGATGAAATTCATAAAGCAGCCGGTATGAAGAACTAAAGCAGGAGACATTTAATGGTTGTTGTGGTTATATCCGAGGTCTTTAAGGTTTTCGGTCTTTCTCACAACAAATAATTATCTGTACTTTATTATGTTAATATCCTTATTGTTTCAGATCCCGCAGGGGGTCTAAACTCATGCACCTATTGAGAGGATTTAGACGTCCCTCGCGGTAACCGAGTGTAACAAACACTTACAACACTACACTTACGGCTTGAACACTTTACACTCACTCTTACATTTAGGGAGGCGATAATAGCCTCAATGTGCTTTTAACCTTAAAATAATATATACACATATATATTATGTGTTACTAAAATAGTTTCAGAATGGGGGGGTTGTGCTATTAAAATTCAAATTATTATTGTGGAGCACAGTAGTTTTATTTATAACCTTGTTGTGGGCCGCCTCGGTAGCCTAGTTGATAGCGTACTAGGCTTTCACCCCGAGGACCCGGGTTCGATTCCCGACCAGAGCTTAGCATTTTCATACGCTATAAATCATCCCATCGTCTGCATTAGCCCAAGTGTGCACAATAGTCGGACGTTAAAAAAAAAAAAAAAATTATAACCTTGTTGAAGTAGCACCAGTTGGTTAACAATGCCCTCACGTTAACCAGATTCACGGTTCCTTTTTGAATATCTGGATGAATAGATACGCGTGGAAATTTAGAATGTCACCTAAACTGACATGTTGTCACGTTTTCATTGTGATCAATAAACGAAAGTAGGAGGTAATAATAATGTAACAAATAAAACTAGCCGAGATGTTTTAAGATATTTTAATTAAGCAATAAAACGTGACTTCGAATGATCGATTGTTCAATTAGGATGAAAGGAAAATTGTATCAGATGATAATAAAAGTAGTAAAACAAATGATTAGAGTGCTGTGCAGCCTAGATAAGTTAATGTGAACAAATAAAACTTATTCTTTGCTTTCTCTTTTAGCCCAATAAATAAAAGAAGCCATCCGCCTCTAGTCACAACAATAAAACCGTCCAGTCTAATCGATGTGTGTCGCGGGACGTCCCATAAAAATGAAAAACGGCACCTGCGAGACTAAATATGCTTTCACTTCAAACATCTGAGGCTCAAGGTGGATTTTCTGGTTCACTCATCTGTGTAAATATTCTTTGTACAAAATGTTAGAGTTTGTACTGTGGTTTTACATTGATGTACGCGGTATTACCCGGTTAATAAAATCGAAATTATTGTTATTTACGTATTACTTTCTCACTATGTGTTGAATGAATTTGTAGAGTTGTTATTGCAGTGCGACCTTTATAGATCTGTTGTGCCCACTTTCTTTATTCCTGAGATGCGCCTTCTCCTATCATAGTCTGTTTAAAAAAATCTAGAATTTAGGGGAATTTTAAGGTGGGTAGCTCCCAAATCTAATTGGTGACTTCCCAGTTCCTTTTTGAGGAGTTTGCAGAAGCTAAGTTCCTTTCAATTTTTCTTTCTCTTGAACGGAGGTTCAATTTTTCTTTCATTACGGAGGTTCTGCTCCATTCGGCGATCTTTTTGTGCTGTGAAATACTGCTCATTCAGTTTTATATTATGATTTACGGAAACACGCACAAGTAGCTACAGAAATGAGGTGCATCCACACTGAGCCCTGCGTGCATGGGTACACTGGAAGTCTCCAGGGTTCCGCTTTGATACACCATTAGGCTGGTATACCTGGATCATTCACTCCATCAGCACGGGCCACTTTACACTTTAGTTTGCTTAGTTATGTACAGTAGTGTGTGTGTGTGTGTGTGTGTGCGTGCATGGCTTGAGTAGATGACAGACTAGTATCAGCTAGATACGGTGGGATCGCTAAGCCCATTAGTTGCTCACTTCAGCTGCCTCCACCGGACACGCTATACGATAGAGATAAAGGAAATATTTTGACAGTGGACAAAAATCGATTTGGTTATTTTGTTGTCTGCCAGTGTTCCTGTTAACAGTCCAGGAGGCTAATCGAGTTGACAGTTTTCGATATGAAATTTGTGTCGTTTACGAATGTCTCTGATAGGGATTACTGAAACAAATTTTCAAAATCTAGGTCGATAAAGACTTAAATAATGATCGATCAAATTTTGTTCCCTATTTTTTTCCCTTTTTTTTACTAAAACAAAACATGTAGGTCGCTTTATTTTATACCTTGAGAAGCCGTATCGGGAGCTACTGGAAAGCGTAAAATAGCAATAAAATGACACAAAGCAAGTGTAATTTTACACTTTACGTTATACGCAATACAGTAGTAAAGTAATAATAGACCTACTTACTGAAATTGGAACGTATAAAAGGGGTGGGTGACGTTTTTCAGGCTGTAAAAATACAGGTGAGGAATGCGTGTGCCACTCGCTATATGTACATTTCGGAAAGGCGAAAACCTGGCGAGTTTATGATTTTTTTTTACAAAATTTTATTTTTATGATACGAGTTAACGATCCGGATAATCGGTGCTCTACTGTACTGTTTTCTAACGAAGTTGTTTAAGATCACGTTTGTTAGAAACCTTTTCTTAAAAGAAAGTGTTCTGGTGGCAGTCGTCGAGTCATTTCGATTTAATCCCTACTTCCTGATATTGATGGCACAACGTGCGGCTGTATTTTAAGGAAAGTGCATGTCGGCTTTGTAGCGTTCAGCCCCTAAAAAATAAGCTAAATCCTTCATCATTGGTCACGTCCTTACGGAGCCCCTTCCTACTTTCCAGTCAAGGCGTTTAATGCCGACATCCGTCCTTGAAGTGTTATCGCAAGTTAATGTTTAGGTTCGAAAGATTTTTTTAAAGTGTTCGTTGTTTTATGCATTGTTTTGGTACAAAAACAGCACTCATACTTCTTCTAGTTTAGTTATTTCCTCAAAAAATTGAAATCGGTGCTATCGATTTCTAAAAGTCGACCTAATTTTTAATAATCGCGGCACACAGCTGTCTGTGATGGCAACGAATTCTCTAAAAAAGTTTTTTTTTAATCTCCTTTTTGAAATTCCGATTTCACAATCATAAACAATAAACAGCATTACAAATCTGCGTATGCTAATAGATTTTTTTGAACCGTCTATACTTTAAGCCGATTAGACTGAGGACGAAGGATCGGCGTTAACAGTAAGGGAAAAGCAACGGGAGTAACTGCGACTAGAACTAGGAACCTTGAGGTGCGCAGTTCAGAGACGCAGCAGACTGACAGGTGTTTTATCCACATCGACCACCGATCTTCCTGCGTAATGTATTAACATTTTATACGCTGAAATTGCATTGAAAATACGATAATGAAGCTTCACCTCCTTCAGGTTAAATTTCTCAATTTAAACCGAATTTTGTAAATTTCAAAATGCTGAGTTTTTAACGCTGATTACGACGGTGAAAGAAATGACATAGTTAGGGATTTTTAGTTTGAAATTGTCACCATTTTGAAACCGTTTAACAGATTTTTCTGATTAACTGTCTTGTCCAAGCTGTTGGTAGAATCGATTTTCATGCCGAGTTTGAATCATATCGCACTAAGTTCGCGTACGTGATCGTGGTAAAAAAAACGCGCGCGCGCGCGCAAGGATAGGCGCTCGTTTCAGTTTGAAGGTCCCCAGTTTGGGTGTTATCATGATGGCCACCCAGTGGAAATAGCCTGACAAATAGGTTAGGGTGTTAACCTAATGGCATAAGGTATTATCAAGACACTGTCCAGTTTATTCACCTCGCTTCTGTATTGATTGTGCGCGCTAGCTTGTTTATTGCTGTCCATTTATTTATTCAACGCGTTATTGAGTACTGTACAGTGTTTACACGATCGGTCGCACCGAATTAGTTGCGTTAAAATTTAAGAACTGGAACACCCTGTACAAATGCTACTCTGGCCGTAATGTGTTGTAGTTGCTTACCGTTAATTGGATCAAGGTCGAACGCTTGTTTACGTTTTACACGTTTGCACAAGTCGTGTGTTCGCGTTTTATCAACAGAATTAAATGTGGAAGAAAGTATTTCGATATTCTGTTTTGGCAAACATTATTAATTACAAGCGTGCAGTTCATAATAATATGAGCACGTGATTAAATTAGAGCAATCAAGTCTTTTCGGTAATAATCGTTGGAGGTCTCACTGTAACGTTTCCAGTCCGCTGTTCCTCCTGCCTGTTCCGCTGACCTGATAGAAGCGAATTTTCCAAAAAATACTAAAATTTAATAATAAGTCTATTTACGAACTTTTTATTCGGGGAAAACAATATTACGAGAGCCTGGTAAATCGTAGAAAATTTTTTGAAGGCTTATTTAAAAGCCTTGGTCTTAGATTTAAAGGAAAATTTTTACATTTTTTTTAATAAGCCCTTCGGATTCCTAGCATTGATCAGTATTTTGAACAACAGCTATTATTTCGTTAATAATAGTGGTTATTTTGTTTATAAATATTTTCTATTTCGAATTGTTTTCGTCTTAAAGCGATCAGGAAATTTTAAAATAACTTAACAACATTGTATATAAACGTACTAGAATGATAAACCTAATGAGAGTGGGAGCGTTCGCTGCTGGTGACATCTTGCGGCAGAGTGTTGAACTATGGTTAAATAGGTAATAGTACTGTCTATTTTCTCAAACGTCTTCATCCCCTGTTCTTGCAACGTTCCTAGCAGCAGGTAGTCCTATTACTTGGACTTTGACCTCTGATATCGAGCACGCTTTTTATAATGGTGGCTGCACTTCTAGTCCGTTTATATTCAGTGCTTGTAGTTGTGAGAACATCGAGGATTAGTGTTTATAAATAAAATTATTAATTATAAAACTTAATTTTTATTATTTTAAAAAATAATAATTATGGGCTAATCGCCTTACAAACCACTAGTTTATTTTAAAAATCTGATTTCCCCATCGTAATCAGCATTGAAATATGCGTTAGTATTTTAACTTTTAAAGTTTGAACAAAATTTTCGGTGCAACGAACTTGTCTAGTCTGTACCAAAATCAAATTCGTGTGCTCTGTTTGAATAAGGTCATTTTGACCACTTCACCTTGATCGGTCCTTGTTAAATGGTCTAGGGTCTGGATATTACCATGATGGTCGACGAACTGTACTTTCTTGATCGTTAAAAGCATGTTGATAATCCGTGATATGTTGATAAAAATAAGTGACGTCAGATGCAACATTAAAACAAGTGTTTGTAATGAAAGCAGTCGGTTGGTTCACGTTTCTTGTCGTCGTTACATGTTAATGAGTTAATTTAATTATGAAATATAATTATAGTTAAATGTTGTTTGGTAGTACCGTGTAAGTTGTCTGGAGCTTTCTTATAATTATTGTTACACGCCAAATATAATGTGAGCAGTTTTATGGACATTTTATGTGATTTCGTAGTGTAATTTAAGTGTAACGTAGTTATAAATCATGTTAAATTCATCTGAGCGAAGAGAAGTCTCTGGTTCAACTCGAACTTTCGGCATTTGGTTTGTTTGTTACGCAGTTTTGGCTAAACACATCGACCGATTGTTTTGAAATTCGGTATGAAAGTACCTTGTACAATGCCCGAACGCAGTATGTGTAATTTTTTTCCATTCACTTTCGTTTCAAGATGGCGGCCTCTTATTTAACGAATACGAATGTACGCATATTTGCCCAAACGCATTGACCGAGTGTTTTTGAAATTTGGTACGTATAAAGTCCGAACGAAGTATGTGTAAGATTTTTTCTCAGTCGTTTCCATTTCAAGATGGCGGCCTCTGGTTTAAGTTGCTAGCTGTTCCCAGTAATACTGGCTGAACGACAAGTTCTGTTGTAATATTTGATAGCTTCATTGGGAAAGAGCATAAAATGACCAATGAAGTTCGTCCAGTAACGTTTTTCCTTACCGATACCGGATAAATTGGCTGAAATAGTTCCGAGCGTATCGGAACGCTGGCCAAGCTATTAAGTGAAGTCTACTGTTCTTTGAACTGCTACTTATTTTTCATTATTTGTATTTGTTTATGCTACTGTAAATACAGTACTGTTATTATTTTGTAAATAAAAACAATTCTTAAAACATTGGTTAGAACTGTAGTAGGTGTATAACCAGTTTTCTCAGTGGGTGTATATTTACGTACTTTATCTAGAAGTAACGTCATTGTGTCTCAAGTTGGCAGAAAGGTCACGCTTTTACCTAGACCTGATTAACAAATGTTAAATATTTGATGTTTGTATTCAGTTTTTCCTATTTGTTGATTGCTAACTTCTAAGCTCTCTATGTACCACTGCAAAAGAACACATCAGAATCGTTGGGATTTTTGCGTTTCTTTATCTTAAAGAAAATGATAAGTATGCCTAGATGGCTCTCTATCTAGTCCTCTGAACATATTGTAGTTTAAAATTTTTAAACGATGCTCTTTAGTTCACTCTTACATGAATCTTGGAAGTCTCGTTCTTTGCTTAATACTTCCGTATAAGTTAGCTGTAATACTTAACAATCTCGCTCTTGATGATCGTGGACTGTTCCTTCGTGAATCACTCATTTGTGGTTGCTGACATGGGATATCAGCAATACCTGTAGATACCGAGGTTTTATTGTAAGTTTGGGTGTAAATACCCACATAACTCTTCGGCTGTCCATCAGACATTGTCAGAAAAAACCGTTTCTTATATCGAGTTTTCACTGGAAAAATGACTTATTGGAGCGGCCATCATAGTAAGAAACAGACTCCCGATCTTGACTTCGATTACTTTTTGAGAGGTCGTTAAAATGTGTGTGGGGCCATTTTTGGTTTAATGCGATTCAAGCTTGGCACGAAAATCGATTATGAAATTTGGACAGTTTCTTTAACCACGAAAATTCGTTCAACAATTTCAAATGGTGGCTATTTAAAATCTTTATAAATTCATCTTTAATCGTTTTTGAAAATCTGATGGGATGTTTTTTAAATTGTAATCAGCGTTAACGGCTAAATTAAAACTGCATAAATTAGCACTTTTTAATTTTTAAAATTCGTAAAAATTAGGGTATTGTTGACAGCTGTTAGAGTATATGTTGGTACTTTCAATGTAATTTGAAAGTTAAAATACTAATATATGAAGGTTTTAATGCTGATTTTATGATAGTGAAATCAAAATTTCAAAAATGGTAAGATGAAGAAAAATACTTTTGAAAATTAGCTCCTATCGCGTCAGCGAGACAGTTGCGCCCTGCGATTATTTATATTGCATTTGGAAGCAGTAGTATTGCCTTCTGGTAGGTTGAAGAAAAGTGCCACATCGGAAAACTTTTTCTTTCTTAAAGGAGTGTTTATAGTATATCCAAATATACTCAGTGCCCCGGGTGTTCTTGTAAAAGTTTAGGTACGTCTTCAGTGTCAGTATGTATGCGTTGACTTCTAACTCGCATCAGTTGCTAAGTTGTTCGGGCAACCTAGACGTTGGATTTCTTGAGAATTATTTGTCAACTCTTTGCGATAGATGAGTGTGCTCGACATCAGCGGCTAATGTCCAAGTAATAGGACTATCTGCCACTACGAGCGCTGCGAGGACAGAAGGAGACGTTTTAGACAGTACTATTATTATTTCACTGTAGTTGAACACTTTGCCACAGCAGCGAGCGCTTACATCTGTAAGGTTATCATTCCAGTACGTGGTATGAGTTAGAGGTACAATGGCTGGCATTGTTCACCCACGATACCTTTACCGAACGTTTGTTTGTTCTCCAACTTAAATAACAAACGAACGCTGCGAGTTTTTTTTAATTAAGAAATAATAAGAAGAGGCATTGTCTTTATTCCGGATTAATATATTTTTAAATTAAATTTCCTCCGAACTATTTCTTAACCGGGAAACAATAGGTAAAACATTTACATAACCTCGTAAACCCGTGAGGCCATTGCAACTTGTCCCCCAGTTCGTTACCTGACGTAAGCATTGTCTCGTGATTATCCTCGCTCGTAATCATAGACACAGAAATGCTGCAATCTCAGAGTCGTGTTCGCTTATAGATTCAAGAGGCTGTGAGTAAGCCTCGCGTCATCTGTTTCGAAACCGTCACTAAATAGACGAGATGGAGAGTTTGGAAATTTGGCAATCTTTTGTGTGGCCCATGAAAGAAAAACAACTGAGTGTACGTAGGTATAACTTTCCAATCAGTTACTGTACAAAAATTTCAGATACACCAAATTAAAACGTGTTCTTTGGTCCATAAATCTGTGTTAATTCCGTTAATACTTTTTCCAAACGTCACTTATATTTCACGAAATTAACCGAAAACACGATTTTCACGCAATTTTTGTACTACTAACTACTTTAAAGTTTCACAACTTTGTCAGTATGTGCTCCACAACAATGCTGTTCAAGTACTGTACGGTGGAAACATTTATTAATGTTTTTGCCAAATTTTACCAACTTTCGATAAAGATTGAAATTACTGTGAATTTCTTTAAAAAGAGTGCTAAATTTATTACCTTTATTTAAATAATTCTTTTAATAAACGTCTGTAATTTTACAACAGTATTATCAAGACTTACGTTCAGTTAGATTTATAATTATTTTTAATGAGTATTCGTGAAGTTAATTAAACGACATTTGAGCATTAATCTGAACGCTACTTAGTACACGAGGAGTGTACAGTCAAGTGACCACACTGTAGACCTCTGGAGTTGTCACGCTCTGCAGGTTTATAGCGTGAACCACCCGACGGAGGTGCAACACAGTGGCTAGTACTGTCAGAATTTAATTGAAATTTCGTTTAAGTAACTTTACGTTTACTCATTAAACACATTTATAAATCTGATTTAACATAGATAATACTGGATAATACTGTTGTAAAATTACAAACCTCTATTAAAAAAAAGAAATTATCAAAGGTGTACACCGTAACATACTTGAACAGTATTGTTGTGGAGTACAAATTAACAAAGTTATATACCTTTAAAGTAGCAGTGGTAGAAAAACTGCTTGATAATTGTGTTTTTCGTCAAATATAAAATTGACGTTTGAAAATATATTAACGGGATCAGCATAGATTTACAGACAAAAGAACACGCTTTAATTTAATGTATATGAAATTTCTGTATAATAACCGATTGGAACGTTATTTGTCCTAAGCTCAGGTGTTTTCTTTCGTGGGACAGACTATAAGGCCTTTAGTTGTTCGGAATTCTTGGATTGCGTATCGCGATATTTTTGTGTAGCACATTGCTGAGTACAGTTGTACAGCATTTTTTTGTCAATGGCCTGGCCCAGTTATTTGTGTAACGTTCATTGTACTGTGATTATTGAGATATGGTTGACGTAAGAAGGTTGTGCTCCTGATCTCAGGGTGGTACTTCGAAAGAGAACATTTCGCTAATACAAAACATCGTCGATGCGATCATCAGCAGTCTGTTTAGTTGCAGACTGGTCGCACAAACCGCGCTCGGTTTAAAAGTTCAAGTTCACAGCCTCCGGAGGTCATGTTTTATGTCTCGAAGTAATTTGCCCTTTGTTCGTACGAGCGTCTTTCAGTAAAGTAATCTAGCGTCATAACGGTACTTCGGCGAGTAAAGAATCTGGGCAGTTTTGTAACTGACCCAAATATAGTTGAAAATGGTGCAAAAATGTTTCACAAACAGATTTCGCTAAGAATGTTATCAGCAATGACGATTTTGGTTTTTTATGATTTGTGCCCGACCACATTTATTCCAAATTCGGTTCAATAAAACTGTTTCAAAATTGAATTAAAATTTTTATACAAGAAACTTTCAGCAAAATCTTGCCAAAAAATGGTGTGATTTTTGCTAAAGGTGATTTTTTTTTTAAGAAAACTTTACGTACTGTTTAGGGTACTTCATGACTGAACAAAATTTGATCAGTCGTTAGTGACAATTTCCTTAATTTGTGACGGTTTTTGAATAACAGTGTTGCCAAATTTCTTTAAGTTTCTTGTGATGTGTGCAAACAACTCAGGCATTATATATGATTTGTTTTACTTACTAGACTAGAACATTAACGAAAGTATTTTACGGAAACGAAGAAAGTCATACTTTGATACTTTTAATACAGGCGAGTTTTAAAGTTGCATTCGTTATCTAAATTAAATCTGATGATAAAGTTTCTGTTCAATTTCTCCAATTAATTACAGTAATTATCCAGTATTCCCTCGAACATTTCACCTCTAGCTTTTCCCACGACGTCTCTTCTAGCCGAGGCTTAGACGTGGGAGTATACCTCAACCACTAGTTGGCGCGTAGGCTTCTATAATTGTCTGTCAGGAGAAACATCTTTTCCATTAATTAATTCATAAAATTTATACCTGTTGTGTCTGTAATTGAAATACACTGTAATTAACTTAATCGCGTTTCCTTTTCTGGAAAATAGTATTTTATAAGTTCCGCAAAATTACGGTTTTGTATGATTTTGTGTAGGCTATATTGTACAAACTTTGTTTTGGTGCTTGTAAAATATTGACTGTATTATCTACCATCGTTGAGTAATGTGAAGTAAAACACAGATAAATTTAAATTGCCGAGGAAATGAAGAACACCGCCTCCACAAAGTCACTTGTCGCCTCTTTAACAGATGTCTTCCTCGTGAGTCATTCAATAAACCAACATCTGTGATCAGTACCAGTTATACCAGCTGACCCGTTCGTTGGAACTCTTATTTGAATAAATTCAACCTGTTTTGTGACTGCCGCAATTGTATCTGTGATTGCTGCCTGAAGGTGTTTCATTGTTATTGTTTGAACTTCCAATTAACTACAGCGTACGAGTCAATACTTTGGGCTGTATTTCGTAAAGATAAATACAGTTATGTATTTGTGACGGTCACGTGCTCTAAATCGGATATCCTCAATGGCGAGAGGATCAAGTGAGATTGATAACCAAACTCTCTTCAAGATTTTAAGCTACGAATTTAACCAGATTAAGTATTTCAGGTTAAGTTGTAATAATAGCATTTTTACTTCAGCAATATACATTAGAAGTTTAGTTTAGGTTACTGGAATATGTAAACTCAAATTCCTTCTGCGTCAACCTAGGCGTATTGACAAAGCGGTCTTTATTTCAACTTGACCGTTCGGAATTTGGTTTGTGTGTTTCTTTGTTGTGTCCAGGAAAGATGAGGAGACTGCAGGACACATAATCCTTAAATGGGAAGCTCTTGCTGGTAGGAAGCTAGGGGTATTTGGTAGCTAGAAGAATCTCTCTCTCTCTCTCTCTCTCTCTCTCTCTCTCTCTCTCTCTCTCTCTCTCTCTCTCTCTCTCTCTCTCTCTCTCTCTCTCTCTCTCTCTCTCTCTCTCTCTCTCTCTCTCTCTCTCTCTCTCTCTCTCTCTCTCTCTCTCTCTCTCTCTCTCTGTGTACTCTCTCTCTCTCTCTCTCTCTCTCTCTCTCTCTCTCTCTCTCTCTCTCTCTCTCTCTCTCTCTCTCTCTCTCTCTCTCTCTCTCTCTCTCTCTCTCTCTCTCTCTCTCTCTCTCTCTCTCTCTCTCTCTCTCTCTCTCTCTCTCTCTCTCTCTCTCTCTCTCTCTCTCTCTCTCTCTCTCTCTCTCTCTCTCTCTCTCTCTCTCTCTCTCTCTCTCTCTCTCTCTCTCTCTCTCTCTCTCTCTCTCTCTCTCTCTCTCTCTCTCTCTCTCTCTCTCTCTCTCTCTCTCTCTCTCTCTCTCTCTCTCTCTCTCTCTCTCTCTCTCTCTCTCTCTCTCTCTCTCTCTCTCTCTCTCTCTCTCTCTCTCTCTCTCTCTCTCTCTCTCTCTCTCTCTCTCTCTCTCTCTCTCTCTCTCTCTCTCTCTCTCTCTCTCTCTCTCTCTCTCTCTCTCTCTCTCTCTCTCTCTCTCTCTCTCTCTCTCTCTCTCTCTCTCTATCTCTCTCTCTGTGTGTGTGTGTGTGTGTGTGTGTGTGTGTGTGTGTGTGTGTGTGTGTGTGTGTGTGTGTGTGTGTGTGTGTGTGTGTGTGTGTGTGTTATGCCTCATGACCGCCTTGTCATAACTTCAAGTCGACGTAATTCTTAAACCTATTTATTTCTCGAAAATGGTACAAAACTTTTATTTTGATTGTATCATTGTTTTAAGAAAAATATATAATATTAAAAGATATGTCGCTTGAGCAACTTCTCCGCAAGAATTTTGAATTTGACTCCTGCATCTTGTAAGTTATCAAACTTTTTAAGTACCACACTTGTTAGTGTTTCTACACGCATAATGCGAAAAAACTAGTATAACATGTAATATAAAATAGAGGAGAAGGGACTGAAACACCTTCCTGAATACGTTTTTCTATTGCTCTGTCAAACACGTAGTTCATTTGGTGGTAGGGATCATTTTTTTGCAATACAACTAACCAGTTTTTTTTTTTAATTTTCTAAAATACTTTTCGTTTAATTTTCTGAAATACTTTAAAAAGCTGTTTTTCGTCCATATAGTCTTACAAAGTTAACAAAAATCTTCGTAAACATTTTTGAAAACATGTGCCAATACTTCAAAAGAGCGATCCCCACCCACAATGACCTCCGCGGTTCTGAACGACCTTTCATTTACACCTGTTTATTATTGTCCCTTTCCGAGTTAATTTTCCCGTCCCATACAGGAAGCTTCGAATAATTTAAATCACAACCGAGCAAGTGTAATTGCTACGTACACTGTGAATACTATTTTATCGCTTCGCTCTTCCTGCGAAGGTCACGTCCCCGATGCAGAGTGTAGGCGTGTGACCTTGAACGTGTGTGCGGTCGTGTATCATGTATGGCTCGCCAGACCAGACCACATGGATGCCAATAACTTCTATCGCTGCGTACAGTTGATTGTGGTATTACATGTAATTAACCGACCAGGTAATCGCGTTAAGTGCCCAGATTTGATCTACAATGTAATTTACCGTAATTTTACAGTGGCGTCAGGTTTCGCTCATTACGTTATTGCCGTGGTTGCGCGTACTACGCCTTGCACAACTAGTTCTGCTACATTTTGCCAGATACTGTAAAGTGATTTGTTTTTATTGGTTATCGCTTGTTAATGAAACCATGTTACAGTTATAAAAGTGCATCAGTCTTATGTTGTGATACGCTTTTACTAAAAAAATGTTTTGCATCCCCTATTCACGTCAGCTGTTTGGCTTTTTCAGCTTCCTTGTCTTAACAAATTAGACTGTACGACCTCTAGTCCTATGCTTTAGATTAGATTAGATTCAAACTAGAGGAAGGAATAATACAACAGGCACTGCGATCAATAGACCTGTTTTGTACAATAAACCTCTTGAGTACTAGTTTAGCAGATTGATGTCCTTAGTTAGTTCCAACAATCTACTGACTAACTCATTCTGCTGAAGATCCCTAGGGTCATGGAAACCGAACCCTGGCCTCCTACCAGCAAGAGCTTCACAATCAAGGATTATGTGTTCTGCAGGCTCCTCCTCTTTACTGCGCAACCTACACACGGTTTCTCCGTAGTACATACGTATCTTGTTCATGTGGATCCTCAGACCACAGTGCCCAGTAATAAGCTCCATGATTTTCCTGAGTTGTGCTCTGCCAAAGATGTCTGCCGCCCGTTTAAGCCATCAGTATGGGACCATGCTTAAGAAGCGCTTACTAAGGGAATGCTCATGGTTATCCCATCTTGCCTGGTGTTCCTTATTAATCCACCTATTAACAGCAGACCTGGCCAACGACAAAGAGATCCATAAAGCCGGCTCAGGTCCGATGAACTCAGATGCAGATCCCAGTCCAGCCAATCGGCCTGCCTCCTTATTACCCTCAACTCCCTTATGACCCAGAACCCAGTAAAGAGTTACATGGTTATCCAGTGACAGCGTTGAGGTTCTCCTGACACACTCAGACCAGCTTGGAATTATTATTGTAATAGTTTTTTTTTTGATGTATTGTGTGTCTTTTTTATACCTTGATATTGTCATTTACGGCGCCTTCTCCAGCCTTAATCTCTTTATAAATTGTAGGATTTGTAGAGGATTTACGGTGGGTATGAACGAATCAATGAGTTTGTAGGGTTACTATTGCCTTGCGACCTTTGTAGATCTATTTTGACCCCTTTTTATATTCCCGAGATGCTCAGTTACGGCGCCTTCTCCAGTTCTAGTCTTTTTATAAAGTCTACTTTTTGGAGAGGATTCAAGGTGGGTAACTCTTCCACTTCTAATTTGTGACTTCCCATTTTGCGTATCGTGGTTCTTGCAGATACTTGCTCTGTTAAATCCCTTTTTATTTTTCTCTCTCGACTCTTATTACGAAGGCCTGCCCAACCTTTTGTTGTCCGGTGAAATCTTGCTTACGTATGGGAACACCCATAAGTGGCTAAGGAAATGAACCCCGCCCATACAGAGCGCTGCATGCATGGTGTTGACATCCATTATTAACTCCATCAGGACCGGTCACTTTAGAGTTAAGCATTTTTTTTTTTTTTTTTTTGGAGTTTAACGGTCACTTGGGCTAGAGACGGTGGGGATGATTTATAGCGTATGAAAATGCCAAGCCCTCGCCGGGAATCGAACCCGAGCAAGCTGTATAGAGTAGTGAATGTAGAGTAGGTGGGTGAGAGTAGTATGAGCTAGAGGTATTGTGGGGTCGTTAAGCCCATCAGCTGCCTCCACCGGATAGGGGCGCTGTGGTCGATGTAGCTAAAGAATCGGTCAGTTTGTTTCGTCTCTAAACTGCGCATCTAAAGGTTCTTAGTTTGAGCTCCATTTACTCCCATTGTTTTTGTCTTACCGTTAACGCTAATGCTTCAGCATTCTAGTAAACGTACTAGAATGATAACCCTTATGAGAGCTTTGTAAGCGCTTGTGCTGATATCATTTTGTGACATGGTGTTCAACTAAAGTTAATGTGATAAAAATACTGTTTTCTTAAATCCTCTGTACTCGCAGCATGTAGCGTTCGTAGCGGCAGACATTCCAATTGCTTGGATTTCAACCGTTAATATCGAGCATGTTTTTTATAGTGATGGCTGTACTTCTAATACACTTTTTATTCAATGTCGTTAATCTAACTGGCATAAAGTATGGACTTTAAGCAAAAAATATTGTGTGTTGCTGTAAACTGTTTTATTTTTTTTCGTCCATTCTTTATGCCAGTTAAATTGATGAGGACAAGGGATCGGTGTTAACGAACCAGATATATATATAATAAGGCTACTGTAACTACAGTCTCGATCCTATAACCTTAACGTGCATATGTTCAGAGACCAGCTCCGGTTATATTGATGTAACCGTACTTAACACCAATTATTTGTACTACAATATTTAATAAATATTTTCCTATTACTATTGTAGATAAGGGTATTATTAAACGTTGTATTTTGGTGTTCTTTAGGTGTGTGGTTTTGTTTTCTATTTCAATTGCTAATTTGTTCTTTTTTATCCAAGAAAACGTACGTCATTCCGACTTGTTTGTTCTTTCAGCTGACCTGGGTCTGTGTTGTTCGGTATTGATTATGTACAGGCCTGTACAGGTTCCACAAACCTGTCCTTACACAGCGATAGTTTCACCTTGAAAGTTGTGTGCACAAAAACACTATTGAAGGACGTTGTTGGAGTATAGAATTACTTGAAAATTAGTAAATAGTTTTTTTTGTCCTTCATCCAGATTTGGAGGTGGAGTGTTTTATAGAAGTATGATAACTTTTCTTCTAGAAATACTGTGTACCAGTCTTTTAACAAGTTTGAATTCAGTGTGTCCCACGAAGAGATTTACACATTTGATCCTCCATTATTTTCTCATTCCTCCATTGATCGTTTTGAAACTATACATATTTCTTTTAAAGAGCGTGCCACAAATAGTATGTGAGAAATGTATCTGGCTGATGTTTGTAAAAACAAAATGGCGGTCAAAAGAAATAAATTCTATCCCTCTTAACAATCTCACTGTATTAAATCACATTGTTGAACAGCTGTTAAATTACTTCCAGTTTGAATAGGTCTGATTTATGAAATGTTTATTGCTATTTAGTGTTCTTTTAATTAATTTGTATAATTAAATTTAAAAAAATAAAATTTTGTTTGAAAAAATAATACAGTTAGTTTTATACTTTATTTTGGCCGCCATTTTCTATATACAAATATCAACCAGATACAATTCTCACATACTATTTCTGATACCTTCTTTAAAAAGTATGTAGTTTTTCATTCCTTGTAGTTTCAAAATGACCAACGGAGGAATGAGATAAAAATGGAGGATCTCTTCGTGGAACACACTGTATACAGTACGAACAAAAACCCGACAAAATTTCTCTGTTTCGTTTCTCTATTTTGATCATAAATGAAGGTTTTTATATCACTAACAATAAGAGCCTTTATTTTAGCACCTGACTGACCGATTTTGAGAAATTTTACTGTTCTTCTCGTGATGTTTTGAGGAAATTGTGCAGAAGTTTCAGTTATGTTTATAAACTATTCATTTCATATCTTTTAAACTATTAACATTTAATGTACTGTGTATAAAAGTCAAAAATAAATCGTTGCTGCATTCATAAATTCAGTAATCTATGACATTACTGTCTGTAAGATTGTATGTGACCCCCTGACATTCCAGACAGCCGATAAATATATTGAATTGTGTCACTTAATTTCTTTGACCTTTCTCTTGTAGTGGTTTCCCTTTCAAGGGCACACTATTTTTTAAAATCTTGACTGCTTCTAAGAAACATAGCGTATTTATCTATATTGATATTGTGGAAGTTTTATCTTAACCTGCAATTTAAACGTGTTAGATTTTAATTTATGTTTACCCACGTGATTTTTTGTATAGCACAAATACCGTGCATTTCAGATTTTCTTTTTGTGTGATGAATGTTGTCTGTCACGTTCGGAAGGAGAGCCGAATATAGCCGAGCGACAGGATACAAAAATATTTTCTTTACTTTGCATGGTCTGAAACACACGTTTCATTATTTTATCCGTGTTTTATTTTATGACTTTTATACGTTTTCAGATCCAAATTTATATATATATATATATATATATATATATATATATATATAAAATTAACATTCGATGTCTGCCCATCTGCAGGTTATATTTGGAAATAAACTTATATCCATGAAAACTGGAATGCAAATGTAATTTTCCCATACCTCGAACATTTTGAGGTTATTAAATTTGTCCAATTATTTTTTGGGTCCTAACCCAGTTTAAAATTGACACAAAATCAGAATTTCTCAAAACCGTTTTTATCGGAAAGTAATTTGACGTAAGAATTTTTGTATAATTTTTCGTACAATTTTTTCGTATTGTCTGTTGACGGTTTTTACAACGTATAAATGTAGTTTCGATTTCCAGTTAAATCGTAAAAAAGCAAATAGCAGAAAGTTGTGTAAATAATGGCTACAGACTTACGTTTCACGGTTACATTGCCTTGGACTTAAAAGCAGCGAGTTGATTTTGTAATTGCTTTTAAAAGAAAGTTAGATCATAGAAATGTAACAATCTGTTTTAATCTCTGCTTTAGTGCTAGAACATCAAATCAAGAAGGTCTATGCGCACGTGAGTTATTGTTATGAATTGATTCATGAATTATTTATGCTTCGCCGTTAAAAGTTAAATCACTTTTCACTTTCTTTGTCGGCTCTCAAGGCCGTTATTAAGGTGGTTTACTTGTGTACTTAGCGGATACTTTCTAACATACATGCTGTGTGTTCAGTAGCCTGATAGTAGGTGAAATTTAATTTACTGTATTTGTAAAGTGGACTCACAGTAAAACTATCTTATCTTAAAGTTTAATTACGAAGCTACTGGCTTGGGTAGACAGTGTGGTTCAAGTTGGGAATAATAGTCACTTTCCCTCAGGGTTTCACGTGTTTGGCAATCCCGTTGTGCCCCAGCTGGATCTGACTTTTCTTCATCTATCTGCTCGTGGGTTAGCGCATTAGTTCATTCAGCACTAATATCTGGTGCAAAGCATAAACATTTTCAGAAAAAATCGATTGAGAAAATTATCGATCAAATTGAAAAATCGTTTAGCTGGATTTTCCTAGTACCATTACTCAAAAATCAGTAACGAAAGTAACCATCTTTATGTTATGAATTTTTTTTACATGATCGAAACTTGATTAACCCATTTCAAGAAGTTAGGTCGATTTTCAGTGTTCAGTACTTCGACATAAATCTGTACGAGTTGGCGTTTCCAGTGTGTTACGTCAATACCCCACCCGTCTTCATTCGTCCAACTGGTTTAAAGTAAAGACGTTAAACCGTAGAAGTCCAAGCGTATTTAAGTAACCAGGTGGCCTGTGCGAAATTTCGCACTAAGAAAGTTTCAAGTAAACACAACCTTTTGAATAAGAGCAGTCGTTGGGGGTGAGGGCGGTAGTTGGAAGGAAGGGTACATGTTTAAAAAATAAATCGAAAGCGATCGGTTTGAAATAATAATCACAAATTTATGAATCATTGTAGTACATACGTTTCAATAGAGATACGTTTTTGTAATGGCAATTTTTACAGGGCATTACAATATCTCGTTGTAAATGATGTTTTATAGACCACATAACCTATAATTTTCATGACTTTTAAGTAAATATTGAAATTGTTCTAAGCACGTAACAAGTTAGCTTCCCAAAGTATACAGAATACTGTCTCATTTGTGCTGCCGCGTATGCGCATCCGTGATGTCGTTTTGCCTGTGACAGTTAAAAGTGTCTTTTATATTAAAATTTTCCGAAAATCGTTTTGCAATGTCAGAAGCCGGTTAAAAAATCTTTCTAAAGGTGCCTATAAATAATAAATAAATTTTTCTCATTTATGCCTGTGATGAAAAAAAGGGATGTTTTCTCGAGAAATAATATATATGACGATAGAAACGCTTGATTACCAACAGCATCCTTATTGAGTACGTGGAGTACTTGTAATACGAAACTGAAACTAATGTTATGTTTTCCGTGTACCAGAAACAGAAAAAACTACAAACGCGACCTGATTACCGTGACCGAAAATTGAAACAGATCGCCGATCAGCTGATCTGTGACATTATACTTTGCGCATTAGGCTATCCGTGAACTTAATATGAATCCTTACCAATGCATTGGACAAGACGACTGACGCTAAGTCTATTACTGTCACAATCAAAACTTCTTGATTGCACTTTAATACTGTATTCAGGCTGGAAGCCGTGACAATATCAGGGAAACGTATCCGTGAGTCAATACAAGAAAAAAATGTCATATAAAGATAGGTCCTAAATACAATCGTTTCCCATTTACAGCTAAAATTTGGATGTTTTTCAAATTTATATGTCTTAATGCACTCTTCTATCTCCAGACCAAACTTTAGTGAAGCTATTTTCATAAAACATATACAGCCAGTTAGTGAACACAATTCTGAAGATATATGATTGGTTTTATGTACAAACTGTTGACCGTGATTCGGTTCTATCACTTCAAAAATTACAATTTGTAAAAATAAAAATTACACGTGTGGAACTCGTTGAGTTACCGACAGAAGCGAAGCTTTTGTTAATTTCTTTGCTGAATGTATAATTAGTTTGAAGATATGTTTACAAATATGTTGTTTTGTTTAAATAAATAAATACGTGAACCTAGCTTAGATATTATTTACTGTTGGTATAGTAAAAGATCAGCTGTTTTATATTAATTCGTAACGATCAGATGATTGCATTGAACACCTGTTAGGCTATAATACATTTCAGGTTATGTTGTTGAAAACTAGCTATATTAACACAAACTATTACAAACGTTTGTATTAATTTCTACTGTATTATAAACGGTTACAACGTGCAAGTGTTCAATTAAAGAAAAATGCCGAAACCAAAATAACACAGCGTTTTTATATAACACGCGTGCACTGTTATCGAAAAGGAGGAAGAAAAGATGAAATTCGTTTGCTTGTTCGTTCCATATTTCCATTACATTCTTCCGTTCGGCGGTTTTTTTTCTATTCACTCCTCTCGCCAAAGCTAATATTATAAGCTTCGCATTAGAAAAGAGTGCTTAAAAATTATTGTTAATATTTAACAGGCTCTCACGTGAAAAGTGCCCAATTTTTGGGGGTGCAACTTTACCAAAACTTGTAAAAGTGTATAATAAATATGATTATATTTAAACCTTTTCAGTTTTGTAAGCATATTTACTTGAAAGCATGACATACCGGGTAATGCACAAATTACAAGGAAATTCGAGTTCATAATTTTGATGAACGATTTTAAAAAGTAATTCCCATTTTGTTTAAGGTTTTTGAAGTGAATACCTCTTTTGGCAGGCCTGACTTTGTACTTTTTTAAACGAGGTTTTTCTTCTGTTTGCCGTCACGTCAGAATCATATATATATATATATATATATATATATATATATATATATATATATATATATATATATATATATATATACGTAGACTCGAAATGACTACTTCTAAGCAGCTGATTTCGTACAGCAGCTGTTTGCTTTAGCATCATTTCAGTTGAGGTTATGTTTATTTTTCTTATTTTTATTACTACAAAAAGTAACATATATATAGTACATCATTATTACTGTACTCACATGAACAAGACAGTAAACATAATCTCAATTGAAATTATATTATTCAAATTTTGTGGTGCAGTGAAATCGAATTTAGAGTAACGTAACAAAAAATTTACAACGAAGGGGCAAGTACAAGTCACTTCATTTAAAGTCGATCCCGGACTTAAATGGACAGGGTCCTTAACAAGTACTGTATTCACTTCGAAGGTGCGTTGACTCTTATTTTCTTTTTTATCTTGAGTCAAAGTTTTTGTGTAAATAACTCGGTGTAAGAAAGTTTGTGTAATGTTTTTGCACCTCCTTCTTTACTTTTCTATCATTACGGTATTTATCTACTTACCTCAGTCGCTTTTTTTAATTAACTTAGTTCCACATATCAGGTATTTCAGAATAAATCTACTTCATATTTTTATAGCGAAACATTTTAATTAAAATTGAATGTAATTATTTGAACAGGAATGCCACACAAAAGTGGAAAATTAGTTTTAAACGTAATGTAAGTTATTCTCGAATGTTTTTACTGCCGAAGCTAATTGCGGCCATTTTGTTTCAGGTGAGCTTTTACAGAAGACTTAACACTAGATCATAACGAATAAGTAAGTACAGTAATATACAGTTAGTTATAATAGAACAGATGTTAATAGGTAACCGGCATGCTAAAGGTAAAGTTCGTGTAAATTTTACGCTTGAGTAGTTCCAGACCTGACTACTGTACGTCAGTGTTAGGGAAAGTCGGTTTGCTGCTTGTTTATCGCTTTAATTTAATTAAATACATCAGTTTAATGTCTTCAAATAAAATTACAGTGATTGCAAGTTGCCTTTAGGAAGCTTTTATTCATTGTTAACCAACATTGAAAATTACTGACAGTAGTTAAAAAAAAAAAATACTGATAATACGAAACGAACCCTGATCGTAAAGTTTCTAATCGCCGCCATTTTTGAACGGAAAATCAAAATCAATTTTAGTGTGGAATTTTAAATTAATTCGGGCCAAAATTGCTAACACTTAAGTACTAAGGAAAGCAAGTAAATTGTATGCGACACTTCGAAACGTTGTGGATCTAAGTGTTACTATGATTGCAGCTGGAATAGTTCATTTCTGAAAGCTATTCGCCTTTTTTGCGGGTGATATTTAACGAATCTAGGGGTTTTAGTGATGATGTCAAAAACAGACATCAAAAAAGTTGTTGATGCATCTTCGTTACTTTATACTCGCAGTTAAATTGAAACCTACCAATCTTTGAATGTAAACGTAATAAAATGGCAACCCTTGTGAGAGATATGTAAGCGTTCGCTGCTGGTGGCATCTTGCGGCAGAGTGTTCAACTACAGTTATGTAGACTATGGTACTGTCTATTTTCTCAAACGTATGCAGCTTGCAGCGTTCGTAACGAAAGGTTGTCCAATTACTTGGACTTTAGCTGTTAATATCGAGCACATTTTTTTTATAATGGTGGCCGTACTTCTAGTCCGTTTATATTCAATGCTGCAATTATACAAGATCATGGAAACTCCACGAGATATGTTTTTATTAAATTTAATTATTTAAAATGCTACCATAAAAACTAATACTGTATTAGAATTTGTAGATTTTTGTTATTCAGCAGCAGTTTTGATAATAAATAAATCTTACGAAGGAAAAGCACTTTGAATGCTCTCTTTATGGAAGTTTTTATTCAAAAAATCTTTTGTTAGTGCGTCTCTACCTTACAAAATTTCAAGTCTAGTTAGTTGTTAATTGTTTTGGCTCTTCGTTGATTAGGAATCATTCATGACTTCTTGTATAGGTAATTTAATCCAATACTTTACTATTTACATTAGCAATAATTTGTTTAGGTAACAATATGCGGTCTATTACATTTTTTCTGAAAACTGTTTTCAAGGTCTGCTCGATTATTTATTTAAATCAGTGTGGTATAGGCTATGGGCTTTTATCTTCGAAAATGCAGTTTTATATACAAAAATACAAAGTGTTTATGTATAAAAAGTATTTACGAAACACACAGGAACTTTTGCTAGTTTTTTTTTTTTTAAAAATTAGCTATTTAAACAACATAACCTTAAACTTATTATAGCCTATCAGCTGTTCAATGAAATCAGCTGATCGTTACGAATTAATATAAAACAACTGATCTTTTGATATAATATAGCTAGTTTTTAACAACATAACCTAAAACATATTACATATCATTGAACATATCAGCTGTTCAATGAAATCAGCTGATCGTTACGAATTAATATGAAACAACTGATCTTTTAATATAACTACTATTATAAATGTGTGCGCATGCATCACGCGACGCGCAAAATCCATCACAACCAGCCGTAAAACTTGATGCATGTTAAATTGCACAAATATAAGTTCAATGCGTATCAAGTATTAATGGTTCAAGAATACGTATTTAAAGGAGATTTATAAAGAACTACTTCATTAGCGCAAGATTTCTATTCTTGTATATTATTTTTTAGTACAATTTTTGAAAGCAGAAATAAGGGAATAATTGTTACAAATAGTATTTCGAGTTCTACATTTGTTGCAGAATTAAATTTACTAAGTTTATAATGCGACCACTAAGATGGCGGCGAGAGTTACACAGATCCAGTGGTCGGGCGTGGGTGTTGTTAAGTCGGTACGCGCCAGATACTATCGTGCATAGCCCCCTCATTAGGCATTGCCGCCGTGGGCAGCTTTGACCTTGGCACCGCCATATGGTCTCCTACGCGGCAAATTGGCAATCCATTCATTGATTTCTCAACGTAGATCCTTGTCTATTGTTTCCATTAAGTGCAACGTGATATTGTTGTCCGGGTAGAGCTTTTAATGCAAGTGATTTTAATGGCTTTTTCATGGATAGAAACGATTGTCTGTGAACAGTCTGCCGTTGAAGGCCGTTTGGTCTTCTGTTCGTTTTTATTTCATTGGATATATACTTTTATTTAAAACATATGTTTGGCGCCATGTTGGAAGGCTGAGTGTTGGAAAGATAATTAAATACATTAACTCAGTTTGCCGGATGTGGTTGGAAGTAGATATTATGTAACGTTCTTTTTACAGTAATATATTTTTTTATGTAAATAATAAATATTTATCTTCCATATATTATTACGCTAAGCATTCCGATAGGTTTTGTACCAAAAATAAGGACTTGCGTCATTGGAACTACGTATATAGGGTACCCACAGGTTCATCACACTCACGTTTCGTACTTTTCCATTTTAAGGCTTTACAGTAAAATAAAATTGACTTAAAACCGATAAACGTTTTGTAAACAAAAATTGTGGGAGCAGTATAAAGTGACCCCGTGAGAGTGCAGCACAATGCAGGCTTCAAAACAGCTGATTGTTAAAAAACACTGTTGAAAGTAATATTTAAATTATTACTGTATCCAATAGACTTATCTTATTATTATTGACCGAATCGGTCTTGAAAGTAGAATCGGTAAGACAAACTAGGCCAGTTGTAATATGTTAATGTTATAAAGTAAAATACTCTGTTTTTAGTAAACAGTGAATACTGTAGCCTAATTTAGGTATGTAATGTAAAATCCGGTTATAGTAGGTTTCATTTGTAAATATTTCAGTAAGGTACAATGTTAGAATTCAGTCATTGATTTTATAGGTTATAGTTTTAAGGTTCGACAGTAGAATACAGTAAGGTCTGTTGTATTAAATGAACTAAATATAAGGGAATGACGTTGTTTTATTAACCGGTTATACAAGTATTAAATATAACTATAACGCCTATTTTAACAGAAATTCATATTGACTGGAAATAGCAAACGTACATGGTTTTGCAACGAACAAAAATTGACAACACTTTTCAACTTAGTGCTGTACATTGTTGTATATTGTTCTTTTCTTTTTCCCATTGACTGCGAAAGGTCACAGGAACCCACTTGTATTTTTTAATTAGTCAGCCAGGCTGATCGCTGACAGCCTTGCCTCCCCTCCCCTCCCCACAAACGTCGGCTTCGTTATACAACACTTCAGCATAATGCAGGTAAGTCGGCGTTGAGCACAGGTCAAGTTTATAAACATGTAAGCTCCGTGGTCGCATTTCGCGTAGAGTAATTGACGAGAACTGGCTAAAACTGCGGTAAGAGGGAAAGTACAACGTAGAGGGAGGGCAAGATGGATTCAGATCGATGTGTTAGACGTATTTCTTGTATAATGATGTTCAGTTGTTCCATACGGTCTTTGAATTTGCTTCCAGCGAAATATACGTAGCCTGTGTCCTAGGTTTAATTGTTTTAGTTATTTTATTACACGATGGCTGGTACCGGTCTGTCTGCTGGTTACGTGGTGGTTAAGCATAAGGATAACACCGTAGTAGTTACACACGTGTTGGAACCGGAGGGTCCTGACTAATTAGGTCATGCGCCCGAAACAGACCGCGGTAGATGCGCACACGAGGGTAATATTGTTTTCGTTCTTAGGATTACGCCTTCGCAAATGATTGTGATTCTTCCGGTTTTAATTTGTTATTAAAAAACAGTTCTTTCTGATATCCTTGGTGGAACGTAAGTGAACATAATCCAAACAATTTTTAAAAAATACGCATGCAAACTAATTTCGTAATTTTTTGTTTATTTAGTACTGGTTGGGAAATATGCTTTCCACCTCTTTTTAATGCTTTCGCACCTCTTTGTTACATTTCTTTCTTTTCGAATTAACTAAGAAATTTTAGTTAAAAACTGTGGTAGTCACATAAATGTGTAGTATCATTGTCTGTTGTCTGCTTAAGTAGGATGCTATTCCACAAGCTGTGCCCATTTACATCACCCATTCTCCCTGACTCTGCTAACAGTGAGTAACCTCTTGTGCGCATCTACTACCACATCACCCTTTCTCCCTGACTCTCCTAACAGTCAGTAACCTCTTGTGCGCATCTACTACCACATCACCCATTCTCCCTGACTCCTAACAGTTAGTAACCTCTTGTGCGCATCTACTACCACATCACCCTTTCTCCTTGACTCTCCTAACAGTGAGTAACCTCTTGTGCGCATCTACTACCACATCACCCATTCTCCCTGACTCTCCTAACAGTGAGTAACCTCTTGTGCGCATCTACTACCACATCACCCATTCTCCCTGACTCTCCTAACAGTGAGTAACCTCTTGTGCGCATCTACTACCACATCACCCATTCTCCCTGACTCTGCTAACAGTGAGTAACCTCTTGTGCGCATCTACTACCACATCACCCTTTCTCCTTGACTCTCCTAACAGTGAGTAACCTCTTGTGCGCATCTACTACCACATCACCCATTCTCCCTGACTCTGCTAACAGTGAGTAACCTCTTGTGCGCATCTACTACCACATCACCCATTCTCCCTGACTCTCCTAACAGTGAGTAACCTCTTGTGCGCATCTACTACCACATCACCCATTCTCCCTGACTCCTAACAGTGAGTAACCTCTTGTGCGCATCTACTACCACATCACCCTTTCTCCTTGACTCTCCTAACAGTGAGTAACCTCTTGTGCGCATCTACTACCACATCACCCATTCTTCCTGACTCTCCTAACAGTGAGTAACCTCTTGTGCGCATCTACTACGATATCACCCATTCTCACTGACTGCTAACAGTGAGTAACCTCTTGTGCGCATCTACTACCACATCACCCATTCTCCCTGACTGCTAACAGTGAGTAACCTCTTGTGCGCATCTACTACCACATCACCCATTCTCCTGACTCTCCTAACAGTGAGTAACCTCTTGTGCGCATCTACTACCACATCACCCATTCTCCCTGACTCTCCTAACAGTGAGTAACCTCTTGTGCGCATCTACTACCACATCACCCTTTCTCCTTGACTCTCCTAACAGTGAGTAACCTCTTGTGCGCATCTACTACCACATCACCCATTCTTCCTGACTCTCCTAACAGTGAGTAACCTCTTGTGCGCATCTACTACCACATCACCCATTCTCCCTGACCCTGCTAACAGTGAGTAACCTCTTGTGCGCATCTACTACCACATCACCCTTTCTCCCTGACTCTCCTAACAGTGAGTAACCTCTTGTGCGCATCTACTACCACATCACCCATTCTCCTTGACTCTCCTAACAGTGAGTAACCTCTTGTGCGCATCTACTACCACATCACCCATTCTCCCTGACTCTCCTAACAGTAAGTAACCTCTTATGCGCATCTACTACGATATCACCCATTCTCCCTGACTCTGCTAACAATGAGTAACCTCTTGTGCGCATCTACTACGATATCACCCATTCTCCCTGACTCTGCTAACAGTTAGTAACCTCTTATGCGCATCTACTACGATATCACCCTTTCTCCCTGACTCTCCTAACAGTGAGTAACCTCTTATGCGCATCTACTACGATATCACCCATTCTCCCTGACTCTCTAACAGTGAGTAACCTCTTGTACGCATCTACTACGATATCACCCATTCTCACTGACTGCTAACAGTGAGTAACCTCTTGTGCCCATCTACCACGTGCAAAAGTACCACGCCGCGAATGTGCTACGTCTCCTGAATTTGCGCATCCCAAGGTCGTAAATGCAGAAAGGTCTCCGACAACGCCGATCTATTTAAGTTTTTGAGTATGTCAGTCCTCATTAGTCTAACTAACTTATAGTTCAAACTTGAAGGGAAACAATCTTCCGTTATATTATTTATAGGTAATCTTTCCATTATTTTCCACGGCTGTCGTTACATGTAGCGACAACTTGATCCTCGCCACGGCTAAAATATAGGGTGGTCCACGGGAAACGGACGTTTTTGAATCGCGTTTTACTCGACGACTGGTTGAGGTGGAAACTCGCGGTGGACATCACTCAACTCCCCATTTCATGCCATTTAGTCGCCATTAAGCCGCTGTGGATGAATGATCATCGTATGTTTGCGTACGACACTTGTAAAAAGTGGTGAGTCCGTGGTTGAAACTCAATGATACTTGAGGCGTCACTTTCATATCGGGCGCCATGGTGAAATACCGAGTCGCAATACCATTTTAAGGTGGGTGAATGCAATTTAGATCTAAGGGATCTGTTATGAAAAGCCACCTGGCTTCACTCACTCTGTATAGAGTGAGAAAGGCAATTCAGCGCAGTCCCGGCCGTTCTGCTAGGCGTCACGCTACGGAACTTTGACTAAGAGCACTGTAAAGCGTATCTTGCACAAGGATTTAGGGTTACACCCGTATAAAATTATAATTGTACAGAAGTTAAATGCTGCACATCATCAAGATGGCAATAAGAAACCAGACTGAGCTAATCAAGGAACGGTTATTGGGCATAGTGGAAGCAAATTTTCGAGAAAGACTGTGTTTAGAACTAACGGAGCAGTGATTTTTTCAAAACCATCCGTTTCCCGTGGACCACCCTGTATAAGTGAAATAAAATAGTATTTTCAACTTAGAAAATAAAACTGTAAGCTTCCACTCTCGACCATTGGTATCTTACCTATACACGCAGTAAATGATTTATAACTTCATTTTACATATCCGTAACGACTTGATATATCTCACAGCATGGGATAGCTTTTGCCGTAACTACCTTGTACTTTGCCAATCTGGGAAGATCAACGGCTAGGATCCCCGTGGCTGCGAAAGTGCTGTTAACACATTGACGCCCTTGCATCACTTTCACACAAGGCGACTGATAACACGCTTCCGGCAAAGTGTGCGCACAAGTTGATAAGGATAGTTGCAGACTGCACCGCGACCCGGGTTTAGTTTCCTTGTACCGTGCGATGTTATCCGGTCTCTGTGTGTTTGATGCTATCTGCTCTTGTTAATTTGTTCAATTACCTTTCTGTTCGATTCTGGTCTCGTTCAGTTTATTCCTGTCCGCTTTCTATTTGATAGTGTTGTTGTTGGGGGTCGTAGGCATCTAGCCCTTGGAAAAAATGTTCGTCTGAAAAAGATCTTGCATTGTTGTATTGTTGTATCCTTTAATGTACTTGAGCTAACAAAATTCTTTTTGATAAGGGAATACGAAGACTTACGATTGAGAGTTTCGGCTTTTATTTTCGAAATGAGACAGAACTCTTGACATCAGATCACTTATTGAGCGTTTCGAGTTAATCAAGGCCATATAACGGCCAGTCTTGACAATTATCAGTATTATAATTGAATTACACTTACAGACCTCCAGATGTAATTGTAGACTAACACATTGCAGCGAATATTTACTTGTGTCACATCTAACGTGTACATTGACGTTCTACAAACGTCTTTATAGCGTCTGATACCTGGTACATCCAGCCCTTGCGCCTCTACATGAGTAGTTCTTTGAATAGGCTATATCAGCGCTGTTACATTACAGTCAGCTAGTACAAACGACCATCTTTACGCGGTTTTTCTCGAAGAAACGCCAAGAACAGAACAGGATATTTTACGCTGCGCAGTAAATCAGCTGACTCATTATTCAGTACTGAAATCTTGTGTAGGCAAATTGTATTTAATATTATTGTTTCTGGTTAGTACTTGGAGCTTTGCGTGAAACTAAAATGATCAAATTGATTACCAATTTTATATAACTCTCAGCAAACGCTATATTCTATGCCAAGAAAATGAACAGTAAGTTTTGTACTCGTTGATGTGAAGTATCAAAATAATCACTGTTCCACATCGAGTTTTCAAAAGAACAAGTACTTTCCATGAACTCTTACCCATGTGGTAACAACAGAAGTTATGACGGTTAGGTTACAAGTCTAAACTCAGGTAATCTCTGTTCCTCATCGAATTTTCAAGATAACAAGTATTTTCCATAAACTTAATCTTTTATGGTAACAAATAAACGAGCTCTAATCGGTTAGGTTACAAGTTTGTAAACTCAAATAATCACTGTCCCTCATCAAGTTTTCAACTAAGTATTTTCCATAAACTTTGGCCTATATGGTAACAACTAAACAAGCTCTAATCGGTTAGGTTACAAGTCTAAACTCAGACAATCATCGTTCCTCATAAAGTTTTCAAATAAGTGTTTTCCATAAACTTTGGCCTATATGGTAACAACTAAACAAGCTCTAATCGGTTAGGTTACAAGTCTAAACTCAGACAATCATCGTTCCTCATCGAGTTTTCAAATAAGTATTTTCCATAAACTTTGGCCTATATGGTAACAACTAAACAAGCTCTAATCGGTTTAGTTACAAGTCTAAACTCAGACAATCATCGTTCCTCATCAAGTTTTCAAATAAGTATTTTCCATAAACTTTGGCCTATATGGTAACAACTAAACAAGCTCTAATCGGTTTGGTTACAAGTCTAAACTCAGACAATCATCGTTCCTCATCGAGTTTTCAAATAAGTATTTTCCATAAACTTTGGCCTATATGGTAACAACTAAACAAGCTCTAATCGGTTTAGTTACAAGTCTAAACTCAGACATTCATCGTTCCTCATCAAGTTTTCAAATAAGTATTTTCCATAAACTTTGGCCTATATGGTAACAACTAAACAAGCTCTAATCGGTTTGGTTACAAGTCTAAACTCAGACATTCATCGTTCCTCATCAAGTTTTCAAATAAGTATTTTCCATAAACTTTGGCCTATATGGTAACAACTAAACAAGCTCTAATCGGTTTGGTTACAAGTCTAAACTCAGACAATCATCGTTCCTCATCAAGTTTTCAAATAAGTATTTTCCATAAACTTTGGCCTATATGGTAACAACTAAACAAGCTCTAATCGGTTTGGTTACAAGTCTAAACTCAGACAATCATCGTTCCTCATCAAGTTTTCAAATAAATATTTTCCATATACTTTGGCCTATATGGTAACAACTAAACAAGCTCTAATCGGTTAGGTTACAAGTCTAAACTCAGACAATCATCGTTCCTCATCAAGTTTTCAAATAAATATTTTCCATAAACTTTGGCCTATATGGTAACAACTAAACAAGCTCAAATCGGTTTGGTTACAAGTCTAAACTCAGACAATCGTCGTTCCTCATCAAGTTCTCAAATAAGTATTTTCCATAAACTTTGGCCTATATGGTAACAACTAAACAAGCTCTAATCGGTTAGGTTACAAGTCTAAACTCAGACAATCATCGTTCCTCATCAAGTTTTCAAATAAGTATTTTCCATAAACTTTGGCCTATAAAGTAACAGCTAAACAAGCTCTAATCGGTTAGGTTACAAGTCTAAACTCAGAAAATCATCGTTCCTCATCGAGTTTTCAAATAAGTATTTTCCATAAACTTTGGCCTATATGGTAACAACTAAACAAGCTCTAATCGGTTAGGTTACAAGTTTAAACTCAGACAATCATCGTTCCTCATCGAGTTTTCAAATAAGTATTTTCCATAAACTTTGGCCTATATGGTAACAACTAAACAAGCTCTAATCGGTTAGGTTACAAGTCTAAACTCAGACAATCATCGTTCCTCATCAAGTTTTCAAATAAGTATTTTCCATAAACTTTGGTCTATATGGTAACAACTAAACAAGTTCTAATCGGTTTAGTTATAAGTCTAAACTCAGACAATCATCGTTCCTCATCGAGTTTTCAAATAAGTATTTTCCATAAACTTTGGTCTATATGGTAACAACTAAACAAGCTCTAATCGGTTTGGTTACAAGTCTAAACTCAGACAATCATCGTTCCTCATCGAGTTTTCAAATAAGTATTTTCCATACACTTTATATGGTAACAGTTACACAAGCTCTGATCGCTTAGGTCACAGAACTCCAAATAATCACTGTTCCTCACCTAGTTTCCAAAAAACAAATATTTCGCATTATCCCTGTCTATATGGTAACAACCAAACAAGCTTTGTTCGGTTTGGCTGGAAGTCTAAAAGACATAAAGGTAAAAGAATCCTATAAAGTAATCAACAAATAACTCACTACTGTTAGTATGGAACTGGAACTGCATCAAGATTCAAGCCGGTATCGACTTGTATAGAATCATTAACGACTTAGAATACTTTTGTCCTTTGACGGCGGTTGCTAGCATGTAGGTCGATCCAGAAGAAAGTATAGATTATTGATTTCAGCACTACTGCTGCAAACCGTTTGGTTCTTTATTTGATGACCGTTGTATAGGTAACCTTATTCGATTGCCGTAAAGTAGTTGGAAGTAAATAGTACGATCGGTATTTATTGAGCTGCTAGTCGGAACAGAACGATGCTTGTTCTCAAACAACTGCTAACCTTGTCAGGGCACCGGTGTTGCGGTACTAAAGATGATTTTTGGGCAGCATTTTGTCCGGGTGTGTCACTAAAGTTAGCTCGTTTAAAGCCGAAATGGTGAAAGTTATTTCCGAACTTGAAATTAAAAAATGTAACTTTTACAAAAGCACTTATGTGAACAAAAAGGAGTAAATAAAAAGCAAAATGTTTTGCTTCTCAGAAAAAACTTATAATTATGTACGGCATTAGAGAGTGTTGTCAAATGAATGAATACACACTATGAAATAAAACTTGATGGAAACGAATATCCAGATTTACAGTTTTGAGTAGCGTCACGTAAAAACGCATATTGTAAAAACTGGTTTCCTGGCAAAAATCAGTTACACTGGTTCAAAGTGACAAACGAACATATTCGAAATCTTTTACATGACTTTAAAAACTTGTTAACATGTGTTTTAACATTTTTATGTGGCAGAAATGAAATGTGACTGACCGACAGAAATGGAACTTCAAATAATGATTACCGATTGGTGATTTATAATTATATTTCATTATATTACTATTTCTAACGTGTGATAATTTTATTAAAACATATATTTAAATAATTGAATAGTGATATTGAAAACTGTTAACAAAAAAAATTATTTATTAATTATTGGTGTATATATTTTTTTAAAACAACGTTATTCAATAACATTACTATCGATACCAAATATCGAACGCAGTGCCAGAACATCCCTAACTACGCGTAATGAATCTATTATAATGTGTTTAGTCCTTATTAACCACCGGAGAACAGCGGTGGTACCAAACACAAGTCACCAGAAGCTATATCTACGCATACATTTATTTATCCGAAACAATTAAAACGTTACTGGAAGCAACAAATCGTAGCCGATGTGTTTACAGTGACGGTGTGAGCAAAGCGAGCGAGGGTAACTTTCACGGCCTCGCCAGCTCGCCTGCCCGGTCACGCGAATATTTCCCGTGTTTCCGCTTTCCAAAATGTCCAACTCCCGACTAATTTTACGCCAGTTAAAAATTATATAAATTAGCCGAGGTAATTGTTTAATTTAATGCAGCCGTGTTGCGTGTTCAATATGTCCTTGTGCTTTTCGAAACGGCGTAAACTTGAGGTTTAAGCACTGTATCCGACGGGCGATTAGTTGGAAGGTTGCAGTTTGGATGTACGTTCATTGGAAATTCATAATTTACCGTGTTTTACAATTTGTTTTACGTAAAACGTACGTGTGAGCGTGTGGAACATCTGATTGTTTAATGTTTTCCTGCTTTCTACAAAACGTTGATTTCAAAGTGCTTTATTGTTTAGTTGAATGAATAAAGTTTAACGGTTACTTTGTAGAACTATTTACTTCCTTACTGTTTTCCTAAAATGCACAGTAACAACGCTTTCTCCAGCTCTAGTCTAAAGTCTGAAGCTTCGGAGAAGGTTCAATTTAGTTGACTCCTTCGCTTCTAATTGTAGGCATCCTGTTGGTCATTGAGATGTTTGCTCTGCTTTCAATTTTTCTTTCTCTTGAACCTCAGTACAGCGGTTTGTGCTCTTTGTTGTGTGATTAGGTCCCCTACATTCTGTTTTACATTTTTACTCGTATTGCTGGAGGTCTGTCCGTACAGAGCTTGCGATTCATGGGTAAGGCTAATAATGCACTGGAAGAACACCAAATATCCCGTGGCTCAGTTTGATATACCATTCACTTTATCAGCACGGGTCTTTTTACACTTTACAGTTAATCAGGTTATGTAGAGTATTGTGTTTGTTTGTTTAGTACGATGGAATCTCTAAGCCCAGCCTCCTCAGGAATATCATTTACTTAGATAGCCCATTCAGAAGATCTGATCAATTGAAAGTCGGTTCATGTACGGTTAAAAAACTATTTTAAAAATAACAAAAAATAGTCTTTTTTCAAATAAATGTATCTTCAAAGAGGTAAACAATAGGTTCTTAAGCTTAGGTTTTTCGTTTGAACTGTTTTTTACTTTGTCAGAAAATCTGCTGCAATGCACCGTTTGTTTTATTTATTTATTATTTTTTTTTTTTTAGGGTCCTTGCTGTGCACATGTTCACGAAATAATAATTCCTTTTAAGTCAGTTATAGTATTAAGAACGCTTTATACATAAGACATTATTCCTTTGTACAAGTGGCCCAGGATCGCAGCCCACCCAACAGACAAGCGGATATAACTAGCCGATTTCGAATTCATTTTGTAGTTTAACAAGCTCGTAAAATTCTGGTGAAACGATCAGCTGCTCGCTCCAGCTGGGCGGGACTGCGCAGGCGTGTGTTTCAGCCCGGTCGTGCTTTGTAACAACTCGGATACGATTCCTAGCTTCTGACAGTTCTTGATTAACAAAACCTAAAAACTTTAAGTATCCCACCAATTCTCACGGCTTTAGGATTTAGAACGACTTTCCTGTAGAAAGTTCGGAGTCAGCTGTATTTGGTAAAATCATTTGCATATAAATTTGGTCAACTTCGGCGGTTATTCTGTTAATCCTAAAATTACGTTTTGAATTTGAAACAGTTTTTAGATTCACGCTTTCGTTTTACTGTCATGTAAGTTGATCTGTTAAATTTTTTTCTGGAATAAATCAATATTTTTCTTTAAAACATCGAAACTTATTACACTGGGCACACATTTTATCAGCGAATGTCCATTGGTAAAAACCGTCACGGTAATTCGCAGATTCGTCACGGTAATGTACACCGATCCTGATCCCTGTACACGTTTTAAAAGGTGTTGAAATTTCAGACGTTTCAGGTGAAAAGTTCGGGGAACTGATTATAAAACTGAAGAAAAACATGTGTACAGAACCGTAATTCAGAAAGCGCCTTATTAGAGGTTTGCGAAAGTTGTTACCTGAATTCTCTTCTGGCCTAACTGAAGTTTTTGGAACCCATATTTAGGAACGAACTTGTTTGTATGATTTTTTACGTAAAAAATTGAACTCGAATGAATGCCTGATGTGCAACTATCGCGATTTTTAAATATTTAACGTAAAATAAAAATACTGTATAAAAATCACTGTGTTCAGTGTGTGTTTCTAGTACTGTAGCATGGATGTACTGTAGTACTGTAGTTCGTTTCCTGAGATAACCACAAGTCAGATGTTCGATTAAATTTCATCAAAGTCAATAAGTTGGTTAGTGAAATTTTCTTGCTAGTAGTGTTCACAGATGCAGATTGATAGACATCTTTAAAAATACTTCATTTTTGAAAGTAGATATAGAATAAATTTTTTCAGTCAACGTGATTCTATTTTCTAAAAGCAAGAAGAAGAAAACATGAATACGCTTTTCAGAGTGTGCCTGCTTTGAAGTAGTCATTCTTCTTCAACTTTTCATTGCAGGCTTTTTCCCAAAACTCTTTAACACGACTTCAGTAACAGAAATGACGAAGCATTTTCTAAATACGAGTTGGGGAAAGTGATTTGATTTCTATTGGTGTACATCTGTTCGGTTGGATAACAGTACGGTAACAGCACCAGCTCGGCCCCCGTAACAGCTCATTGTCTGTATTCAAATTACCTCAGTCACATCCCACACACGGCACGGGTACCGTTCCTTGTTCAACAGTTTGTCACGCATCTGTTATTCAGGTTGTTTATTGTCTGTCTGTCTGTGATAGTCATCTTTCTCGTTGATTTGTTTATGTTTACAAAACAGGTGAGGCAATCTTTGAGGCAGTCTGGAGCGCTTATAAGAAACGTTATTCAGCCTATTCAATTCCAAATACTGTATAATAGAGCCGGCAGTCGTGTCCGTTGTGTAATTGATTTATTCTGATACATATCTCGGAGCTCTTTTGGTAGATCGCACCGGTCATGGCGGATTAGAACTATGTTGTAGAACTGTTGGTTCAGAAATATTACAGTCTGACAAACGTTTTGAAACCTTCAGACTCAGTTTAAATTCAAGCCTGTTAACCCGTCAAAAAGGAGATTGTTATTAGAAAACGCTTTGGGAATGTGAGGAGAATTTGTTTAATACATTTGTTTGCTGGTTGCGATATTAAGAATGTTTAAATACACTACGCTTTCTGTTTTAACATTTTATTCGTTGAAATATGCAGACCTTATTTTGCTTTCGAATATTCTTAACAATTTAAAAAGTGTTCAAAGCTTACGTAGAGTGTGGTATTACGACGTAGAGTGTGGTATTACGATGATTAAACATAGATGTACAAACTGGTAGGTCCGTGCGAGCGATGGGATGCGCTAAAGGGGAAATAAAAAGGTTAGAGTGGGGCAGCAGCGGAGGGGTAATTATTATGTACGTGACTTTACTCATGGTTCCCCTACTACTCGTTTACTTCCGCTCAGCTCAAACGGGACCTGCACCTGCGCGTCAGTACTAGAAGAATGCAGTAGTCAAACATTTACGAGAGGCAAGCTCTTCGAAAAATAGATTGTATTTAGATAGAGAAAACCAAGTTAAGCTAAAAAATAGTCATTTAAAAATTCTCTGGATTATCTCATTCAACACCTGTCTAGTGATACATTAAAAGTCGATATATTTAATCGATAGATTATACTTATTGACGTTCGATTTTCACGTTCAGCGAAACTATTTTTCTCCTACTTTTATCCAATTCAAAATGTATTCAGTCCATACCAGAGAAAGTATCGCCACTTGTTCTAACGCTGCATTAAAAACAAAAGTGCCAATGTTGGCGTTAACGTCTGAAAGACTACAACATACTGTGTTTACTACTTATGGATTGATTTACAACATACTGTGTTTACTTCATTATATGTTTCAACCAGTTTTCATTTTGCTCAACGCAAAAAGAACTTACATTAATGGTATTTCTCTTTTGAAATATTGGATAAGACCTGAAGGCGTTTGTCTTGATACACGATGATTCTACACGAACACAAACTCAACGAATAAATATTGCAGAAACATTTTATTGAATAGTGACATCTGTTCTGTCTTTTAAATTACAATACGTGATCTCAAATTAGACATTTTTTTTAGAAATAATATCTTTAGAAGGTTCGGATAATCGAAGCTCTGCTGTTACTTATTTTTTATTGCAAGTTCAAGACAAAAATATTTGTTTAAAAGTTACCAGCTGTTATACTGTGTGGACATCTACTGTACAGTAAGAAATAATAAATTAATTTTGACATAAAAACAAAATTATAGTTCTTATAAAAATTAACGAAACTTAACGTTTATGAAACCGGCGCGGGCAGCTGGTGTGAGCAGCTGATAGGCCTAACGATCCCATTGTCGATCTGTCTTAACATTTCATTTGGCATTCTCACCATCTGGCAAAGCTGCATTCACTGGGTTATCGGAACAAGCGTTGGACTTGTCATTCAAGGCGATGACTAACAACTAGAGCGGGGGAGTCGTCTGGAAACAACTTTTTTTTTAAATCTGCAGAAAAATTAAATTTAAAATTTGCTTCTTATTAAAGAATTTTTTCTTGATAATTTCTCTTAAAAATGTATATTGTTCAGATTATTAATAGCTCAGAAAAACGCGTCTTATTATTTCTGTTTTATAGTACAGCGCAGCTGTTCCTTCCAATAATAACACCCGTATTGTTTCCATTTAATTGTTTAGCCTATACGTTTGGTAGTCGAGTAGTGCGAAGTTGTTGGTGTTAAGTTCCGTCATTGAATATAAACGGACTAGAAGTACAGCCACCATTATAAAAAGCGTGCTCAATATTAGCGCCTAAAGTCCAAGTAGTTTGACTAACTGCCGCTACGAACGCTGCAAAGACAAAGGGAAGAAGTTTGAGAAAATACAGTACTTTATTTAACTGCAGTTGAACATTTTGCCGCAAGATGCCAACAGCAGCGAGCGCTGACATATCTCTCATAAGGATTATCATTCTAGTACGTTTATATTATGACATACCCAAATGAAAAGTTAGAACATTTCAGTTTTAATACTATTCTGAAGTGAACTCCGTCAACTCTACGTTCACGGGAGTTATACAACTTTAGAAGAGCCGGGAGTCTGCACATAGAAACCCAAACACTGATGTAGAAGTTATAATTCAAAACGAACACCAAGTAACTCGGGTCTAGAAAGTAATGACGTACTAGAATGGTAACATTTACGAGAGGTATGTGAGCGCTTGCTGCTGGTGGAATATTGCGGTAAAGTGTCCAGTTACAGTTAAACAGATCCTGTAGACAGTTACAGTACTGTCTATTTCCTCATTATCCCTCTGTCCTTACAGATTGCAGCGTTCGTAACGGCAGGTAGTCCAATTACTTGGACTTTAGTCGCTAATATCGAGCACACTTTTCATAATATAATGGTGTCTGTACGTCTGGTACGTTTATATTCAATAACACTACATAAGTGTACCTTTAAGAATTCGAAGCAAAAAGAGTGCATTCCTACTTCTCCTTGACCTAGGGACTGCGCGATTGGTCCTAGTGGTACTGAGAGTTGTGGTAGCTGTTCGGTGGACAGTCGGAAGGTGTACGGGTGCTTATACACAAACGGATCGCTCTGGTTTCTAAGGATGGTTGTCGGGTAAACAAAAGATGTGCTGAAGCTAAAAGTGCATAACATTTCAGTATTTAAGTGGTAGCGCGATAAAACCCATAGTGGCTGACGTGCCAAAAATGTGAAAAGCTTTATGTTACTAATATTTAAGTTTTCCTAAAACTAATATAGACGTACTACAGTAACAACTCTTATGAAAAGTTTGTGATTGATCGCTGCTGGTAGCACCTTGTGACAGAGTATTCAACTAGAGTTAAATAAATAATAAAAAATATTACATTTTTTTTAAACTGTCTGTTTTTCTTTCCCCCACCTGTCCTCGCAGAATGCAGTGTTTGTAGCGGCAGATAGGCCAATTACTTGGACTTCAGCCACTGATATCGAGCACACTTTTTATAATATAAAATGGTAACTACTTCCAGTCCGTTTATATTAAATGGCTGTGTGTGTGTGTGTGTGTGTGTGTGTGTGTGTGTGTGTGTGTGTGTGTGTGTGTGTGTGTGTGTGTGTGTGTGTGTGTGTGTGTGTGTGTGTGTGTGTGTGTTCTTGAATGTATAATGTTTTAAAAGCTTTCATCCTATTCCATTTAAAATATACTCGCAGGTCATGTAGAGAAGTGGTTTTCAGATAGGCATGATTTTATTACCAATTAAGATGACAACCGGTGAAAGGAACTTGCATTAAGAGTTAGCAAAAAAAAGTTAAATAAACACGATTTATATGCTGTAATTAATTGCAAATATATAGTTTTTATTAAACTTTATAGCAGTTTATATCTTGGTAAGGACTCTGTTTTTATGTTTAATTGGAAGAATTAGTAATAATTATATTGTCGTTTTATTTAATTCCTTGTTAGCGAATTTCCGGTAATAGAGTACTTCTAGATTTTAAAATGTGAGCCGCAGGCACGTGAGCGTAACTTTAGTCCGGTTTGGCATAAAAATCGATTTTTCAAATAGCTTCGACAGGTTCGTTAACCAGCGAGATTCATTCAAACAGTTTTAAAATGGCGGCTATTTTAATTCTTTAAGCGTTCATAACGTTTTCAGAGTTGAAAAAACAGCAACTCTGAACGTTTTTCAAAACGTGTTGAAATTAAATAAAAAATAATTCAATGGCGGTCAGGATTCCTTTTTGTACGTTCATTGCTTGCTAATTTTAAATGCTTATGTATGCAGATTTTAATGCTGTTTATGATGATGAAAACAGAATTTCAAAAATAGGGTGAGGTAAAAATAATAATGTTTGGAAATTAGCTTCCATCACGTCAGCGAAACTTCTGCGTGCCGCGATTATATGATGTTAAATTGGCACATTTTAGGACTTGCTGTGACGTCATTCATCAACATTACGGGAAATTGTGTTAGTTGTACGCGATAGATAGATACGTTGGCTTTATTATAAATCGGACTTTTCTTACAGTTTATTGACTGTGACCATTGATTGGTAGTTTATTTAATGAACAAAATTTACTTCGTTTTTTGTTTGTGCTCTAGGGAAGCACAACGTAATGTCCGTAACAAATTAACATTAGTGTGCTCGTACGGCTTTGTTATAGCAACTGTCTACAATCTATGAAATATGTGGCAGTCATAACTTTCCTTGTTGGTACACGAACGAAAAGGAAAAGAAGTTGTTTTTTTATTTTATTAAATCGCTATCCGTAATTGAGAGTTACAAAATTATGAATTCTTGTAAACATTTTACGGCAGTATGACGATATAAAACCGTTACAAAACCATGCAGGCTTACTGTACCTTGTAAATGTGAAGTTGTCTTAAACGTTATAGTTATATTTAATACTTGTATGATCTGTTAATAAAGCAATGTTATTCAATGTATTCAGGCTATTTAATGCAATAGGCCTTACTTTGTTCTACTTTCGTGTTTAATACTACAAAATTAATCACTGAATTCTAACACTGTACCTTACTGAAATATTTATAAGTGAAATGTTCTAAAATCAGAGTTTTATTTAATAATATTTACATATTGGAACTGGCTTAGATTGTCTTACCGATGCTACTTTCAACACTGATTCGGTCAGTAACTTAAGTCTCTGATACAGTATTTAAAATAAAAATATTACTTTCAAATTTTTTTAAACAATCAGCTATTTTGGTAAATACACAATTAATTGTCACCTACGCCTGCAATGTGCTGCACTCTCTTAGGGATATTTCATCCTGTTCATGGAATTTTGTTTACTAAATTTTAATCGGTTTTATTTTATTGTAAAGCCTTAAAATGGGAACATATGAGGCATGAGAATTCCTTGGTGTTCTCACGAACCTGTAGGTATCCTTATTTTTGGTACAACACCGGTCGAAATGCTTATCGTAATATGACAGATAATGTACTACAACGTAATGTAAGTAGATCGTTATTTTAGTTAATATCGGTTGAACTCTTTGTTTTAATTATTAAATATAAAGTGTTTCTTTTCCCGATTAGGCTTAATCATGATTTATTAGTGTTAGTTGACGAACTTGCCCTGCCTATATTATTACTAAATTTATTTTTATGACGTTCGAACGTATGATTTGTCCTCTGAACGTTAAACGTGTGATGACCTCTGAGGATTCGTCTAGAGGTCAGGATTGTGTACATTTCATAGTACCAGGATTTACCACGATGACCACTCCAATATCTCTGGTTCTCGGTGATGAATAATTTTTGTTATTCTCTAATGATGAAACAGGAATATTTACAGGAAGTCCGTTTACGTTTTACACGCATCGAAAGACGGCTGTCAACACCACAAGGCCAAGTTTGAGCTATCAATGACAACCCGATCTGTCATCGCGTTTCAAACAAAACACACACACACTTGTTTACAAAGTATTATGGGTCGGTGAACTGTTTGCTATTTCCATTTGAAATTAGTCTCCCACAAGGGGAGCGCGTAACCTGTTTGATAGGCATCTTTCAATTGAATTCGTGTTCAGCTTGACGGCTGTCTGTTCTGTTCTGTTCAGCGGCGAGCTACGCACGCACCGGCTGCGTTAGGCGCAAATAATGTCATTAGGCTTCTAATCGGATTTCGGGTTCGAGCAAGGCTTGTTAAAATTACAATGTATTAAATGTCATTGAAAGTCTTTAGTTAGACGAAACATAAAGTAGTATTGAACACAGTGTTTGTAGACTGTGCGTCTGCTTTGGATGAACAAATATGATCTAGTGTTCGTTTTGATGGACCGAGAAACGCAATTATGGCATGTATCGAACGACACAAGATCGAACGACTTTTTCAAAATTTGGTATGCTTTTAAAATACCTCGAAGCTTTTATTAGGGGTAGGTAAATACACCATATCTCTGATAAATATATTTATTATTAAATGATTGAAGTTTATTTGTTTTTCAACATAGAACAGGATAAAAACTTAAAATTAAAAAATTTGTTTTGTTACGTTCTAAGTGGTCGCCATTCTTCTTTTCCTGCAGAAACTGTTTAAGAATGGACAAAATCTGTCATCTATTTTCTTTTGGTTTTGTTCGGTACACTCGATCTTTTAAAAAAAGTTCTCATAGCTAAAAATCCAATGTGTGTGTGTGTGTGTGAGAGAGAGAGAGAGAGAGAGGGGAGGAATAGTGAATGTTGCTTGTCTACTACTCATTGAAATTTGAAATTAATCTTACCGGTTTAAAAATGCATGGTGCTTAAATATCTTGGTTTTTGTAGTTCGTTGTCATGTAGCATAAGGTGTTTTCAGCGAAGAGAGTTATCCTTTATTATTGGTGATGGTTTGGTGCAGTTTTGAACCTCGGAAAAAGATAGTCCAACAATAAAATTCGAAAAGAACCCTTCCCTTCCAAATCCAAACGATAAACTGTATATGAAGTATTACTACATGAGGATTTGTAACTTACTTTACATTAATTTTTTTTTAAGTTGATGGCACAGGCACCGCGATCAAAGGACCTTATTGGCGACTAAGCTTCTACTTCAGTATAAAGGTGCCCTTATTGAGTTAGGAATCATGTAGGCCTACTTTGCAGGTTCTCAGAGTTGTGGAAACCAAAAGCAAACACCCTTTTGTCTCTTGCTGGCCAGTCATAGATTATGTGGCCTGCAGTGCTCTCTTTCTTCTTGCATGACCTACACACAGTTTCATTGTGGTTTATTCCTATCCTGTTCATGTGCACACTCAAACCACAGAATCCTGTAATGAGTACCGTGGTTTTTCTGAATTACTCTTTGCCCAGGACCTTACCTTGTAGTTGAGTATTGATAGATCCTTTTATCTTCTTTTGACAGATCCTGTTAGATGAAGATGTGCTTTATCTGTTCCCTTAATTGCTCTTTGCCTAAAACCTTACCTTCCACTTGTGTATTGACAGATAATTTTAGATGAAAATGTGCTTTATCTGTCGAAAAAGTTTTCACCCCTTGGTTTTCTTTAGTTACTGTTTGCCAAGAACCTTACCTTCCACTTGTGTATTGACAGATCCTTTTTGATGAAAATGTGCTTTATCTATCCAAAAGATTTTCACCCCGTGGTTTTCATTAGTTGCTGTTTGCCCAGAACCTTACCTTACACTTATGTATTGACAAATACTTTTAGATGAAAATGTTCTTTATCTGTACAAAGGATTTCACCCCGTGGTTTGCTCTTACCTTCCACTTATGTGTATTGACAGATCCTTTTAGAAGAAAATGTCCTTTATCTGTACAAAGGATTTCACCCCGTGGTTTGCTCTTACCTTCCACTTATGTGTATTGACAGATCCTTTTAGAAGAAAATGTCCTTTATCTGTACAAAGGATTTCACCCCGTGGTTTGCTCTTACCTTCCACTTATGTGTATTGACAGATCCTTTTAGAAGAAAATGTCCTTTATCTGTACAAAGGATTTCACCCCGTGGTTTGCTCTTACCTTCCACTTATGTGTATTGACAGATCCTTTTAGAAGAAAATGTCCTTTATCTGTACAAAGGATTTCACCCCGTAGTTTGCTCTTACCTTCCACTTATGTGTATTGACAGATCCTTTTAGAAGAAAATGTCCTTTATCTGTACAAAGGATTTCACCCTGTAGTTTGCTCTTACCTTCCACTTATGTGTATTGACAGATCCTTTTAGAAGAAAATGTCCTTTATCTGTACAAAGGATTTCACCCCGTAGTTTGCTCTTACCTTCCACTTATGTGTATTGACAGATCCTTTTAGAAGAAAATGTCCTTTATCTGTACAAAGGATTTCACCCCGTAGTTTGCTCTTACCTTCCACTTATGTGTATTGACAGATCCTTTTAGAAGAAAATGTCCTTTATCTGTACAAAAGATTTTCACCAGGATGAAAAGTGTAGCTTCTTTAAAAAAATGTGATAAAAATAAGCATTTGGCAACATTTTTATAAGTTTGTTTTATAATTCCATTTTGTTCCGAAGTAATTTATTACTTTATAATTTTGTGTTGAAAAACTAACTTAATTTAACGTCTTAAAGTATTTTTTTTATAAACCGCTATGTTTGTAGATTTGCGATACAATTAAGAGCGCTTTGTTTATTTTACACTTGATGATGCTTAGTTTTCTTCAAGTTAAACACAATGGACGACTTAATTCTCTTACAGGAAATATCAACTTATCCATTGTTGTAATGAGAAATTTAACTTCCGGTTTTAGAATTGAATTTCCGTTCCGAAGCTGTTGGCATCCATTTGAACCGAACGCGCTTTGTTCGGACGTATGTGTATAACTAAAGTGTTTTGACTCCGTAACGACTTCGAATTAAGTTTTAAGATAATTTTCGTTAAACTTGATAGGTTTGTAACTAAAAATTTTATTCTTCGTTTTAATTTTTTTTATATTGAAACATTGCATTGGATATCATTTAACATTTTTTTAATAATTCAATATTTTCCCCATAGGGTAAGTAAAATGTTGCAGTAATAAATGTATTTTGAAATCCAATAATTATCACTGATATTTTGATAGTCTTATAATAGTTTGAATTTTAAAAAATTTCATTTCATTTTTTATTTCACCCTGGAATGTTTTTATTAAGGAAGTGGTTTTCAGTGGTGTATAAGTTTTTTCTGTACTGAAAGATTTCCGATCTTCTTATTACTCTTTCCCAAACTTAGCGGGGTCAACGTACGTAAGCAACGACCGTACGTCATCACGTACCGTGGTCACACAACGCCTGCTGCGGTCCTTTGCTGACCACTTGAGTACGTCGTCAAAGTGTCAACACTCGGACTGGAACAACAAGCACGATTTGAATTTATCGGCCTAGTTTAAAAAAAGCGCAATCGGTGTTTCGAAATAAATTTGTATAGATGATGGCCGTACGTCTGGATACGACAGTTCGTTATTCGATGGTCTTGGGCAGTGAAATTATGAGGTTTAAGTGAGTAGCTCTACTTGTGACGGTGGTTGGTCGAAAGATTTAATTTAGGTATTTAAATATCAGAACGACTAGAACTAGTGGATTCTTCAAAGTTCTTTGTTATTTCTATTGGAATGTTAGTCGGTCATTATGGTAAACCCAGATCCGGAACCTATCCTGACCTGCAGATCACTTTTTGAAGCAAGTCTTTATTTTTAACCCTTCCGATTCTAATTTAGCAAACAAACCTAATATAGTATCTTGGACACTAGCAGGGCCGCTTTAGTGAAATTAGCGCTCTAGGCAAAAAAAAAACAAATCGCTCCAAACATTTCCCCCTTCCCCCATCCGACTCCGTTATTCGTTCAACATTTTCAAACATTAGACATCCATAATCATTTAAGATCGATTAAAATAAGTTATAACTCATTTCAAGGCCACTTGGTCTGGGTCTTACAATGATTGCCGCTCATTATCACAACATAAAATTCGTTAACAATCGCGGCACTTTGTGACGTGATAGACGTCATATTTCTTTTATTTATTTAGATATTATTTTTGTAACCTTATAATCTTTAAAAAAATCTGATCTCTCGTTTATAACAAACATTAAAAATCTGCACAAATTACATACGAAAATTAACAATTTCTATAAAGTCTGTAATTTTACAACAGTGTTATAACGACTTCTATTAGATTTATAATTATTTTCAATAAAAAAGTTTAAAATTTGATTTCTTCTTCGCATTTCGTCGCCCCTTGACTTTGGCAGTTGCTTTGCTTACCCATATGTTAGAGAGATCACTACTTGTGTACAAGTTCTTTGCACAGCAAAACTCTTAACAGTTTCAAAATGGCGACCATTTCAAAAAATTTTTGTCTTAAATTCCCCCCCCAGCAAAATCTGATTTTACTATCGTATATAGTAATCGGCGTTAAAAACTGTATGTACAAATTTTTTTTCGAATCCGTTGGAATTAAGCAATTGTAATTTGACGACGGTCAGGGTTCATTTTCGTATTTTCAATGTAATTTAAAAGTTTTAAAACGTTATCACGCGCAGATTTTAATGCCGGTTATGATTAAGAAATCAGCGTTTAAAGAAGGGATCAGTTATTTTGGGAAATCCTTTCCATCATGTCAGCTGTCGTGCGACACAATTGCGTGTCGGTAGTATATACTGCGATTCTTGTGGACGAAATAGTTGAATGACACAAGAAGGTGGATGTTGTCGAAACGCGGAGGGAACGGTGTTCAGTGGAAACAGATCTGGCAGAGCTCGTCTAATTTATAAGTTTATTGAACCTTTTACTGAAGAGGGTTCGGATTTCTTTATCGGCTCCGTTTTGGGGCTTTAAACTTCAACAGCTTATGATTGATCATGTAAACAGTGACATTTGGTGCTACAACTGGCGTGACTCTTGGAGTCAACGTCCTTCCATTCCACCAGGAAGGGCCGTCTTAACGACCGTTTTAATGTGTGTCCGCATGGTATTTTTTTGTGTAAGTAATCTCAACGGCGCAGAACGTTCTGTACCGCGGTCGTAACTTGTGCATTTAATTAATTAGATGTCGTTTTTTTGGCTTACAATAAAAGCACCTCGGCCTTTCACATCTGTTTTTGTGTACGTTATGTGGTTTAACGTTTTTAACGGTCTAATGAAGTTACGCACGGAAAAGCTGACGGTAGTAATTTAGAGTCGTACCTGTGAGGAAGTAATCTTTAGTTCCGTGTTACAGTTAATAGCATATAGTATACTTGAAGTAGTTTTGCCTTTCAATTTACACAAAGGTCATTGTAAAACAAGTTTTTGCAAATTACATTTCTACTTACTTAAATTGCTCTTGTAAATCCATTTTGAACTATTCTCGTTTATCTTCTCTCCCGTATACCCGAGTCATAACACAGAAGACTTTCGAATATAGCGGAGTTGTTAACTGGATCTGTAGTTCAAATTTACCAACAAAAGATCGTGCTTTTTGCTTACGAATGGCGATTTTTAAATCGTTGTTGCCAATTGGTGCGTGCTACTCTTCCACTCGCGTCCACTCCACTGTCAGAGATGGAGAGTAGATTTGGCAACACTGTTCAGTGTGTTGGTACAGTGGCGCAGCCTAGCGGTCTCATTAATAATGTTTACTATGGACGAAAGTGTTATGTATGTTACTTTTCTGTGGTCATATTACGAGGTTCCTGTTTTTGTTTTTCAGTGTCAAATTTTACCAAACGCTACAAATATGAAGATTTCGCGTGCAATAATGGAAACTATTTCCGTAAACGGAAATCAAACTTGGTGTATGTAGGGTGCACATATGTCAAACCCTGCGACAAAAATTGTATTCTAAAGGTTTTGGATTGGTGCATATTTCTTCGTTTAAGGTTTGGGTAGTATCATGGTGACCAAGTTTAAGTGCCTCTCTATTAGCGCATTTCAGTGAAAATTCGTTAATAAACATTTATTATTAACGGTTAAAAAAAGACAATGTTTCAAGTTCTTGCAAAAAAAGAAACGTTCTAGTTAAGTGGTAATTAAAATCTACAGCATGCGTGTGAAGTCTTCTAAAACAGCCTGATATAACAGTTTTAACTGCCTGATCGGTACTTATTGTATAGAGACGTAATATTACTGCCTGTTTTCAAATGGGAATTCCCTGACAAGTGTACTGTATGCAAGTATGGGGAGAAACTGTAGATGCAAGTAGTCATTCTGTAAAGTCTGTTCAACGTTACCGCGGGCCCGATGTCAACAAAAGCACTGTCTCCACTGCAAATTGATTGGTTTATAACAGAGGTCTCCAAACTACGGCCCGAGGGCCACATCCGGCCCGCGGACAGATTTTGTCCGGCCCGCATACTTGAAAACTCATTTTAGAGAACACATTTTTTATAGCAAATTAAATTTAGTTTACTGAAGTATTCTAATTTTATGGTGAATAATTATTAATATGACATCTACATTGATATGGTCATGGGCTAACTACTCATAACATTGTTGTAGGCTTATTGTTATTGTTTCTGTGGTAAGTTGGATAAAGAAACACAGAATTGTAATGAGTAAAGACATGTATAATATGCAGAAAATTTAACTTCAGTATATAATAACTAACAAATTATTGAAATGAATCCAACTAACATTTTATACATTTTAAATAAAAACATAAATTATAACAAGCATAATGACATATGAAATACTAATGAGATTTATGTAATTGAGATTTTCCACTGACAATAGTTTGTAGTTGTGGACTAATTTTACTTGTACCAATTATTAAAAGAGATTTAAGATGCTCATCAGTTAATTTAGATCTGTAAACATTTTTTGTGTACTTCATTTTGGAGAAGGTCTTCTCACACAAATAAGTAGTACCATAAACAGAAAACAGCCCACGAGCAAATTTATGCAAATTATCAAATTGTGTCAGTGGAAGACTCTTAAAAATTCCAACAAAGATGAGTTTTGATATTTGTTCTTAATTATATCACTGCACGGTTTTTAAACGTTGCGTACTTTTTCGGACTTTTTTTTTCATCAGTGGACTATTTCACTTTTTACCACCGGCAACAATGATAATATGGTTTTGACCCTCGGAACTTACTGGAGTAATCAGTATGGCCCTAAGGCTGGAAAGTTTGGAGACCCCTGGTTTATAAGATTACCCATCATGCGCTACTGTGATATAGCCTCAGTCCATTGGTCGCTAACTGATAATTACAGTTTCTATTAATAGTTAGCACTCTGATGCGTGAGTTCATTATGTTATTTATACTAATTTAATTACAGATTTTTGGTCATTTCGGCAACTAGTGATCGGAATTAATTATTTATCAGGTAATTAAAACATAACAAGAGGTAATTGATATTATTAGGCCTACACTGAAATATAGCGTCTTATATTAGTGTTCCACTTTTAATAAGTTCAGAGAGTACACGTCTGCGCGTTGCCGCTCCCGTTTGTTTACATCGGGTCCACACTAAGGATGAACAGAGTATAGTAGATTGTACTGCTGTAGATAGAAACACGTACGTGGTTTTTTTTCTGAAGCAATCCGATAATCGTGATCAGAAACCCCGGCATTATTGCAACCATTAAGCGGACGTCTAACTGTTACCCGACATGACTGTACCATCGCGTTAAGGTCAGATCGTAAACGTTTCAATATGACCGCGATCGTTAGAGCCGAAATGTCGTTTAACGTGTTCATTTGTCTTTGCTAATGGGTATGCGTATGCAGGAGTGTTTTCTGAATGCATTACACGGCCGCGTCACTGGCTGTCATCCAGTTAGACAACGCGGTGTCGAGATTGTAATCTCGCGCGAGATATGCACTATGTCGCTTTCGTGCGGATTGAATTATGTTAGCTGATGTGTAACGTTTTACGGCCTTCTTGTTCTGCAGTAGTTGGTTTCAGTCTGAGGACACGTGTGTACAGGCGGAAGGAATGGCAGTGAAATGTCGTTGTCAAGTGTTTTGTATTGATTGTTTAACAAACACTGTTTGAACGTTAAATTACACTCGTAAATTTGACACATGTAGAACTTGCGTTATGCTTCTGATGGTTTTCTGTGAAGGCTGTCGGCCGAGCACACTGTTATACTTTCCTGTTACATTTACTTTCTTATTAATTACATACAGCACAACGTATTAACGGGAAAGGAGCGCAGAAATAAAATCACCATTATCTGGTCCCTAATAGGCTTAGCTTGCTGTACTGTACGCAATTATATAAACTGTGATAAAATATTTAGTGTCATTTATGTTCTGTTTTAATGGCGGAAACAAAATCCTTTACGTGCAGAGAAAGTGTGGATTGTTTTCAACATTTATTTTTTGAACCATAATTTTTAATTGTTCACATTTAATTGTACGTTGACTTGATTGAGATATACGGTGTTCGATTTTATGGCAGCATCGATTAAAAATTTCTGTTACTCGAAAAAAATATAAATCATGTATCGTGTTTTTTCTAGATTATTGGTTTTTGCTATTAATTGCTCTTCAGTCATAACGATTTTTCTGATCGTTATTTTTTCTAATCGACGTAGTATTTCTCGTTCCATTTTTCTTTAATCTTTGTTCTTTATTTAAAACACATTTTTTCTTAAATAATTTTGTCTATTTTATTCAGAAATGGAATTTAACATAACCTCAATAGAAATGATATTAAAGCAACAGCTGTTTAAAATTAGTCACAATTTGTATACTGTATATACATTTGCACGCAACTCGCAGCAAAATCCTACAAGCCCTAAAACATAATACATGTTACAAATTATTATGCAAAATTTGTGTTGAATTTAAATGCGATTTAATCAACTGTTTTTACACGTAATTATGTCTATTCTTTCATTCTGTTTCGCGTTATTTCCACAGGAAAATGAACTTTGATAGCGTTAGACAACCTTACAAAATCGGTTCAGATGTGTTAAAAAAATAATTGTATTTATTGATTAAAAATTTTACTTTTAAAAAAAATATATAAGTCGCGTTTAAGTCAGCATCAGTTAGCATTTAAAGTAATCATTAAAACTACAAAAAAAACTAACTACTGTCAAGGTTTATTTATTTATTATTTTTTTAATTATAAAATACGAATATAATCGCGTAGTTCATTAATGCAACGTCCTGTCAGTGATGTTAATTTTTGGGGAATTAGCTTCCATCATGTCATCAAACAAATAAACCCTCGGTTTGACGGTTGTATTTCTGTTGTCCGTTAAATCCGAAATCCGTTTAATCGAGGTCCGTTTTATCCGATGCTTTACTGTACTTTTCCTGACGGTTCCGTAACAGAAACCGGACACCTTTACCAGTCTATAACAATCCTATTGTGTAACGTCTTCGAGCTGCTTTACATGTATAATCGTGTACTGACATTGGCAATGTCAGGCCGCCTCCGAGAGGATTCTGTGGATTATCGCCTGTCTTTCTTTTAATAACGGAAGCGATTACATAAAGAACAGTGGTAATAAAATTTAAATGTTTACTTTTTTCATGATGAGTACGCCTTTAATATAGTAATCGCTGAATAAAGTCAGTGTAGATGGCCGTAAAAAGTGGGATTCTTTTTAGTATTTTCCGTCTTTTGAATACTTCGCTCGAGGGTGCTAAACAGTTTGATTTAGGTTAGTTTTCCCATAATTCAGGGTTCTGCGTTATTGTCGTGATTTATTTTTTTAAGCTACTGTATCAGCTGTGATAGGCGAATAGAAATAAACATTATTCATAAATAAAGCTTAGTGTATCGTCGTTGTAACAGTACGTTGCGGTATAGGTAATAAAAATGCGTAAAAGTGTGTAGAGCTATTTTACCGAAATGCTATTTCACATTTACCGAAACGCTAGTGAACAGCAAGTTCGGGATCGTCGGACGAACCACCACCGTCTTCAAAGTTCAGTTGGGACGGCGTTGTGCGCAGGTCCTTATTTTTGTTCTGCTCGCGAACCGTGTGGCTCCAATTTATTTATTGCGCCTGATTCTGTTTAACTGTTATTTACTAGTCCAATTTCCAGCGGGAAATGATCTTTTAGAGTGGCCATCGTGATAAAACGAACACAGATCCGGAACCTTACAGTGAGCACCGGTCCTGACCTGTAGTTCGCTTTTCCACTGGGTCGTTAAAACGTGTATACGTGTAAGCGCGCAAGTATTGTTTCACTTTTTAATCTGATTTTAGCATTGTAATATAAAAACTGCACATTTAGCATGTTGAACTGTTAAATCTATTAAAATTTAGAATTTTGTTGTCAGCTGTCAGGGTTGGTTAATTTTCGTATTTTTATTGTTATTTCAAAGTTTAAACGCCAATATATGCAGATTTTAATGCTGATTATAATGGTTAAATAAGAATTTCGAAAAATATTAAGATAGAGATAAATAATTGTGAAAATTCGCTTCTATCGTCAGCGAGACAGCTGCGTGCCGTGATTATTTAATTGTGGAAGTGGCCAGAGGAAAATTTACCAAGCTGCTTTAAGTTTATCTTTATTTGATATATCTGAACGTGATAAGCTGTAATCGGTTACATACAAACCATTTTACGTGTTCAAACATGTATAGGCGTATACATAGGCTATGTAGGGCAAGGTTTACGGGACACTTGTGTGAAGTCAAGTTTATAATGCATCACAATAGGTTATATGATACGTCTGTATTAATGAAAAGGAAAATTTGTCTTTGTATGTGTAAGTATTTGCCTGTGTGTGTGTGTGTGTGTGTGTTTACGTACGTTTATGTTTATTGTTTATTGAACAGATAAACATAAAAAACTAAGTAATTGTTTCCGTATATTATAACAATGTCAAGTAATTAATAGTTACTATTATTTCACTAAACTGTTTCTTTCTTTCTTTTCAGGTGAGTGAAGCAACTTTCTGAAGTAATTAAAGAATATTCTACTCTAAACGTAAGTTAAAAAATATAGAAATTTGTGCTATCCTTTACAAATACACTGGCGTGTCCGTCTGTCGGTAACACACGATATTATTACCTGTCGCTGAAAAATTTGGCGAAAACAGTCTGTATATCGATCCTGATCCAAGAGAAATCATAAGTTAAACAAAACATTTAGGGATAGTAATGGGGTAATTTTTTTTTTTATTTATCTAGTATAGGGTATAATTTGTACCTCGTGGAAGTGATAATTGAATAATACATAGGTAGGTAGTGTATTCTAAAAGCATACAAGTTTTCACGACCTTCCTTCCAATGTTGACATGTTAGGTCAAGAAAAATCTTTAAAAAAATATAAATCTAATTTTAGAAAACGTGTTTTGAAGATTTGTCGATACTTTATATATGTTTGTATTTATGAACCCAAACAGTTATGTATTTTGAAAATCTTACCGACAACGTATAGGTGGTTTTTTTATGCCGCTCGACCTTTTGCCATTGTGAATAGATGTCAGTGGAGTAAGATTCTGGTCATCGTACGGTACACGCGGTACATTGTTGACAACACAAGTCAGCTGATCTACGTTTGACTCTGTTTTATAACTCAGAAACAAGACACTCAATTAACATATCAACGGATGACACTAATTTATTGGGGACCCTCAGTGTGTTCTTTTTGAAGCATGTGCTTGACTATTTTATTAACAACAGTAACACGAATCTAACCGCTGCCATTTTTAAATAAATTGCCGTAATCCTGTACTAAATATAATCACGTATGGTGTACAGAAAATATAACGATTTTTCAAAGTGGAGCGAATTCTGTGACGTAACTGTACGCATCTGGGAACGCATGACGTCTGGAGATATCAACGCGGGTATAGAACAGTAGCCAGTTACAAAGTAACAGTACCTTCAATGTAGGCTTGCTATACGACGTTATTGTATTTGCATAGATTGTTTAAGTGTCTTGTAAAATTCCCATATTGCGTGATCTCGCATAAATTTGCATAAATTCAGAATTTCGCTTGAATAAATATTTAAGTGAAATTGGTATTACTGCACCGTTATGCAAATGTTGATATTTTACGGAGTTGAGTGTAGCTGAATTATTTAATATTATTTTAATTTTGTGTAGTAATTTTTTTATAAAGTGATGTCCTCTATTGTAAAGTGTTGCATTCAGTGTTTTCTTCATGAAATTCATTTTTTCTCTGATTATCCGAACTACATTTCAATCCTAATTAGTTAGTTTAGTCGACGTTTCACTGTATTCATGTAAAACTAAAATTTAAGCACACTCCGATTAACCGGTTTCGGAAAGTTAGGCCGATTTTCTGGTGCTTTTGTCAACAGCTCCATTTTTTTTTTTTTTTTTTTTTTTTTTTTGCGAAATAATCGAGGTCAAAAACTTGACCGTTCACCATTTGATTTGTTTGTTTGTTACGCAGTTATGGCCAGATATGTTGACCGGTTGTTTTGGTAGAAGGTAAGTTGTATAAATTCCGATCGACGTATGTGTGATATTTTTCCATTCACTTCCATTTCAATATGGCGGCGACAAGATTTAACTGTGACACGTATGGTTGCTGGTTCTTTCCAGTGGTACAGGCTGAAGGGCAAGATCATGGAGAAAGAGCATAAAATTTCCAATAAATTGGTTCGGGGACATTTTTCATAAATATTACGTTTACTTTGGCGTTAAAGATTACGAAAGCATTGGAGCAGTAGTAAGGCGGTGGCTGGGCAGTTTAGCCTAAACTCCTGAATTTAATATTTTGCTCCAAATATATACAGGTTCACGAAGAGCGCATTGAATAAACGGAACCCGTGACGACGGAGCCTACAATGCGGCGTGTTTACGTAGAACGCTTGTGCCACATATCCTATGACCGTGCCCACATTGTTTCACGTGTCGGACCTTGTTTACCGAACTTTATTCGCTAAAATTACAGTCATTAAAACTGTTGTTATAACCTGTTCGCCTAATTTAACTGTGCATTGTTTGTTCAAAAGTTTTTTTTCGACCGCATTCTCTCACAGGCCAAATTACTGTGTTTCTTTGGGTAATTTTGAAAGCACTTGAGCTTGAAACGTCTTGTGCTGTAACGCGTAGCTTTTTTGCTCACTTGAAAATAAATTATAATTTGACAATCCGCTGGTGTTCAAGCGCCAAAAATCCCCGTTATATTTTCGCGGGGTGTCTATCAAACCTGTTAACTTACGTAAAAATTATACTAGAATACATAATTAACATTTCGTAAAAAAAAGTTAGATTAGATTAGATTCAAACTAAAGCAAGGGATGATAATACAACCGCAAGCACTGCGATCAGCAGACCTATGTGCAACTAAACCTCTTGAGTTTAGCAGATTGTTGCTTTTAGGAAGTTCCAATAATCCACTGACTAGCTCATTCTGCTGAAGATCCCTACGATCAAGGAATATGTGTCCTGCAGTCTCCTCTTTCCTGCACAACCTAAACACGGTTTCACCATGGTACATACCTATTCTGTTCATGTGCCCCTCAGACCACAGTGACCAGTAATAAGCCCCATGATTTTCCTGAGTCGTGCTTATTAGTTAAAAAAAATAACTCAAAAGTGTAATAAGGGGAATTTTTATCAGTCGCTATACCATTTATTAGTATCATTGCATGAATAATCAATAATAGTCTATTAAAAGGAAATATGTGTGTATGTTTGCATGTAATGTGCATCTAAATTTATGGCACACAAAGGTCTGAAATGTTTTAACATAGGTGGGCAGAATAAGGTCGGACAACACTTCGAAGACGGATTTGAAAATTTCTAATTAAATTTTTTTCTGAAAATTAAATCTGACGTTATCTACATAGATAACGTTTTCAATGAAAACAGTAAATTTTGTACAGTAAATAGTAAATCACGAATTTAATCCGGCCCTGGTGTATGTGCACATTGCTGTGCAATAACGGATTGTACGATTTTGATGAAATGTTTACGATACGCAGGTTTAGTTTAATCGTATCAATACGATGTTTTTAGAATGTTTTCTTAAGCTTGTAGTTTTGATAACTGTTTTGTGTATTTATAAAACGTATCCATCACTGTCTTCCTAAAAATTGTTGTTCCGAAGCTACTAACAAAAACCAATTGAAACTGTGCGTGCTTATAATTTATAAAAATCACATATTGCGATTAAGAAAAATTATAACACTGAAAATCCATTAAATGTGTAAATAATGGACGCCCATATAGGCCTATCTTTAAATATTTTCGGCTGAACGCTGTATAAGTAAGAATCCAAAGTATTATTTTGCGGAAATTACGGTAAATCGGGAAAACACCCGATGCTAACTTAACTAACACGAGATTATTGCCTCATTTGCATCGTAGTACACTTACGTTCCTGTAATACTTCGCGGAGTGATACATGGCGTAGTAAATCGTCCGTGTTTCATGCAGTGTAAACGGTAATATGACGTCACGAAGTAGATCCTTTAAAAATTGTAACATAGTAAACGTTCTGCTAACTTCAATTACTTCATTTCATTTACTTGGCGTAGTAAATCGTCCGTGTTCCATGCAATTAACTTAAATTACTTTGTCATTTACTTGGCGTAGTAAATCATCCGAGTTCTATGCCATGTAAACGGCAATATGACGTCACGAAATAGTTCCTTTAAAAATTGTAACGTAGTAAACGTTCCGCTGACTTCAATTAGCCTACTTAATTTTATTTACTTGGCGTAGTAAATTGTCCTTGTACCATGCAATTGTAAACGGTAATATGACGTCACGAAATAGTTCCTTTAAAAATTGTAACGTAGTAAACGTTCCGCTGACTTCAACTAGCCTACTTAATTTTATTTACTTGGCGTAGTAAATTGTCGTTGTACCATGCAATTGTAAACGGTAATATGACGTCACGAAATAGTTCCTTTAAACATTGTAACTTAATAATAAACGTTCCGCTGATTTAAATTGCTTCATTTTATCGTACAGTAGGAAATAGAACAAACATATATTATAATTACATGATAATATGTGGCGTTTGTTAATTACACAATTACCAGATATTCAATCCATCCTGTTTTATTTAGATTTAACTGGGTTTTTTATCGTACCCATCGACGTTTTGTTTGGGTTTTAATTCGCAATTAAGTTAAAAGTACTAAGGTTATGTTATATATTTGCGCCACTGGCTTATGTAATAGTTCGTTTCTTCATCGTATATACATTTTTACCGGCTACCTTATATTGCGTTTATATAACTAGGTCAGCAGTCGTCCTTGAGCGAGACCAAGGTCGAAGCCCGCGAGCAGAGTGGACTTCTTTGTCTGCAAACATCGGGTGTCTTTCCGAGGCGAGACCTGAACATGCAGTTAGCTGCAGCCGGTGTCCGTTACTTCAAACTGGCCCCTCGTGGTCAACGGTTCCTGCGAGCGTGATAGCTTCTTTTTTTTTCGTTAATTATTACTAAACTGGCGCGCGTTTTACCGCAAGATTGCTTACGGGAATGCCAATTAAAGAAATCAATCGTCGGCCAGCTTGTCGATGTGAAAGCAAACATCGGTTCCGTTTGGTGTCGTGATAAAAATTAATTATAAGTTGATTGTTTACTGTAATTAGTTAGTAATTGCGCAGTGTTTGTTGAACTGCGGATGGAAAATAGAGAGGTCCCAAAACACAGCTGCTTAAATATTTTAGCAGACGAAAAATTAGTGTTTTTTTCCAATAATTATCAGTAAATACCGAATCTATAACAAATGCAGAATTAAAATCTTGCACCGAAAAATAGTTTGCAAGACGCAGCGGTTTTATTGACGTTATGGAAGCGAATTTACAAAAGTATTTCTGAAGTGAAGCTTTAGTGTTAGCCTTGGCGAGAGGAACGAACAGAAAAATATGTCTCGAACCTTTTTAATGTAACGGAAAGGAACTTCTTCTCTATTTCTGTCTTCTTACTTTCTAAGGAATGGTTATGATGTTGGATTTCGCGCTTCGCGTAATGCGAGTGCAAAAATTTAAATTGATAAATTTAATTTATATTAAATTATTGATGTATAATAGTATATTTAATTTCATTGTACTTCCGTTAATATACTTATGTACACTATTTAAAAAAATAACAGTAATAATTAAAATATAAAGGAAGAGAAATTTGATATGATTTTTGTTTTTAGTTCAATAACAGAAATCCTTTTTTCTTCCCCCTTTTCCATAACAGTACACGCGTATTATATAAAACGTTGTGTTGCTTTAGTTTCGGTAGTTTTCTTTAGTTGAAGCACACATGCAGGTTGTAACCTTTTATAGTACCTTTTATAATAATTTTAGTTAATATTGCTGATATTTAATAACATAACCTGAAACTTACTACAGCTTATCAGGTGTTCAATGAAATCACCTGGTCGTTACGAATTAATATAAAACATCTGATCTTTTATTATAACTACAGTTGGTTCGCGTATTTGTTTGTTTAAAAAAAAACAAGATATTTGTAAACATATCTTCAAACTAATTATATATTTAGCAGAGATATCTTGAACAAAAGCTACGCTTCTGTCGGTATATGACCGAGTTCCACACGTGTGCTTTTTTATTTTACCATCTTTTTGGAACACTGATTTCACACATTAAAATTTCCATTTATTTAACCTTTCAGATTGCATTGAAAATGGGGAAAAGAACCTTAATTACCGTCAAATTGAATTCCTTAATTTCAGCATATATGAATATATAAATGCTAATATTTACACGTTTCGAACTATTCTAATCTATTACTAAAATCGAGTTTTGTGCAAAATTTGTGTCGATACGTGACAAAATTTGCTAACGTAAAAGTACTAACATAACTATGTGTATATACAAATTTTAACCACCCATTATAAATTTCAGAGGTCTGATCGGTGCTCATATGAAGGTCTTGGTTGTACCATGACGGCCGCTGCTATGGAAATCGCTACAAACCAACGGCAGCCGGTTGTCACTTTTTTTAAATGAAAAATTGATGACGATTATAAGGTTTTTTATAAGAAGAAAATTACATTGCATTATTCTATTGCATTACTCATCACAAATGAACGTATCCGTGGTCTTGGGAAATGATAACAGAATACCGTGGGCGTTGGTTTTTCAGTACTTGTTCTGATAATCGAAGTGAAGGGATATAACAGAAATAACTGTTTTATTGTATGTTGATAAATATCATAAGTTACGGTATTGCAGTATGTTGCAAGTACCACGTGTTATTGCGTGGTTATAAATGTCAAGTTGGATTTATGTTTACTTTTTTATACTCGAAAATTTAAAAAAAAATCGTAATCATAATTAAAGAAAGCTTCGTGCCACGACAGCTGTTAATTTTTATCAGCTGATTTAGTGAAGAACTAGCCTGTAACTGTAACAAAGTAACTCAAGTAAACAACTGATATTTAGCAAGATTGTTTATTCGTTTCAATATTTTATATTTAAGGATCGCATAGCAATTCAAAGTTGAATCGACGTGCAACGAAAGGGAAATTAAGTATTTGTACGGTCATCATGGTAACATCTATATCCGGGACCTTGAAATAAGCTCAAATCCTGACCTTACATCGCTTTTTGAGGTCGTTACAATTTGGGTGTGTGTGTGTGTGTGTGTGTGCGCGCGCGCGCGCGGGTGCGTTTGTTTGTGAGAGTTTTAAAAAGGTAAAAATTCTATAACTTCTTTGTATTAAACGTTTTTAAAAATCCGATTTCACCGTTGTTAGCGTTAAATATTGCATAAATTAGCATTTTTAATTTTTAAAATACTTTAAAATAAGAAATTTAATTTGACGGCGGTCTGGGTCCATTTCTTTACTTTCAGTTAATGTTAGTTTAAATTACAGTGTGCTAATTATACAGATTTAAATGCCGATTATTATGTTTAATCAGAATTTCAAAAAAAAAAACATACTTTCAGCAAAAGTACTTTTGGAAATTCGATTGAGTCACGTCAGCGAGACAGCTGCGTGTCACGATTACAGACAGAAACCACATCAGATTTGCGTATAATTTTGAACGTAAATCCACCTGTTTTATTCATGTAACACGTTCTATCTAATAGAAGTACTTTCCCCGCTTTACGAGTCCTGCTTATTCGCGTGTCCTTGGCGTCCTTATTGCCAACATAAAGTGCGAACGCAAGACAATAAAATTTCTACCTCACGAACTGTGCAAAAACGTCGCTCCCACTTTCAAAGCTGATCAGCTTTCTTCTTCCAAAATCGCTCCTCTTGAAAAAGCTGTGCGGTAAACGGAAAGTTTCGTTTGTGGAGTTTCCATTTCCAAATGAACCATGACGTATTCTGTTTCGATTTGGTACGGTGATATTTAGCAGCAACTCTTTGTGGTCTTATTGTATAACGCTTGTTTTGTTTTTGAGGCCTAAAATGTTTTGGATTTCTTCACTGTTTTCTAGCTTTATATCTGGGTGCTACATTTTGTAGAGAAATCTTCTAATCAGATAAAAAAAATAATCATAGATCATAGATATCTATCCGACCATCATATTAAGACCACATCTTTAAAATAGGAGAAATAAAATGGTGTGTGTGTGTGTGTGTGTGTGCGCGCGCGCGCGCAGTTATAATCCGATTTAATAGACGGCATAAAAATCGATTTTCATAATAACCTGGACAAGTTTCAAAATGGTGGCCATTTCAAAATTTGAAAAATCCTTACATTTTGTTAAACCTTTTTTGAAAATTCGATTCCACAATACATTACCATTTTAAATTTTCAAACAGATTAATTTGACGGCGGTCCGGGTTTCATTTTCGTATGTCAGTGGTGATTATTATGGTGAAACGAAATAAAAAAAAATTTTTGATTAAAAATTATTTTTAGAAATTCGCTTCCATTACGTCAGCGACACGTTTACTACCCACGATTATTGTTCATAAACCTATACACTGGACACGCATTTTCCAAATAACAATGTACATCCATGATGTAGGAACGTTCGGTTTATTTTTACGTTTCCCATGTGGTCGGTTGTTGTATTTCTGGACCAAGGTTAGGCTCAGACGCTCTTATAACTCGACTTTACTGTCCATAACTTGAGGTAAATATTGGTTTCAGAATTTAAGACTTGAATAATTTACAACAGTTCAGTGGCATATTTATCCTTGCCCTAGAAACTGGATAAACAACTTCGTAATTGCTTATATCATCAGGGAGTAGTTTGCTTTTAATATACTGTCTGGGTTATTTAATTATTGGTCGGTACTTGGTGAAATTCTACGATATCCAGGAAGATAAGAACACTTACAAAGAAATTATTTTTTATTCCGTGACATACGTTTCGCCGTAGGGCATCTTTAGAGATAATGAAACTAAAAATTATACGAAGAGGTGAGCAGCCGGTTGGAAATCCTTAAACCTTGATTCAGAGAGAGAGGGTTGAAGTTAGTCTTCATTTAATAGGTTTTTTACAAACAGATCTATCTATATTTCCAGTATTTCTAAATTATTTTATCTTTTTTGTTCTTATGGTTTGTAGATATATATTGTTCAAACTATAGTAATGACCAGATTATAATAAGTGAATCGCAAAATTTGAATAATTTTTTCTTGTTAAAAAAATACTGAACTCTTAATTAAATACTGTCAAACAGATTGTTGTCATTAATAAATGTAACGTTAACATTATTAATAGAATTTTAATTAGAAAGCAGAAATCATTACTAACTAGTATGTTATACAATGTAAATACGTCAACTAAAGTAATACAAAAATATTGTAAAATATCATTTTTAGGCAATATAAGTTATAAAATTAGAAATTTAATCTAATATAAAACTAATTATAAGTCAGGTTTTTCAGTACATCGAACTTGGGGAAACACATTGTTAACAGTAAGGATAAAATAGGTATTTTAGTAAACAGTGGTGTATATAAAGTTGTATGTGAAGAGTGCCCTTGTGAATACGTAGGACAATCTCGAAGAGCTATAGAAACTCGTGTTAAAGAACATTTCAACTGTTGGAAGTAAGAAAAAATAAATACAATTTTGCGATTTGGTCATTCCTTTAAGTTGAACAATATCATTGTAATCCATAAAAACCAAATAATCTGATAATATATAGATCTATGCTTAAAACCCTTAATTTTAATTTAAGTGAGTAGACTAACTTTAATTACTCTACCTCTGTTTTGGGGTTTCTCAACCTGCTGCTCACCGACCTTCCTTACATGTCAATCATTCCTTTATTCACCTTCTTCCTTTCAGTTTAACATCACCTGTTTTAGTATGTAAGCACACTTTATAATTTTTAACTTCATTGTGTCTGAAGATGCCTCACTTCGAAACATACGTAACTGAATAAAAAAGAATTTCTGTGAAAATATTATTTGTTAAATTTTGCCGGGTTCCTTTAATATCAAATCGTAATGATGTAATAGAATGTACGCCATGCACATCTGTGAAGCCAGTTCTATCGGTTCTTCGGGTTTTTAGACTTGCCTAGATCATCGCGGAGCAGTCAGTCAGTCAGTGTACCGTTAGCCGACGAGTTGCCATCTACCATTTGTCATAGTCACGCCACTTTTGGTAAACAAGAAGAAATTAATTACAACTCGTCAGCTCTGGATGAACTGCTTCTCCGGTACTGTCGCGGGCATGTGGAACGGCAACGGCGAGAAGCGATCAGAACGATTCGGGCAAAAGTCACGACGGTTTTTTCGTTCGTTACGTTACGCTCCTGGCTCGTTAGCCTAACTGGCGTAAAAATAATGACGCTAACCTATAAAAAACCGTTCGCGAGACTCATTAGAGAGCGTGATAGGGTGTATTTTTAGTTGTAATGGTTATTACTGCCGACTGTTATTGCGTACTTCATCGATATGCGAGCAATTGATTATGCTACGTGCAGCTGTTATGCCGACGTGATGAAATATTTTTCACAAAAAACTAACAACGTGTAAATGAACGTTTCCGTACGTGGAAAATTATGAAATTCTCTTGGGCGACATTTTGAAACGGTTAAACGGATTTCGTTGCGTAACAAATTCGTCCAGGTTGTTACTAAAATGTCGAACGCTTCAGCGGTTACAGACACTTCCAATGGCTGCTCCAGGGAAACGTTAAAAACAGCAAACAAGACTGCAAGTGTTAATAATACTACATAAAGTATTTTTCCTTTTTTCAAACAAAAATCGTCGCGTAAGCAGTTGTCTTGCCGACGTGATGGAAGCGAATTTTCGTAGGCATTTTCTTTCTTTTATTTCTCCCGTTTTCGAAATTCTGATTTCAACATCATAATCAGTACTAAAATCTGCATATATTGGCATTTCAAACTTTTAAATTACATGTGAGTACTAAAACGAACCCTGACCGCCGGCAGAATACATTTGTAAGTTTCAACGGATTTTGAAAATTGAAAATGCGAATTTTGAAGATTTTTCTGTATATTTTCGAACGCTGATTGCTATTGTGAAATGAAATTTTTAAAACAATTCAAGACAAACTACTGACATTTTATGTGTTATTTGACATTTTTAAACGGTCTTCCGTAGATAATTTGTAATAAATAATAAAAGTAACCTTCTTAGACAAAACAAAACACCATAAACACTACTCATTTATATTACAGACGACGGCAGCTGACATTAATTACTACCCTAAGCAAATATTCAATAATGGAAAAGTAAACGATCATATCGTGTAGTAGGATAGATATTTTTTTTTTTTTTTGTGTTTAATGTCTGACTATTGTGCACACTTGGGCTAATGCAGACGATGGGATGATGTATAGCGTATGAAAATGCCAAGCCTTCGCCGGGAATCGAACCCGGGTCCTCGGGGTGAAAGCCTAGTACGCTGTCCACTAGACCACCGAGGTGGCTGTAGTGGGATAGAAACACTTCAAATAGTGTCTACAAATTCCGAAAGAGTGCATGAATGTTTCTATTGTTACGTAAACACTCACACTATTTACGATAATACCATTTAGCGTATAAGTAGATCATGTAACAATCAAGTGCGTAATCTGTTACATGAATACATACAACTTTTCACAAGAAAAGATTAAGCATGTATAATCTACTTTATTAAAGACCTGTATGTAAAATTCTGTTGTACATAATTAGAATTAGGTAGAAATTTTTAGAGTTTCACTACATTTCCAAAGTAATAATAATTAAACATTCTGTGCTATAAACAGAGCATTATGTTACTTTTATCGATCGCCGAAAGTACGGGTGTTGTTTCTGTTATCAGTTTATTTTGTCATCGTCACCCCAACGGTCCCGAGAGCATGACAGTTAATCGAAACTACTGTACAAGGATACAGTGTAAGCGGGTTGCCCAATAGTAGAGAAATATTGCTTGTCAGCCGGTGTGGGCACGGTTTTATATAAACAATCGTGCGTGTACACTGAGGCGAGCTGCAACCGGGTTTATGTGCTTTCCTTCCCGGCTGTGTTAACAAAATTAGTAAACCCCAGCTCAGCGGTTAAGCACATAAAACCTAGAACAATATCGCCGAACTCCCCCCTCGATGTAAACAAACTGTGGGTGGCCGCGGGGGGTGAGGGACTGTATCAAATTACGCGGGGTCGATCGCGGACAGAATCTCCACCGATTTTCTGATTCATCGGCGGCCACGTGCTCTGTGCCGTTGAATTGTGTTATGCGCAGTACTTGGGAAGTAGTAAATAGTTTTATTACATTACGTGAAGGGTTGAATAGGATTATAAACTCTGACTGTTGTTTAGTGCTATGAATCTACTTCTAACTGGGGACTCCGTCTGCGACTCGCGGGCGTATTTTGTCAACAGTATAAATAATTATTTGTAAATTGTGTTCATAAATAATGAATAATATAATTTTAGTGAATTTTGAAAATTCAAAAAATTTTAAGACAAACGTTATGAATTTTTACTGATTTGAATGGCTGCCATTTTGAAACTGTTGTGAACGAATTTTGCTTGTTAACTAAATCGTCCAAGCTATTATCATAACCAATCTTTTTTTGCCAACTGAATCAAATCGGACAAAATGTGCTAACACACACACACACACACACACACACACACACACACACACACACACACATCATCTTACACAAGATCATCTTAAAAAAATGATCTAGAGCAGCTGTTCACGAATTTTATTGTAATCGGATACATCTTCAGTCAGAAATTTTGTTTCGCAACCCACCATAAAACGCTCTCTCTCTCTCTCTCTCTCTCTCTATATATATATATATATATATATATATATATATATATATATATATATATGTGTGTGTGTGTGTGTGTGTGTGTGTGTGTGTAATTTTATGTTAGGAAAAACCTGAAATGAAAGAAAAAATTTGCGTAAGTGTGTGTTAGACTCGGGTACCGCGAGGAACGTTTAAATCCTCTCAATAGGTGCAGCTAGTCTGCACCTCCTGCGGGGATTAGAAGATACATAAAATGATGTAAAAGTGAGTTAAAATTTTTAAGTCCGCCCTGTCGCCTTATAGTTTGGAAACCGCTGATCTAAGTATAAGAATCGGTGTTCATTTCATGGTCCCGGGTCTGTGTCTTTACGTGTTGGCCGCTTCGCAATGGAAATTCGAACAAAGCACAAACAGGAACTAGCTTATGAATACGCGTGTAACTCGGAAAAAATACTTTTGAACAACAAAAGGTTTCTCTTCCTGAAATTAAGATAGCACGCGCATATTCCCCCGCTAATCACTGGTTTGTGTGACGCCCGTTCCGTGCCTGAACTAAAGGTGATACTAATTGTACGTTGCGTGTGTGCGCGCGTGCGTACACCTCGTGTTTGCTGTAACCCATCAACTCGGCGAACATTGCTTGACTAATGTGTTCCGATGACAATAACAAAGCACAAAACACAGTTCGGTAAAGAAATCAATCATCGCGGCCACTTTACTAAATGAACCCTCCCGGTAGACACGTGCCGCTGTCGAATTATTGGCAGCCACGCTACTTCCTCAACCGCGCCGCGCTGCGTCGCGTATCCGGAGCCTGTTCTCCGCGAGATTAATAATTCATTGTTGTTCGCAATGACCATCTCCTCATGGTAAACTCTCTCCGGAAACGGCCTCTGTAGGCGAGACCAGAGGAAAATTGTTGTATTTTTACGATCGGTTAACATTCTTTACATGGTCAAGGATGGGCTGGCTGTACACTGCAACTGGTTTACAGTTGAAAGTTTTTTTCCAGTTTCAGGTTTCATTTGAAAACATATGGTGATCAGAAGTTTATTTTCCTGTCTTATACTGGTTATGGTTATTGGCGAATGTACATTGGAAAATAAGGTATTGGAGCGGTCATCATGGTAAGACCCAGACTCGGGACCTTGGAATGATATCCAGTTCTGACCTGTCCACGTCTCTAGGGGATTGTTATTGTTTTATAATTTATATAGCCTTTGTGTGGTCGTGTGTCCATGCTTGCACAAGAACCACCACTCAAGTTCGCAATTTTGGCCCTATTGTGATAAAAGCTTGGATGTTTTAGTTGACGAGCAAAATCCTTTCAACAGTTTCAAAATGGCGGGCATTTCAAATCTTTAAAAATTCATAACATTGTTTCCTTACATTTTTTTTAGTCCCATTCACCGTTGTAATCGGCGTTACTTCCTAAACAAATATTTATTTTGAATTTTTAAAAAAATATTTCACGGCGGTCAGGGTTTATTTTTGTGTTTTGAACGTACATTTTACTAGATACAAGTGTTAATATGTGTAGATTTTAATGCTGAAAAAGAAAGATATTTTGGAAATTTGCTTCTATCGCGTTAGGGATGCATTAACTTATTTAGGGATTTTTTACGGAGGTGTATATTATGCAAGTTGTAAAAGATGTCGTTAATATCAGCAGAATGGAGAAACAGTTTTTTATATGGGTAAATAATTCCGTATCGTGTAAATTTATCACGTCAGACTGTGTCGTTCTTACGTGACCACATGTTTTACACAAATACGCAGCATTAGGCTACCGATTTTCAAATGATATCTGGGCTGTAATCAATTGTGAAACCGCAGCGGTAAGGTAAACACAGTGTCCAGCGTTAACCAATTCCGCAGGAAATGAACGGATCCATTGTTTAGGTTACGGTGATTGCCTTCTTTTGTTATTCCAAGTATTCCTATTCCAACCAGAAATGTAGGCCTACTGTTTATTGAACAGATAATAAGCTTGTGTCCGGTAGCGCAAAATCGTTTCGATTGTAGGCCCTACTTACTGACCGAGCGAAGCGAGGTATCTGTTTTAAATTTGGTTTGCGTGATTGTTACGCAATTTTTGCCAAACGCATTGAACGGTTGTTCCGAAATTTGGTGCTAAGATACCTTGTGTAATGCCCGAACGACGTCTGTGTAAATTTCTTTCCGTTTCAAGATGGAGGACTCTAAATTAAAGATAATTAGTGTACGTAGTTTTGGCCAAACGCATTGATTGTTTTAAAAATGTCCTACTAAGTTATCTTTTATAAAGCCCGAACGACGTATGTGTAAGATTTCTTTCCAATCTTTTCCGATTCAAGATGGCGGTTGCTGAATGTAATTGCTGACTAATTTCTGCAATATTGGTGGAACTTAGGCCTACATAATTTTGATTTCTAGATCCCGAATTGATCCTGATTTGTAGGTCACTTCTTAAAAGAAGATTTGTGTGTGTGTGTGTGTGTGTGTGTGTGCGCGCGCGCGCGCGTCCTTCCGCACATTTCAATGTTTTCATGATTCCTACGTTTTTGTTAACACTTTAAAAATTGATATATGGTTGATAAATTGTTTACCATATTCAGAGATAACCTATAACTACTCTCGATACATGCGGTAACCTAATACCGCACACTTGACATTTTATTACGCTACTTCACAGTCCACAAAAGTAATCGATAACAGGGTTAAAGTTGAAGACCGCCGTATCTGGCAGTGCCGAGGTTTTCTACTCTATTGAACGTGTATTTAAAAGCCAATGCCCACATAAATTCTGAATCACTTTCGATTATTTCATATAGCATTTGTTGCGCACGCGTAGTAAGGTAAATCGTAAATCGCATATGTTAATGTAAGATCGTTTCTATACAATCTTGATTGTATTTGCACATGTAGATGTAATTTGTATAATTGTATGTAACATATAACGTGTAGTGAATGCTCTAGTTGCATTGTTAATAGACCTGTTTTATGGTGATAGTCTGGCACACGATAGAAAACACTTGAGTTTAGGACGTTATAACTATCCAATCGGTTATTGTACGAAATTTCAGATACACCAAATTGAAGCGTGTTCTTTTGCCTATAAATCCATGTTAATTCCGTTGATATATTTTCAAACGTCGATTTTATATTTCAAGAAATTTCCAGAAAAACACGATTTTCCCGCAGTTTTTCTACAGCTAGCTACTTTGAAGATTCATAACTTTGTCGATTTTTACTCCACAACATTGCTGTTCTAGTATTTTGGTTTTGACTAACATTTGTGATAAAAAACAAGTCATTTTAGTTGACTGTTCGAAATTTGGTTCGATTCAAACATGATGTAAAAAATATAAATTGCATGAAGAATTCACCCCCGCGAAAACTATCCCTCTAGAGAACAGCTAAAAATGTAAATCGATGTAATCGTATTAAAACGTCGTTTCGTGTGATTTTTAAATGTTGGAAATTTTAGGAAATCGGCTCGCTTTGCGCAGCTGTCTTGCTCACGTAACGGAAGCGAATTTCTAAAAGTAATTTATTTATCTTTTTTTGTTTGTTTTTACCACGAACACACATAGTCTGCACGTACTAGTGTTTTAAACTTTCCAGTTACCTTGAAAATGCGAAATGAACCTTGGCGACGTTATATTGAGTATCTCGTAATTTCAACATATTTTTAAAATTCAAAACGTAAATTTATGACGACTATATCAGATTTTCAAAAGTGTTTGACAAAAAGTTATGGATTTTTAATGATATGAAATCGCCGCCATTGTGAAATTGTTGAACGAGTTAGGTTAATTTACGAATTTTTCCTAACTATTAACCATTAATGATTTATGTGCCAAGTTTGAATCAAATCTGACTAAATTTACACACACACACAAACACACACATGTATAAACAATATTTTTAAAAGCGCCGTTTAAACTCCTTAAAAAGTGATATAGAGGTCAGCGTCGGCGCTCGATTCTTCATTTCATGTTTCTGGATCTGGGTTTTACTATGATGGTCGCTCCAATAGCTCATTTACCAGTGGAAATTCGTTTATTAAAGTTAATAAGATTGTTAGTTGTTTAATTTTTATCGCGTCATGTTTCTGTGAGCAAGAACCATTGATTACCCAGCTGTTTCTGAACGGATGTGGAAAAACTATTCGGCGCAGTTTTGTAACCAAAAGAATGCCATTTATTAAGGCCGGCAATGTAACGCAAGGTTGGTCAGGGTAATCGGACAATTACTTCCATCCTGAATAAGAAACCATCTTTATCCGCGAGCGGCGGGGACTGCCAGCTGCTGCTTCTCGGAAATTGATATGCTAGAAGCTGTTCCGCGAGAAAATACGCAGCCGGGACAAAGGACTGTACGGCTGTTTTGTTTGTTTTAAAATCTAGGCTAGTGAGCGGAGCGAGCTATTGCACTGGTGTACTTCAAACCTGCTAATAGATACTTATGGCTTTATTGAAAGTTCTTGGTGACAATTTGGTTAGACGGGCTTAGGATATTTTTATGTTTTGGAAAAAATAGGAACGCGATACCGTGAATAACATTTAAAAAACCGTTACGCTTACACATTATTAGTATTATTATTGAAATGAATTTCAGTCTACCAGTGAGCTATGTGAACTCTAACTCAGTGCTATGATTTCTGGTTAAACAACTAAGAGAGGCGTGTGAAAACCCATACCTACCCCCATACTAACCTTTTTGTATTTATTATATATTTGTTTGATGGCCTAATATGTATATAAAATTGTCTGTTTTTTATACAAAAATAAAAATCATGTATCATGTTTTCTCTTCCGTTTTTATTTTAATTTCGATAATTTCTTCGAAAACACGACAAATTAACAACTAGATTTTAACAGCATAACCTGAAACATAACCTATTAGCTGTTAATAAAATCAGCGATTACAAATTAATGTAAAAGAACTGATCTCTTAATATAACTACTAAAATTAAATTAACGATTCGTTTCATATTCTTGAATCGGTCAAACATCTTCGTAGTTTCTATAGTGTAGTGGTTATCGCGTCCAACGCACAAGGTTCCCGGACGGAAAAAGTAATTTTTAATTATAATTAATATGAGACTTGCAACGCGCAAAATATACTGTTATATATCAATATAAGCATTATATTTGCATCACGCGTCCCACAAAATCCAACGTCACATTTAGTGAGTTCAATAAATGTTTCGTTGTAATTAACGCCTAACTTATTATTTTAATGAACTGCATAAGTCATGAACTGCCTAGCACAGCCATTACGATAATTATAACATTAACAGTTGGGTGTATTGTATATGATTGATATTTTATTTGTATGAGATGCAGATAACTGTCAGTTTATTTCTAGCAATAAATTTAACGGATCAATTCCGAATGAAAATTCGATAATTAAAAATTTTTAATTTAATTCTTTAAAGAAAAAAATTTTACACCTTAGCGTGCGCGCGCGTACACACACAACACACACCACAGTAATTATATGTAACTGCCGATATAAATTCGTTTCTCAGAAAGTTAAGATTTTTCCCTGACCTCTCGGTTTCCACGAACGTGAATAAATCTCCCACGTCTGGGCATTCACCACTCGCCAGCTCGCGGAGTCGATGCAGATCCGACTACGGTAACTGGTTCACCTTGAATCCGGCAGCATGACCCAACTCTGCTGGGTTCCGTCCAACCGAATTCTGGTATTGTGCGCAGGCACCGCTTAAACTGTTCTTTAAATGATTCGAATCGCCCGTATTTTATTTCATGGCCAATTGACTCTATAAATGTTTGACAAGCTTGTGGAAATACACAAATATCGAATCTAAATATTGCCTTCTTTTGTTCTGATCACTGTTAGTTTACCGTTCTTGCAGAGGACTTTTTAATATTTTTATTAATGTTTTATTACAGTGTGTTAAATACCGTTTATTGTATTCGAAACAAGTTATTTACTATTGATTATTTGTAAAATCAGCTGATCGAGTTTCAAGTGCCAACGTAACGGCGTAAAATTACCGTGTTCACAGAATCGTGGGAATGAGACCAACCGTATGAAAGTTAATTTACGCGACAATTGGTAGCACTGATCATTGAACGGTTATCGAAGGACCTCATTCTGTCCCAACGGCGGCGTTCGCGATCTAGGTTACCGGCGAAAACGATTGTAATTCCGAAAGTCAACAGTTTTGCAATGACACGACCTGAAAATCAGGGAAATGGAAAGTTGCCGGTGAAAGTGGTTGGAAAATGTGCGCGGTTACGTGATGGAAAAAAATGGCGTAGTGTTAATTCAAGTGACAAGATCCTGGGAAGACAATGGCGAGTGTAATTAGTTCGCTTTTGTGTTGTGTTCCAAAGGTAACTGCTTCGCGTGGACGGCTTTGTTTTGTCGACGGTTGTGTCAATTCCGATCCGAGTGAGCGTTAAGACGTTGTCGGAAATTAAATGAAAGTACCTTTGTCTTTATGTGCTCGTGCTACATCTTCTGTATTGCATTGGTCAGGTTAATCGATTCATGTTTGTTAAACTTCGGCAACTTGAATCTTCTATTCAGGTTTACATTTGGAAAATTAATTAATTCAAGTTTGTTAAACTCTAACAACTTGAATTTTCTGTTGAGGCTTACATTGGTGAAGTTAATCGATTCAAGTTTGTTAAACTGTAGCACTTGTATCTTCTGGTGAGGTTTATCTTGGTCAAGTTAATCGATTCACGTTTGTTAAATTCTAGCAACTTCAATCCTCTGTTCAGGTTTACATTAGGAAAATTAAATGATTCAAAGTTTGTTAAACTCTAGAAACTTGAATTTTCTATTGAGTTTTACATTGGTCAAGTTAATCGATTTAAGGTAAACTGTAGCAACTTGAATCTTTTGTTGACGTGTAAATGGTCAAGTTAATTGATTCGTATTTGTTAAATTCAGGCTACTTGAACTTTCTGTTGAGGTTTACATTGGTCAAGTTAGTCAATTCAACTTTGTTAAACTCTAGCACTTGAATATTTTGTTGACGTTTATATTGGTCAAGTTAATTGATTCAGGTTTGTTAACCTTTGGCGACTTGAATTTTCTGTTGAGGTTTGCATTAGTCAAGTAACTCAACAGTCGTATAAACACAAGAAGTAAAATTTACTCATTGTATCCAAGTTGTATTCTCACTTTTTTGTATATTGTTTTTGAAAAAATCAAAAATTGGTGTACTTGATGTAGGTTTACACCATTGATATTCGACATGCTGGCCTTCAAGTTTTAAACAAACATGAAATATGATCAATTTTCATTTGTAAGTTGCACCAGTTTTTGACGTTTGAAATCAAGTTGAATGGACTTGCATTTTGAAGTTTGTCCAAGTTGCTTGAATTCAGTTAACTTGACCAATGTAAATCCACTTTTAGACCAAATCGTTTATTGCAGATAGTTTCGGGCTTTAAGTGTTGTAGTTTGATTTTTTAGGAAATCGTTTTAACGTGTTTTTGATTATTCTATATAGTGAGAAAATCATAAAAATAACGAAAGCCCCACGAATTTCTAAATCCAATAACGACCCGTTACTATTCTCACGCAAACCGGAAGCGAAGTGCGTAACCGCAGACCTCTCACGGGAGAATTTATATAACCAAAAATTAGATCCTAAAGACAGATCCACTGTGATTCGTCAAGTCTCACTTTGGTTGTCAGTGAAAGTAAAGTTACTTAAAAACAGAGTAGTCTGCGCCTCAGGGGGACCTCGGCAGTTGATTAGTAAGCCCGCAATCAAAAGCCGTCTTCATTAATTATAGAACAGCTGACTTTCTTCTGCTCAGATGCTGAATGCCGTGTGAATACAGGACTTATCTCAGTTGCGAAGTGCGAATTTACTTGTTGATTAATTGTTACTTAGTTGGCAGCAGTGGTATGATAAGCAAATGTGCGTTGTTAAGTGGTTGCGTGTGTTGCAAGAAAGTGTTTAAACTCCTGCAGTCAATCTGGTTGTACTTAGAAACCTAAAGTTTGTACGCGAGCGTCTACCTGAGTATCTAGTTTCAAAAAATTAATCTATAATAGAGCAGGAAATTTTTACCCAAAGCCATTGAATCGATAAAAGTAGGTACTAACAAAGCGACGTTCGTACCACTAAAACCATTGAATATAAACAGAACTTTTATGTAGTTATTATTTATTTAAGAACACTATACCTCAACATGCCACCTGCAGCGAGCGATCATAAACCTGTCATAAGGAATCTAGAAAACTAGAAAACATAAAACATAAGAAAACTAGAAAATAAAAAAAAGTTTTTATAAACTTTGTAACAATCAGTATTTTCTTAAATTGTAAGATATCTACAAAAAAAAACATTGACAGTCTTAACGTCTCAAAATCGGTTCGGTTCCGAGATACGGACAGATTAGATTTGCCAGATTAGGCCAAATCGTTTGAACAGACATGTTTTTTCTCCTTTTTATTTTAATTAGGATAATTTGCTCGAAAAAAAGATACGTGATTTTTATTTGCTTAGTAACAGATTTTAAAATATGTTTCTTTAAAATTACAATTACATGTATTTTATTTAAGATTTTTTTTAAACAATAAATTATAATAACAACATAATCCGAAACTTATTGTAGCCTATCAGCTGTTCAATGAATCATCTGATCGTTACGAATCTGTATAAAACAACTGATCTTTTGAATTAACTACCAAAATTAAATTAACGATTCATTTCATCGTAGTTTCCGTGGTGTAGTGGTTATGACTGGCGCCTAATACTTCAAAATCTCCGGTTCGATCCCGAGTGGAAACAGGAAATTTTAACCATAATTTTAATTTAATATGAGGCTTGCGACGCATAAAATATATTTTCATATATCAATATACATTTTCCTCGCATCATGTGGACCTAGAATGTATTATAGCCTATCAGCTGTTCTGTTCGTTAGGAATTAATATAAAAAACTGATCTTTTACTATAACTACCAGTATTAATTAATGCACTCATATCACGTGACGAGCAAAATCCAACATCACAACCAGCCCTAAAAACATGTATGTTAAGAAGCAAACGATCGGATTAATTTTCAAATTAACGTTTAGGAATAACTACGGCAGCTGGTTTGATTTTGTTGTACTTTGTGGCTTTGGGTTCATTTAATTTCCAACTTTTTTGGAATTCATGTAGCTGTTGACGAAATGCGATATCTGCACGAATTCACACTACAAACTGCTTTCTAGCACACCTTACACAGTCATGTTTTACCACAATACTACTTACGGTCATTTGAAAGTGTCGGGGCGTCGTGGATAGATAGCAACAGTCGTAAACTTTACCTTATAGAGTCTGTTAGTCCTGCTGCCGGCTGATGGGTCAGCTGATTTATCTGCAACTCACGCCGTCATGCCGTGACCTTGAGAAGGTCAAGTTCAAACTGGAAGCATGCACGTTTTGCATACGGCGGTTTCTCTCGAGAAATCCTACGGGTGAATTTTGTTTTGCATTCTAATAAGTCATAGTAATATAATCAGTGTCTCGATTTAGGTATCTCCAAGTGCGTTGATGATTTATTAACATGTAGCATGTTTTAGGGCTGATTGTAATATTGGGTTTTGCGCGTCGCGTGATGTGAATTCAAATTTATATTGGTAGTTGTAGTAAAAGATCAATTGTTTTATATTAATTCGTAACGATCAGCTGATTTCATTGAACAGCTGATAGGCTATAATAAGTTTTAGATTGTTGTTAAAAACTAGCTGTGGTAAAAGATCAGTTGTTTTATATTAATTCTTAACGATCAGCTGATTTCATTATTATCAGCAGTAATCTAGTTATTATTATAAATATAGTAAATTGTAGATTATTTTGTTAAAAAACTAGTTATGGTAGTTATAGTAAAAGATCAGTTGTTTTGTATTAATTCGTAACGATCAGCTGCTTTCATTGAACAGGTCATAGGCTATATATAATATAAGTTAAAGGTTATGTTGTTAAAAACAAAATATGATAATTTGTTGTGTTTTCGAACAAGTTATCGTAATTTAAATAAAAAGGAAGAGATTTGTAACAAAATAACAAGATAAAGTAACAAAATAGGCTTCAAGGAACAGTTAAACGTTCTTTTAATCTCATAATTAATTGCAAACATGTTGGATCAGGTTAAGTAATTTCTTGATAGAAATTCAAAATACGGTGCCGTATTACACACGCGTGTCGGCCGCACGCCCTTAGGGAATCGGGTAACCCTACTGGCTCATTATCATAACAATAGGTTAGTAAACATTTCTCGGAATATTCGTGAGTCCAGTTCCCCAGGATCGATTTCCTTTCTCGAGGGTTAAAACAATCCACTGTATTGGGGGGGGATAGACGTCATTTATAATCGTTGTGTTTTTAGGGTCTTAAGATATATATTGTGTACACGTGTGTTTTTATCGATTACAAAAGGAAATGACGAAAGAGAATTTTTTGCGTTTGGTGCCGCCTCGGTGGCCTAGTTGATAGCGTACTGGGCTTTCACCCCGAGGACCCGAGTTCGATTCCCGGCTATAGCGCATTTTCATACGCTATAAATCATCCCATCGTCTGCATTGGCCCAAGTGTGCACAATAGTCGGACGTTAAACACAAAAAAAAAAAAAAAAAAATGCGTTTGCGTTTGCCTTGTCTCAGACGTGAAGGTGCGTAGGTTGATATGTATACGATTCAGTATTTTTGAAAATACAAATCCTAGTTAATACAATTTTAAAAAAGGTCTCAAACTGTATTTTTGAAAATGCAAATTATAGTAAACACAATTAAAAAGGAAGTTCTAAAATTATAGCATACCAAAGTAAAGAGTGCAAAAACAGAAACGTTTTGTTTTGGCCCGAAAAAATGGAAAAACAACTTCTTTTTTAATAAAACAGTTAACTTGTTAATTGCTGTGAATTTTCTTCAATAATAGTCTGTGTATACGCCACTGCGGCAGAAACAGCTGACTGGCTTAGCGATCCCACCGTACCTCTAGCTCATACTACTCTCTCATCTACTCAATACACACACACACACACACACACACACACACACACACATACACACACACACACACACACACACACACACACACACACACACACACACACACACACACACACACACTACTTTACATAACCTGGCCAACTGTAAAGTGTAAAGCGATTCGTGCTGATTTAGAGAATGATACCGATCAAATGGTGTATCAAACGGAGTCCTGGGATACCTGGTGATCTCGCAGTGTACCATAGCCTAACACATGCGTGTAGGGGGCTCTGTAAGGGTGGACTAATTTCCTCAGCTACTTGTGGGTGTTCTTATAAGTACGAATGCAATATGGATCTCATCGCACAACAAATAAATTGGCCAGATAGAGCAAAATTCCGTAATAAGGAAAAACGAAAGACATATGGAGAGGGAGCAGAGCAAGCACGTCAGTAAGGAATTGCTTGTCATTAATTAGAAAGAGATAGTGCCCACCTTGAATCCTCTTCCAAATCCTGGACTTTATAAAGAGTAATACTGGAGAAGGCGCTGTAACTGAGCATCTCAGGAATGTGGATTTGGGCAGAATAGATCCAGAAAGATCGCTGTGCAGTAGTAACCCTACAGAACGTATATATACGCCACATAATGTCTGGTTCCATTAACGGCAAGTTTTGAGGCAGTATGTAATGAAGTTGTAATCCCGTTATAAAAACTCGATTTTTTTAGAAATTTCTTTGTTTTCGCTTGGGTTCAACCCAAACTTGAAAGCAGTTGATTTTTGAAAGTTTGACCCTCGTCTCTCTGAAGAAACTTCATTAGTGTCTGCAGTAAAAGTCGTCCGCCAGTTAGAAACATAATTTCGATAATTTTACTTTCGACATATTTTCACGATTTGCAAATAACTTAACGTAAATCTTCAGCAGTGATCGCCAGTGTCTGAAACCATTCCACTTTCTGTTCTGCCTTATGTAAATAAACTCCGGCCGAATTGAATTTCCTCGCTTTTTATGAAGTAGTATTTCTGTGGTACAACGGCGATCATGAAGTCGTGACATTTCGCAATTTGTTGATTGTCGCTCCACGACCACCCCGTGACGTCATCCGGTCGTACCGCTCGGTAACTTGAGCCAACGTGGCGAAAGCATTGGTACTTTTTAATTCGATAAGATTGTAATTACCGCGAAAATAGAGGTATAAACATGTCAGAAGGTTTTGCAAGAAACGGTGAGTTCAAAGCGAGGTCAACTATTAACAACCTTATATAGGAAGTTGGAAGGGATCAGAACAGTTTAAACTGAAAATAAAAAACATGATCGATAAATACAGTAATCTTTGTCGTAGTTTAAATTAAGTCATAATCGATACTGGTAGTTCAGATGTTAAGTAGGATTCTTCCAAAACGTGATTTTATAAAATCATTTTGACCCCGGTACGATCCAACGATTAGGGTCGTGATCTTTAATTCCCTATCGGCCCATTGGATAATTAACGGAAACTTTCTCCAATGACAAGACAGTGCAAACTGTCCCGCAGATCGGATCTCTCATGTAAAGTCCTACTTCGGAGAAGTTCGATTCGGAGAGAAATTTGTGAAACTTGAGCGCACTGGCTCTTTTCGATGGTACAATAGGTCGTCCAGTGGAATGTAATTGGATGGAGTCGTTAAAAGCGAGACCGGTAATTAATTATTTTATATTACCAGGAGTAGGATATAGTGGAAGGACGTGCGGAAAATCGGTCGTTCCAGTTTTGTGCCCCGGCACGTTGCGCGTTGCTAGGATTGTAGCACGTTCCGTTGCTTGCACGTACGTGTTTGATTAATCTAGGTGGGTAAAAGTAGGGAACACGTAGTCGCAAAATTTTCTTTCATCTCCGGAGAAAGTGTCTGCATTTTAATTTGTATTTTAGGTTTTTCGAAGTGAATACTTCTTTACGCCCAGTATGGATAATTTTGTAAAGCAATTTCGTTGGAACTACTAGTTAAAATTAAATTGTATCAATATTAGTTCACTGTGGTCCTGAACTTAAAATAGAATCCGTCACAGTGTGACCCAGGAAAGAAAACACCCGAGTTTAGAACGTTATAACTTTCCAATCGGTTATTGCACCGAAATGGCAGATACTTTAAATTAAAGCTTGCTCTTTTGTCTATAAATATGTGTTAATTCCGTTAATATATTTACAAACATCGGTTTTATATTTCAATAAATTTACCGACAAACACAATTTTGACGTAGTTTTTCTACTGCTAGGTACTTAGTAATTTTTATTCCACAACAATGCCCTTCAAGTACGTTATGATATTGACATTTGTTAATGCTTCTGCCGAATTTTACCAAATTGGGATTAAAATTGAAATTATAATGAGAATTTATTTTTAAAAAGTACTCATTTTGTTACTTCATTGGAATACATCTTTAACAGACTTATGTTTAGTCAGATTAGTAATTATTTTTAGTGAGTGAACTTAAAGTTAATTAATAGAAATTTTAGTAATAATCTGAACATTTAGCGTACCAGGAGGTAAAGTCACGTGGCACATACTATAGACCTCTGAAGTTGTAAAATTTAAAACGGAACGGTTACGCTCTGCAGGTCTATAACGTTAGCCACACGACAGTACTTTGATAAGGTACGCCAATGCAACACGGAGGCGAGTGCTGCTAGAACAACTAAAGTTTCGATTCAATGACTTTACGTTCACTCATTGAACACAGTTATAAATCTGATTTAACATAGGTCTTAATAATACTGTTGTAAAATTACAGATAAGCGGTTTTTTTAAAGAATTCATCTAAATTTCAATTTTCTTCAAAAAAACTGGTCAAATTCGGTATAAATATTAACAAATGTATATATATATATATATATATATATATATATATATATATATATATATATATCAACATGCTTGAACAGCATTGTTTTGGAGTAAAAATTGTCAAAGTTATGAACCTTCAAAGTAGCCAGTAGTAGAAAATTGCGTGCAAATCATGTTTTTCGGTAAATTTATTGAAATATAAAATCAACGTTTACAAATATATTAACGGAATTAACATAGATTTATAGACAAAAGAACACGCTTTATTTTGATGTTTGAAATTTCTGTATAATAACCGATTGAAACGTTATAACATCCTAAACTCAGGTGTTTTCCTCCGTGGGCCAGACTGTAATGTGCTTTTTTTAATCGTAGACGTGAGAAAAGCATTACCGTACGCACCATTATAGTCGCGTTTACAAATATACAAAAGGATCGTCAACACAATGGTCGCGCTAATCGCGGGAAGATCGTTAGCATCTTGCGAGCGTCGGCGCAGGCTGTTATTCTGCTATAAAGGCAGATGAATTTATCAAAAAGTGTTTAGCAACAGGTCGTTCTGCACCGCGGGCACGGGCGGGGTTAGCGACCCGCTCCTGTGATTCGCCAAGCTTTCTCGATACGCGTTCAGCTGTGAAATTGTTTACTTTGTCCGCGACAGGCAAGAATACGTGACGGTATTGCGGAAAAAAATTAGAAAAAGTTTGGATTTTCGTGACCTCAGCTGCAACATTATCTCGTATCTGTTTGAGCAGTGGTCCGCTTTACATTCTGACAGGCTACCGTGATGAACCCTGTGTGTGTGTGTGTGCACGCGCGCGTGCGCCATTTAAGTCCGATTTGATTCAACCGTGGCACAAAAATCGATTTTGCTAATACATAGGAGAAATGCGTCACTCGAAAAAATCGATTTTAAATCTTTGCAAAACCTTAACTTTTTTTTGTCTTAAACGTTTTTGAAAGTCTGATTTCACCGGTGTAAATTAGCACGTCGTTGAAATTAAGAATTTTTTTTTACTACGGCGGTCGGGCTGAATTTTCGTATTTTCAATTTAATTTCAATCTTCATAGTGCTAATATATTCAGATTTTAAAGCTGATTATAATAGTGAAACCAAAATTTCAAAATTGATAAGCGAAACGTACTTTTTATATACGTTTTTTGTCACGTGAGGTTTTATTGTACCGTATTATGAAAAGGGAAAAATTTAATCACGCGTAATGTAATAATTAAATTTTAATAAGTTTATTCTGTGTCACGTGTAACATGTAGGCGTACAAACTTATTTATATATTTTATTTTAGTGTTCTTTTGATGGCAAATACGTAAACGGTTGTGTAGTACTATTTTCAAGTACAACAATACCTTTTTGTAATTTAGGCAATCTGAAACACATCCACAAATAAATTGACAAAGTTAGAAATAAAAATAAAATAAACAATCTTAGCGAAAATGAAGAAGATTAATAATTGACATTAAATGCTATAACATTATAGATCTCATATATATATATATATATATATATATATATATATATATATATATATATATATATATATATATGTGTGTATGTGTGTGTGTATATATATATATATATATATATATATATATATATATATATATATATATATATATATATAGCCGCCTCGGTGGCCTAGTGGATAGCGTACTAGGCTTTCACCTCGAGGACCCGGGTTCGATTCCCGGCGAGGGCTTGGCATTTTCTTACGCTATAAATCATCCCATTGTCTGCATTAGCCCAAATAAAAAAAAAACAATAATATATATATATATATATATATATATATATATATATATATATATATATATATATATTGCTAAAGTAAATTGTTGTACAGCACATATTTGAAATGTTACGAAATCAAGGCGCAGGTTAGGCAAAATAGATACACCCCTCTATAACCGTGTTAGGAATACAGACATAATCAGCATTACACTGATTGCTAAACAAATCAGTTTTGTAACAATTTTAAAATGGCGGCCATTTAAAATCTTTTAAGCTTTGTAAGGTGTTTATCGTGTGTGTTTTTGAAAATCTGATTTCACCGTCGTAATCAGCGTTAAGAATTGCATAAATTAGCATTTTAAATTTTCAAAATCCAGTTGAAATTATGAAATTTAATTCGACGGCGGTCAGGGTTCATTTTCGTATATTCGGTACAGTTTGAAAATTCGAAGTGTTATTGAATGCAGAAATTTAATACAGATTACTGTAGTGAAATCAAGACTTTCGTAAATTCGTTTTTTCACATCAACGAGACAGCTGTGTGCCGCGATCGTAGAAACGAAATTTTTAAGCCCCAGCGACTCCCCGCGTGCTAGACCTCGCTTTTAATCCGGGCAGCAATATACAATCTTCAGAACTGGGAACGACATTAGCATTTCAGTTGTGGATGAAGGCTTAATCTATGAGATCGTCAGTTTCCTGTCGAACCGGAACGGAATAGAGAAATCGGAATCACAGATACAGCCGCGAAGACTGCTTCGGAACGGGTTATTTGGAATTGCAGGGTTTTACGTTCGGCCACGTTGGCAACATTGACTTTATTATCATAACTCTTATTCGTACAGGCGTAGTGTAACTCTTATTGCCCAGGTGTAATCTGAAAGATTTATAGTTTCCTGTTGAAGTTAAATCCGTAATGAAAGTGAAAGGTTTGCCAACAAACTGTTTTAATACTTGCAAAGTACACAATCTGCCAATCCGTCAATAAAACTATTTAATAATGAAATTCTTGCGCGCGCTTGTGTGTGTGTGTGTGTGTGTGTGTGTGTGTGTGAGAGAGAGAGAGAGAGAGAGACCATTTCTGTTATCGCAGTTCATTAGTTTCACTTTTGTAGTGCACCCTGTGTAACTAGATCCGTTTACAGATCCTTCTGGACTTTTTTTTAACAAGTGCTCATTATTAAATGAGCTATTAGAGCTGGCATGGTAAAACTAAGACCCACGACCTTGCAATGCGCGATCCTGACTTCTAAAACACTCTTTGCAGGGCTCAATATTAACACTGTTCGCAGTCGAAATTTGGTTTTCTAACTGTTTATTTCTTTTATTACAAAATGTGTAAGCAACAAAAATTAAATTGTTAAGTTTTATTGAATTTTTAAATACAATTGTTAAGTTTATTAATTCCGGCGTAGGCAGCTGATGGGTTTAGCAACCCCACAGTACCCACCATAGCGACCCGTGTTTTAGCCCTGAGATACCCGCCGATCTCCCAGTGTACCTTAGCTTTACCCATGAACGCAGAGCTGTTTATGGGTGGACCTCAGCTACTTTCCTAGCTACTTGTGGATGTTCCAATAAATAAGAATGTAAAACGAATTAGCTGGAACTCACCACACAACAAAATATTTGGCCAAATGAAGTGGAACCTCTGTAATAAGGAAAACTGAAAGGGAAATGGCAGAGCGAGCATCTGTAAGCAAGTCAGTAAGCTGGGAACCAGTGAGAAGTAGTGGAGGTACTTACCTTGGAATGTTAGACTTTATGAAGAGACTAGGGCTGGAGAAGGCGCTGCAACTGAGTATCTCAGGAATATAGAAAGAGGGCACAACAGATCTACAAAGGTCGCAGGGCAATATTAACTCTAGAAAGTATCATATATATATATATATATATATATATATATATATATATATATATATATATATATATATATATATATGCCTTTCCTAGCTTCAGACACTTTACCTGTGTAACTAGACCAATTTCGCTGTTCCTGCAACACTAGGGTTTCATTTATTTTTGCTTCTTTAAAAAATTATAAGTATTTCTGACGGGTTTCGGAATACTTTCATTTTCAAAACTTATTAGTATACTCTAATAACGTAACGAATATATTAATAAATTTTGGAAGTGGAAGTATTCCGAAATGCGTTAACAAATTTAATGTTTGAAGCTAGTTTGAAAGTCAGAGATGCACTCTACAAAATTACAGCATTACTAACGGAAAAGATATGATTATAATTAGAACTTAATGTATACTTACTTTTGGTGTAAAAGGTCCCAACGGGCGGCTCACTCATTGCTGGGCCCAGCTTTTTATTTACACTTAAATACAGTATGACCTGTTCTGCGTAAACCAAAGTCAGCTTAGACTTTTTTCTGTCACGTACTAAAGCGAAGTTGAAAGTTCAACGCGCTTAACGCGTTACGTGTTGCAAGGAAATCACTTAAACATCGCACGTAATTCATAGTGTTTGTTTATCGCGTCGCAACAGACAAACACGTAGCGGTAAAAGTCGTAAATAGCGAAAATGCGCGGTTTTACTGTCAAATAATAAACAAATGAGAAGTGCAACGTGTAAGTGGATGTTTAGTATTCCTGATTCAGAAGGCAGTGAATCATCTGTCTTGCTTCCTGTTCTTGGCCGGGCTTGATGTTATCTCGACGTACGTACGTGCAATGAGTAATTTGCTGTACAGTAGACTCTCCGAATACCGGACATCGCTTTTGCCGAATTACCGAAAAAGACGAATTATTTGGAAAGGAAGGAAAATGATAGGAAATTAGTATGTGTATTGAAAAAGTAATTACAGTACAAGACAAATACTTCAATTGTTGTATTTTAAAATGGAATTGTTATTGGGAAAAAACATCAAAACAAACTGAAAAAACTTAAAATTTCCGCAAAAAAACATTAAAACTTCTGTAAGTACATTACAGTATGCAGTACATAAGAACGTAAGGTTGAAGCGTCCGCAAAATAAACCGCTTTCGTCCGCGTTGTAAACTTGATTCGGACCTAAAATTAAATTATTTACTGTTTCTTTAAAACTTTTTGTATTTACAGATCAACATTAACATCGTACACAGCGATCTGTTTTAAGTTATATTAGGTAAAATTGTACTTAGTTGCAGTCCTCAATAAATAGATATACAAAGTGTTTGAAAAAGAACTCTTCTGTTTGTATAAATTAAACGGTGACATTAATGTAAAACTACATCAACGAGTACATACAATGAAAGAGAATACCTTCAGGTTTTTTTTAATGTTAGTAAACTTCAACGTGGGATCCATTTGTTGCCCTTCACACGTCGAGACCATGATATTCCACTTCTCGCCTGGTATTCACCAACACAACAGGCGTAACTCTGTCTCAACTGCCGCGATAATTCTTTCCCTCAAATAGTTGCTATCACGGATCTTTTCACGTACACAACATTTTTTTGTGTTACCAAAAGAAAAAGTAAAGTTGGATTAAGTCCGGGCTTCGTGGTGGCCAGCTCTGCTTGAACTGCAGGAACTGAATTCCCACATGTAAGTGAGCAAAACTTGGGACAGTTGATGAATTAAATACCACAAACTAGAATAGTGTATGTCACTTTGTACAGGTTCTAGGGCACCTCAAAACTAGGGAGTTCTTTTTCAAACACCCTGTACAATACCAGCTTAGTTAACAGTGTCGTCTGATCCATGTCCAGCTACTAGACTTGGATGTTCCTTTAGACTAATAACCAATTTCACTTCTGCGGCCAAGTCCTACATCCTGAGGCTTTCTCTTTGCAGACATCACTTTGATAAACACAATAATACTTTTCAACTTAGCGACGTGTTTCTGCCGCTACTAGCGTTATGACGTTTTCACTCGTGTTCAGCTGAGCTTATCAGACGTTATTGGATCTGTGAAAGTCCTATTGTCGTAGCGCGGCCTCAATGCGGCCTTGTTAAACACGATATGTCTTCCGGTGTCATTTAACGAAGACAATCGTGGTTCAGCAGTTGTCCAACAAAAGTCGTGCCCGTCATTGGTTGTGTTTGTTTGGCCGGTATTGGATTTGCACGGGAGGTGGAAGAAATGAGAGGATTGGACGCACAATACTTTCCTTCTATCTGATATCTACGTATTTTATGGTGATTCAGAAGTATTTGCTCACGACTGCCAATAACGTAAACTACGTTTTTTGTTTTTGTGTGTGATATATTCCACAATATATAGTTGTTTTTTGACATAATATTACAATAGAGATTATTAACTCATCTGATAGTTTAAATATAAGATAAACAATTTAAAGGTTATATCCCCATTGTTACTCCCAATTATCATGGATTAATGAAATCCAGTGGCTTCAATGTACGCTGTCTTCCAAGTTTCATAGGGTCCAGGAGACTGCGTATCGCCTCGGTGGCCTAGTTGATAGCGTACTGGGCTTTCACCCTCGAGGACCCGGGTTCGAGTCCCGGCGAGGGTTTGGCATATTCATACGCTATAAATCATCCCATCGTCTGCATTAGCCCAAATGTGCACAATAGTCGGACGTTAAAAAAAAAAAAAAAATCAGGATGCGAGTGCTGGCAGATTTGCTGCCCATGCTTCTCTGTTTGCTTTTTTTTTTCTTCATTGACCAATTCCACTTTGAGGTCCCTGTGTAAGTTACCGTTTCTCACATACCACGGAGCAATTTATTCTGAAATGACTGTATCATGTTAATATTTGTTTTCTTTGAACACCCCCCAGAGTTGAAACCGGTTTCAGCACTGGCTGGTATAGCAACAATTTATTATGAATCGACAGCTGAGGATCTCTCCCTAAGAGCCAGGACATCTTCCTATATTTTATATTTAACTGTTTCTTCTCTCTTACGTGCTATTCGAACAAAGATTTCACTTTGACGATATCATTAACAACACGATACATTAATTGTCACTGTGGTATCAACTGCAGCAGGTAGGCTTCTCTTCGATGTACTGTTTCTGTTGTCTCTGGGAAAAAGAGTAGAAATCCGGGCGTTTATCAACTCGGCCGCTGTCTTTTCCGGTTCGCAATGCTGTGTTTAGCGTTCGTTACGACGGTGAAATCAGATTTTCAAAAATATGTATAACAAAAAAAGTTACGAATTTTTAAATACTGGTAATTGCCACCATTTTGAAACTGTTAAACGAACTTGTAGCTATTATCAGAATCGATTTAGTGCCAAGTTCTAAATGGTAACTGACTAAAGTTGTGAATATGAGCGTTCTGAGACAGACACAAACGCACTCGTTTCAAGGTTCGGGTCTGGGTATTATTATTATGATGGTTGCTTTAGTTGTTCATTTTTCAATATAAAATCGCCAATATTGTCATGTAACAGGTGAATTTTACAATGTATTTTTATTAGATCGTACTAACAATAGACGTAACGCGTTTTAAACCGAAACCGCTTAGAAATTAATTTATATAATGACGTTTGTTGCAAGTGTTATGCATATACAGTGGTTCTTCTGATCGGGTCACGGTGCCAAATAAGGGAACGCCAAAACGCATTGTACCGGCTGGTCGTTCAGTTAATCAGCTGGCAGTTTTCAATACTACCGGTGTTTCAGTGTTCGATACAACGCTCGATTGTTGAACTGAATCGGCTGGAACACCGATCCGGTCACGATGTTGACCCGACCGCTCGACACGTCAAAGAATCGAGATGAAGTTATGAAAATATCTGTGTTGAACGATAACACAAACCAGCTGTCTTAACTTGAGTTCATTAGCGATAGGTCAGTCCCAGATATTTTGCTGCTGGACTGCTGACAAGTGTTTCTGTAAAACTTTTAAAAGTAAATATTGACTTAACCTTCAAAATATTGTGTACGCCTTACGTCTGTTTTCGAAGTAACGTTTTATTAAGTCCAGTTTTGTGGTGTTTATGTTTCAAAGTTGTGTTGCGCGCGCGCGCGCGCGCACACACACACACACACACACACACACACACACACACACACAGAGTTAACGACCTCTCATAAAATAGTGTATAGGTCCAGGATCGAGCTCATTTCAAGGTCTCTGATCTTATCATATTGTCCGCTCCAGTAGTTCATCTTTGAAGTTCATCTCAGTGTCCTCGGAAGTTTTTTGTTAAACTGCGTAACAAGTATGTAAAATACGTCCAAGTAATATTTTCCACCTTCAATTTGTAGGCAAATGAAAAAACATTATTGGAAGTTATGCGGTGTTTCTAGATTAATTGGCATCAAGGTGGAATGGAAGCACTTCGGAAGAGGTAATGAACAGTGGCGACTCGAAGTTTAATCGCCCGTGAAGAAATGGAAAACTAAGGAATCACATGTTATGTCTGAATTACAGATAATGGCCGTAACACGGTCTACTTGCTGACATGTCCGGTCATTGGTTAATCGAAGCCGGCGCTTGTTAACAGATAGCGCTAGATGTAGATTGTTGCGAACGTGTGCCAGAGGAGTGAATAGAAAAAACGTCTGCCGAACGGAAGTATGGAACGAACAAACTAATTTCATTTCTCTATTTCGATATCAGTATACACATATTATATGAAAACATTGTGTTGCTTTGGTTTCGGTATTTTTCCTTAATTGAAGAACACGTGTCCGTTGTAACCGTTACCATGCATGCGAAATAATATAAACGTTTGTAACGTAGAAACGTATTGTAGCCTATCAGCTGATCGTTACGAATTAATATAAAACAATTGATCTTTAATTACAACTTCAGTAAATAATATCTAAGCTAGGTTACGTATTTATTTATTTTAAAAAACAAGATATTTGTAAACATATCTTGCTGATTATATATTCAGCAAAAATATCATTAACGAAAGCTTCTGTATACTGACTCTCCCGACGTCTTCTGTAACTCCCCGAGTTCCACACTTGTACATTTTGTTTTATAAACCTCTGTTTGGTTAAATTTACAAAATGATAATGTAAACCAATATGTTGTTACTCGGAAAAACCATATTCACCAAAATCGCAGCTATATAAATCTAACTTTCTTGGTTATATTTGTTTTAGCGAATTTGTGTGTGTATTAGCACGCTCATATTTACCGTCGATTCAGACTTGACAAAAACATGGATTTTTAGTAGTAGTATAGACAAGTTCGTTAACCAGTAAAATTCGTTCAAAATCCTGACCTCTAGATCACATTTCGAGGGGGGTTGTTAAATTTGTGTGTGCGCACGCGCGTGTGTGTTAGCAGATCTATTTGTTGCAATTTTAGTCTGATCTGATTCAAACTTTGCACACAAATTAATTCTGATAATAGCTGGGACAAATACGTTAACTAGAAAAATTACTTTAACAGTTCCAAAATGGCGGGCATTTTTAATCTTTAAAAACTCATCACGATTTTGTCTTTAGTGTTTTTGGAAACCAGATTTCACTGTCGTAATCATCGTTAAAAAACTTTGTAACGTTTTGCGTTACCAAAAATCCGTTGACGTTATGCAATTCAATTTAACGTCGGTCAGGGTTTATTTTCGTATTTTCATTGTATAAGTGGCTTAAAAGTATAACATTCTATAAAAAAGGTAAGATAAAAATAAAACTTTCGGAAATTCGCCTTCATCACGTCAGCGAGACAGCTGCGTATCGTGATTATTTTCAAATTGAAATTCGCGAATTATAATACCGCTACTGTATATTAGCAACCGATACATGGAAATGAATGCTGCATTGAATCACGTGTTCCTTAACGTTATATCAGGTGTTGGATCAAATCACCTGTTCTGCTCAACACATTATTTGCATAACAACAAAACAAATAGCTTACACGACGTTTTACTTGTCTTGCGATAAAAATATTTTCACTTTCTCTAGTGAACTATAAAATGATTTACTATCAACTTGGACTGACGTATCGCGGCAGCCTTGAGCGAGATTAGAACACCGCTTATAAAACAAAATGGATCTAGGTGAGCCAGCCGTGATAAGCTTCCGATCGTCGGGTAATTGCCTCCCACTGACGTCACCACTCTGAAGTGATGTCCTCGTACGGTAACGACTTGAGCGATTTAAGAAAGACTTTATTATTCTAAGTTTCGCAAATTGTAACGGGAGGCGGGTTATATTATACAACATGTACTTTCTAAATTCAAGCTTCGCTGTGGGTTGCGTCAGGCCGCCTACACTTATGATATCATATCGATATTTAACGTGTTACAATATTTTGTTTCAGTGGCAACAATTACGGTTTGATTAATGAGCGGTCATAATAATTAACGAGGGGTTTTTTAAATATATGTATATTTCATCATACGTATTTTCCATACGTGCAGTGCTGCACACCCTAAAATAATAAAAGACTGGTATTTTAATTAACTAGGTTCTTCGAGCACAACCGTGTCAGGTTCTTCAGGCTTTCTTTTTTTTAAATTCTGTTAACGAACCAAAAATATAAATCATGTATCATGTTTTTCTCGATTCCTTGTTTTTGTTATTAATAGTAACATTTTCATCGTTAATTTCATTTTTTTAAATCTTTGTTCTTCATTTAAAACATTTTTTTTAAATAGTTTTACTGTCCGTTTCATTTAGAAAATGAATATTAACATAACCTCAATTGAAAAGATATTGAAGCAACAGCTGTTGTGCGAAATACATGTTAAATAGTGCATGTTATAAAAATGTTTCATTGCTTGTAGGAAACATTGTATTAAGCAGTTTAGTCATATAAATAAAAAAATAATCGCGGAAAGCATGTGTCCCGCAGACGTGATGGAAGCGAATTTCCAAATGTATTTCTTCTTTGTCTTAACCCGTTTTTTAAATTATGATTTCACCATAATCTGCGTGTATTTGATTTTATACTTTTAAATTACCTGTACAATGAATATACAAAAATAAAACATGACCGCAGTGAGCATGCGTTTAGGCTAACTATCTATATATTCCGGTTTCAGAGTTAATGGGGGGGGGGTAACGGAAAATCAACCAGTAAAATTGTGTTTGGTATAAATGAAAGTTTCTTTTCGGGTATACATCGATAAACTAAAAAAATAAACACTTGTTTTTTCGTTTTACTCTCGAGCAGTGAATTTATTTTATATTTGAAATTTGAGAAAATTGATTCAGCAATTTTCTGAAATTTGGCCGATTTTCTGCGGTTTTTCTTTAATAGCTTTCGATACGTAATTTTTCTTATATATAACTGAATATGAGAAAGTTTGTGTAATGTCGTTGACTGTAAACGGACTAGAAGTGCAGCTACCATTATAAACATCGTGCTTGATAACAGCGGCTAAAGTCCAAGTAGTTTGACTGTATGCCGTTACGAACGCTGCAAGCTGCATGGACAGCGGGTGACGACGTTTGCGAAAATAGACAGTACTATTGTCTACTTTAACTGTAGTTGAACACTCTACCACAAGATGCCACCAGCAGCGATCGCTCACATTTTTTTAAAAGAGTTATCATTTTAGTACATTTATGTTTAAATGCTAATGTTTTTGCACCATTTATTTTTGTGGAAATGTTTTTGTAAACTTTATTGTTAATTTTACGCGAATATCTTCTGTATTTTGTTCACCATTTTTGTTCGCATCAAAATATCAATAACATAACACTTAATACATCTGTATGTGTAAATCCTAAACGTACAGCTCTATAAAAAGTGGAAGTGACTAAAAGATATAATCGAATTATTGTCACCGGTGCTATTAGCCTCGCTATCGATACACAGGTAAATGCAGTATCGGAATTCCGGTGAAATCAGATTAAACGTGCTGAGCAGTGTCTCGACATGTCAGCGGACTGGTAACGACAGGTTTATGTGCGGTAATGTAATTGGTGTCAGTGTTGCAGACGTAATTCTGCGCTCCTGCACTTGACAGAACCAGCGGTGACGTGCACGGGAAGCTGTTGTTCTTTGTCAAAATGTCTTGTCACAACGTTTCTAGGAAATACCATCTCTGAAAAAATTGTAAAGACTAGAAAGTTGCCGTCGTGATAGCTGCTGTCTTACTGTTGTAGAAGAGTTTTCATTTCGTTATAGATCGACTGATAATTGAAGAAACTTGATGCGCGAGAGAGGGGAAGAGTTAGTGATTGGAGGGGATATCCCTCCCTTAAGTTGATTGACTCTACTACCCTGTTCACGCAGTTAGTCTAGGCTCGTAACTTTGAACTAGGAGTGAAGGGTGTTGTATCATCTTTTCTGATCACATTTGCCAAGCTGTTTCCGTAAAGCTGAATTCTCCTCGTGCTCAGTTTATGGGACGGGTAGTAGTGGTGGAACCGCCAGAAGAATTGCGCCAACTGTAAATTTATGCGACTTCATCAACTGTAGATTTTTGTGGAACCTAACCTAAATCAATTTTATTACAGAAACTAAACAACTGAAAATGTACTGTTTTTAACTTCAGAAAATTAACTATTGGAGCGGCCATCATGATAAGATCCTGGGACCTTGAAATGAGCGTAGAATCTGACATCTAGCTCAGTGTTTAAAGGATCGTTGAAATTTGTGTGTTTTTTATAGCACTCACTTTCCCAATTTTGGTTTAGACGTAACACAAAAAACGACTTCTGGTAAATAGCTTCTATAAGTTCGTTAAGCACTAAAATTCGTCCAACAGTTTCAAAATGGCAGCCAGTTCTAATTTTAAAAAAATCGTACGTTTTTGTCTTTGATATTTTTGAAAATATAATTTCACCGTAGTAATCAGCGTTAAAAACTTCATTAGTATTTTCAAAATTGGTTGATATTAAGGGATTTAATTTCACGACGGTCAGGGTTTCTTTTTCGTATTTTCAGTGCACATTTTAATGTTGTTTGTGATGGTGAAATCAGACTTTAAATAGAGAGTAAGATGGATTTTTTTTTAAACGCTTACATCGTGTCAGCGAGACATTTGCGTGCCGCAATTATTCCTACTGAAAATAATCGTGTTAAAATAATTTCAGACGTTCAGGAATAAATTACAAGTGAGATTAGTTTCAATCTAACTTCAGTAGATTTACTGTTAATTAAACGCGGTAAATCTGTGTTTTTATCAAAGTTGCCGTTTCAAATCTGCAGTTATTTACGGGTTACATATTTCGAAGTGAAATTATAATTAGAAATATGTTTTTGTCGCAAAAAAACCGCAGCTGATTTTGTCGTAATACATATTCCTCTCCGAAATAAACGTTTATAACGGATGTACGATACGGAATGTCGCTTAAGATTTCAATTAAGAAGTAAATACATTAAACGCAATACATGACTTTGATTACGTTAGGTTAGGTTAGGTTATGCTGGCCAATATGACGGTAACATGTCAATCTGTCGCTGAGGTCGGCGACTTTCCTGGTATTCCGGTGTTATGACGGGAATGTAGATCGACAGCTGTATCTGTTCCATTCATAGTGCTTAACTGCACTGTATTGTGGCGCTATCTGTGTTGCAAATCTTTGAACCATTTTACCGTAGTTTATTGTTTACAGAATGTGAACGCGTCATGTTTTTAAGTTTGACTGTACGTAAATACAGTAGTCTCGTGATTATCAGAAGTAATTGGGTCGGAGACTACCTGGGATAACAAACAGAGTTCTGTTAATGACGAAAAAACGAGAAAAGTAAGTTTAATGTTAAAAAACAGGTTATACACCAAGAACTAAACATAATTTAGTCAGAGTGTTTTACTTGAAACAAAATTATTTTCTGAAATGGTCTTTCATGGCTTTCTGGGCTAATTTCTGACCTCTATTGGATGCGGCGACGCTGTAGGAACAGAAGATCGTGCGGTGAGGCTACCTCTTGCTGTTCAGTGTAAGCAAAAGCTGATTCAATTGCTTTTAAGCTGTTGGAATGAGGTATTTTCCGAATTATCTCGTCAGGAAGCTCCATTTATACATCTTGATTATACCAATCATGAATGTCTGCATTGTAAGTTGAACGTTCATCAGGTAGTGTATTAGCTACTTCGACTAGTTCACCGTTCCCGGTTTCAGCACATTTTGTTTAGTTTTTTCGATGCCAAAACAGTTCCTCCACGAATGTTGTAAGGTCGAAAATTTTACCCTCAATTGCCAATTGTGCCAAACAAGGAAAAGAGGTTCTGTTATATTCCTAGAACCGGTTGGCCGAAGGTGGAAAGTGCTGCAACAACATTTCGCATAAAATTCTTACATTATAGTTGGTGGAAAATTACCGCCCATTTCTCCACCCCTAATCACATTTCAACCAACCCCAAATAGAATCAAACATTCTAAAAATGGCAAATCTTTGTATTCGTTCCTAATTTTGATATAGGACTGGTGTACTGTAATTCTGTTAATTCGGAGCTTCGGTTGATCGAGATTCGGATAATCGGGAGTACTGTAGAACTGAATAGTTCTGGTGCCTATGGTGATGCAGTGCAAGCACAGGTTTTTGTGACAGTGTAACACCCGATATGTATACGTCCGACGTGTCCCGACATGCGAGACTCCACAGCCACAACTAAAACAACATTGTTGCGGGTTATACAGTAATAAATAGTCAGCAGTAAGGAACAAAGGTAACAATGAGGTGTTTTAATGTATTGGCAAAAATGCGACAGGAAACATCGTTAAGACAAACTTTACAAAGAGAAAAAGAACTATTTAACGTGAATAATGGTAAATCAATTGCGTCCACCAATAACAAATTTCCACATCCAATTCAGTTCAGATAATCTCACGAGATGAAGGAGGAATCTGAAAACTTGCTTCTATTGTCGGTTTTTTTTAATTTCTTGAAGGAAACCACTTTCACATACTTATGTGCACACAAACACTGAAGTCATTTCCCGACCAAAATCTTTCTTTAGATAACATTGGAAAAAATCATCGCCTTTTTCTTGTTTAGTCTGCGTGCAAGTTTGTATTACGTTTAAGAGATCACACAGCCCATGTTTTAGGTGATTTTCCTGATCTTCGATGGTAGCTTCAAGAGGATTATTATAAAGCAGCTAGGTTTTTTTTTGTAGCGTTTTAATTTCTTCAGATCGTTTCGATTTCTTCAGATCTCTTATTGAATTCGAAAACAACCAACATTGCGCTTTTACGGAATTATTATATTAACAGCTGATTTGGGACTTCAGATCTTTTATTGAATTCGAAAACAACCTACACTGCGTATTTACGGAATTATTAAATTAACAGCTGATTTGTGACTTCAGGACTTTTATTGTATTCGAAAACGACCTACATTGCATATTTACAGAATAATTAAATTAACAGCTGACATAACTTCTAAACGAGCGCAACTGAGATGAAACATTTTCATGTTGCATTTTATTTGAGATTTAATTTTAAGTATTTCATCAGTTTGTAACTGTTCACGGCTCAGCGCGTCTTTAAAACGTTTCTACTTTCCAGTCATTGTAACGTTTTAACCAAAACATTCTTGAATTTATGATAGTTTTGATAAAATTACGAACAAACCCAGCCGTTGGTGGGACAGCGTTACGTAACATTTTCGAGGAAGAAATATTTAAAAATTAGTTTCGGTTACGACGTAACGTTACGCAATTCGCCATAGAGTAACGGCGTATTTCTTCAGCGTAATTATTCGTGTATTACAACAAAAGATAATCTTTTCAATATATGCGTGAAGATTTGAATGCGTGCCTCGCGTGGTCGTGTAAGTGGTACCACTTGCGTAACAAAGCGTCTGCAACAGCTGGCCGATGTGCGCGTGGACGTGACGTAACTGCGAGGGTGTCATGGAAACCCGAGTACACAAACTGGTATTCGCCGTTTCTCATTGTTATTGCATTGGGAAATGAGCTGTTAGAGTGGCCATCACGGTAAAACACAGATTCAGGATCTTAAAATTAGCACCTATTCTGATCGTGGATCACTTTTTGAAGGGTCTAAAGTTTGTGTGTGTGTGTTTTAGTTTTAGCACGCTCAGGTCGCAGTTTCCGTGCGATTTAATTCAAACGCGACGCAAATATCGATTATGGTAATAGCTTGGACAAGTTCGTTAATCAGCAAAATTCGTTCAGTAGTTCCATTTGGCTGTTATTTCATATCTTTTAAAATTCATAACTTCTTTTTCTTAAATTCTTTTTAAAATCTCGAGTTCACCATCGTAATCCGCTTTTAAAACTGTATAAATTAGAAATTCGTATTTTCAATTATTTTTGCAGTTTTTTACGCTGTTGGAGAAACCAGAATTTTAAAAATGGTAAGATAATAAAAATACTTTCGGAAATTCGCTTATCGTCTTTTCAAACTGCATAAATTAGAAATTTGAATTTTCAAAATCTGTTGAAATTAATATTTAATTTAAGATTAAATTAAGTTTAATTTAAAGGTGGTCAGGGCTTCGTTTTCGAATTTTCAATTATTTTTTGCAAATTTTAACGTTGTTGTAGAAACCTTAATTTTAAAAATTGTAAGATAATATTTCCGGAAATTCGTTTCTATCACATCAGCGAGCTGCTTGTCGCGTTTATTTTGTTTTACATAGGCTTCTCCTAGATAATTACAAGAGGTGTTAAAGGAATATTCTAAAACAAGGCAACAAACTCTTAATTGCAACGGAAATTATCTCTTTCGGGCGTGACTGCCTAAATGTTTTCAACGCAGGTAAGATTGCCGGTAACATTATCAAATTCCCCCGTATAACGATGTCTCCGCTCCCAAATTATACGTCATTATTCACTAACGAAAGTCATTTCACGGTATTTCGCTCTCTATGAAGTTCCTAATGATCGACAACACACACTATAACACCGACAGCTTGATGAGCTGTTAATCTTTGCGACGCGGCCATTTGGCGCGATTACGTTTTACGGCTTCCGTTTACATCCCAACAGATGGCGGTGGCGTGCCGGTAACGGGAGACCATGGCCGAGGGGGTCTTAGAGGTGAAGGTCATAGCTTTGTTTGTGCGCTACGTCTTTTTATGGGCAAGGTGAGATGAACATTTTGATTTGCATTTCGAGATCGCTTCAAGAGAGAAACGTCGAACACTGGCAAGTCTGCGGAACTAGTGGTATAGAAACGTACTGGAATGATAACCCTTATGAGAGATATATGAACGCTCGCCGCTTGCGGTATCTTGCGGCAAGAGTTCAACTACACATAATTAGACAACATTACTGTTTCTTTCCTGAAATGTCTCCCCTCTGTCCTTGCAGCTTGCAGCGTTGTTAGCGGCATTTTGAATGTTTAAAATCACGAAATTTAATTTTGACGACGGCCACGGTTCATTTTCGTATTTTCAATGCAATTTGTAAATTTAAAATGCTGATATATGTAGAATTTAATGTTGTTTATGATTTTGAAGTCAGTGTTTCACAAAGATGGTTAAATTAGCTTCTATATCATATATGTGTTAGCTGCATAGAAAGTGATTGTGTAAGAAAACGCAATGTTTCCTGTTCCAAATACATTTTTTTCTGAACTTACATGCTTTATGCTAGTTATACTAACGAGGACGAGGGATCAGTGTTAACGGTAAGGGAAAAGCAACAGGAGCAACTGTGGCTCGAACTAAGATCCATTAGGTGCGCAGTTGAGTGACGCCGTAGACTGATCGATGCTTTAACCACTTCGACTACCGAGCCCACCAAATACATTTTTCTAACCTTAAATCGTTAATATTGTTTTCCGTAATAATCTTACTTTCGAATAAAACATATGTTATGTAGTGAAACTTCTACAGCGAATGATTGATTGCCTCAGGTTTATTGATGAAGGCATGATGGCCGCGTTACACGTGACTGTAAACACCGTCACACCAGGGGTCTAAGGATATTCACCCCCCTCTTTTCCCCAGGAGGCAACAATACAGTCCTTTTCTTCTGTCGTGTAAATTTATCTTATCGTCCTCCCTGGGACCCCAGTAACATCACACGCCTCACGTGATTGGAAGAAGTCGAAGGTCAGTTGAACTTCTCAGACAAGAATAGTCGAGACTGTGAGACTCCGCTCCACTTTGTTTCAAAAAAAGCCACAGTTTGTACAATATTCAGATAACGTTTTGGACGAGGAAGTAATTCTTCTAAAATTGTTTCTTTCTAAGTGTCTGTTAATATATTCACTGTTAACACGTACATTTTAAAATTTATATAATAAAGTTTAATTGCGGTAAAATATAGTATATAATTAGATAAATTTTATTTACAAAATGGATGGATACATTGTTTTATATCTGTAAAGCTACGTTTGGTTTCGTTTTAAAGATGAGTTTAAAGTATAGCCGTTTTATAGTGAGTTGTCTCAGGAAATAACGCGAACAGTAATCAGTTTCATCGTTGAATATAAACGGACTAGAAGTACAGCAACTATTACAAAAAGCGTGCTCGATATTAGCGGCTAAAGTCCAGGTAGTTCCACTATTTGCCGCTACGAACGCTAAAAACTACAAGGACAGGGGTATGATGTTTTTAAAAAATGGACAGTACTATTATCTATTTAACTATAGGTGAACACCCTCTGCAAGATAGCACCACCAGCGTGCGCTCGCGCATAGCTTTGTGGACATAACTTGGCAAATGTTACAAGACGAGAGAACACCTTCCTCTCTTCTGGTCTAATTACAGAGTCACGTAGCTTTAGAATATGGACATTCTTATTACCTGTTTAACTGTAGTTGAACACTCTGCCGCAAGATGTCACCAGCAGCGAGCGCTCACACATCTCTCATAAGTGAGTGTATCATTCTAGAACGTTTATGTTAGATAGCTGTATGGACATAACTTGGCAAATGTTATCAGAAAAGATGATACCAGACTCGTTTCTTTTCCTAGTTTAGTTACAAGGCCAACTATTTTTTGATAGCGTCTACAGTGCTTTTGAATTTAGAATACAGGTTGAATTGGGTATCAGTGCGCTAAATTAAAGATTAAAAAAATTGTTATTAAACATCCATACTTTTTTGCCAGTTAGACTAATGAGGACGAAGGTTCAACGTTAACGGTAAGGGAAGAGCAGCGGGAGTAACCGATGGTAGAACTAAGAACCGTAAGGTGCGCAGATCAGAGACGCAGCAGACATGTGGTAAAAGGTGCTTTATCACATCGAGTCCCCGCTAAATTTAAATGCCGAATACTACCAACAAATATGGAATGGACTGTACTTTCGAAAGTACGTCTGCCTGCCTACCCTCTTATCATAACTAACTTCATTATAACCAACATATGATAATTTCTATAATCTCGTAAGTAAGGTAAACAAGAGATTATAACGAAGAGATATCACTAATCGCGGTGTAAAATTACACCCTTCGATGTTAGCGTCCTTCTTCAAAACACACAAAATCACAACGTATACGCGGTCAGTTTGAAACGTACACTTTGTGCGGGTTTATTAGTCACGACTAAACAATTATCAGCGTCTTTATGCGCGTGTTACCTGCGATCGCGGCTGTGTTTCGGGTGTGATTAGGCCAGCGTGTGATTCGTTCCCTGCGGTTACTTTCCAGGTCAACAAGGCCAGCTGCTGGATGGACAAGCTGCGAGACGCGTCCGAGTGGAACGGTCTACGACTAGATTGAATATTTTGGAAAAGTTATACAACAGCGACATTCAGTCACGGAATCCATGTGTGATGGAATACCTGGGCGTGGCGGCAGCGGTTATGGTAACACGCCTATTTTTATGGGTGGAAAAGTATAGGTTATGTCCTTCCATAGAGTATAACTTTTCTTGGAGAAATTGCATTGTTCTTGCCACGGACACGAAACTGTTCTATTTATATAGACGTGAAAAATAACAGTTAACTTCTCCGTTAGTTATCAGTGATTTTATTAATATAGTCGAGTGTGATTTCAAATTGAAATTAAAACATTTTTTGAGGATTACTTTTTCATAATCAGTTGCGTTTAGCGTGTTGTCAAATACAGTGTCTCTTTTAAGGGAAATGAGCTCGTCGGTACTGATCTCTAGATCACTTTTTGCAGGCCGTTTAAAATGTGTGTGTGTGTGTGTGTGTGTGTGTAAAGAACATAATTGGTCCGATTTGAGTCAAAATTTGCCACAAAAATCGATTTCGGGAATACTAGTTTGGGCACGTTCTTTTACCTAGCACGGTAACGGTTTCAAAATGACGACCATTTCAAATCTTTCAAAATGCATGACTTCTTTGTGTTTTTCTCTTAAACAACTTCATAAATTAGCATTTTGAATATTGAAAATCTCTTGGATTGAATTGAATGTGACGGCGGTCGGGGTTCTTTTTCATAATTTTAATGTAATTTGAAAGTTTTAAATTATGATACGTAATGCTGATTAAGATGGTGTGATTAGAATTTTAAAGAAGATAAGATTCACAAATTATTACTTATGTTTGTAACGTAGATTTGTCACGTTTTGAATTGAATAGCTTATATTAATCGACCGTATCTGGGATCCAGACCAATCGATAAAATATTGTTTGATTCCGGCAGAGGCAGCTGAAGTAAACAGCTCTAGCTCATATTATTCTCGCTCATATATTTGGGCGCGCGCGCACACACACACACACACACACACACACACACTACTCTACATAAAGTATAAAACGACCGTGCGGATGGAGAGTGAATGACACCGTATGTGTATCAAACGGAGCCTTGGTATACCTGCGACCTCCCAGTGCACCTTAGCCTTATCCACACATGAAGGGCTCTGTACGGACGGACCTCATTTCCTTAGCTGCTTGTCGGTGTTCCCGTAAGTAAAATAGAATGAGAGAGATCTCGCCGCACTATAAAAAGGAATGCGAAATGGAGCAGAACCTCTGTAATGAGGGTCAAGAGAAAAATAAATTGAAGGGGAATTACTGGAGCGAGAATCTGCAAGCACCTCAATAAGGAACTGGGAAGTCACCATTAAGAAGTGGGGAAGTTATCCATCGAGAATCCTCTCCAAATGCTAGAAGTAATGAAGGGACTAGGAGAAGTAGGACTGGAGAAGGCGCTGTAACTGAGCATCTTAGGAATACAGGAACTGAGCTCCTGAACTGAGGTAACTGAGCATCGTAGCAGAAAGGAGACACGATAAATCTACAAAGGTCGCTGTGCAATAGAAATCCTACAAATTCATTCAATCATTCTCTGTTATTTGACCATAGAAAGTCATACCATAGAAGTCTGTTATTAACAGACTTGTGGAAAATAATCAATAACAAAAATACATGGTTCAACGTCCCCTAGCACTGGCATATTTAATAATAGGCTGTCAACAAGACCTGCATATAACCATAACAACTTCTTCAAACTACCCTGTTCGTGTTTTGAAATGAACCTCTTCTCAACAATAGAACTAAACCCAAACAGAATGAAATTCTTAAACATCTGTGCTGTTTATAGAACTAACCAGCAGTCAGAGTTGTGGTCGGGTTTCACGCTCAATCGGAACAGTATTGTTGCGTTGAAGTACAGTATTGCCAACTGTTCCGGTAAGTGACTGCGGAAATGAATTATTATTCGCGGACGTTGGCAACATTGATTGTTTCATTGATTTCATTTGCAGCTGTTGCAAATATTTATTTAATGGGAGGCGAACGAGGTTACAATAGTATAACCTATTGTCGCTATAATAAGCCAGTACTGAAGCGTTCAGCATAATTGTATAACATGGGGAAATGTTCTATTGGAGCGCTGATCCTGGCCTAGAGATATTTTTTTAAGGGTTCGTAAACACGTGCGCGCGCCTGTTTCAGTCGTGGAAAAAGGTAAAATTCTGGTGGTGCAAGGTGAGGAGAATTGGGAAGGTGTTACAGAGTGGTAACAGTGTGCTTGACCAGTTATTGCGTCACCATCAGCGATCAATGTGTCATGCAACAAAAACCAGTCTTGCCCATTTTTCATGTCGTTTTCATCTAACTGCGTCTCGTAACTGTTTCAGGATCTTCTAGTACAGTCCTTTGTTAACTGTTTTCCCCTGAAGGAACAAATTTGTAGTGAATTAAGCCGTAGCAATAAAAAAAACTTTTGTCTAAGCCAAATTTTTCCTTTCTTGGTGACGTTTTTGATTTACATTCAGCGGACTGACTTTTCGTCTTAGGATCGTAAAGGAAGCACCATGAGTTTTACCTACTTTGACAACTAAAAATGACATTGAAGGGAGCTCGTTTTGCTTGATTGATGGTGAATCCCTTGGCGACGAAGGGGCTAAACAATATTTCCAGATATGGCTTTCAGGAGTGTTTCTAACATTTGTATGAACGGTGGATACGTGGAGGAGGCGAATATTTTGAAGATAAATAAGGTTAAAATATTAGAGATTATTTCGATAAATTTTCGTTGACTAATTCCGAGAACTTGACCATACAAAAATTCTTGAATTGTTTTAGCCAACAAATCGGATTTTCTCAAATCGGCTCAAACGATTTTTATAAAAATTCAGATGGTAAAGCAAAACTTATGGATCGATGTATTCCTAAAAAAATCTTGTACGGGAGGTGCTGCGTAAAACGATAGATCGAATTTATTAAAATTTGCTTTTAAAATATTGCTCTAATTTCGGTCTTATATGAAAATTCATTACTGAAGTAATTTACTGTAGTTGTTATAAAAATAGGATTACAATTTAAACTTTTGTATTAAGTTCATTATTTTATTGTTAACTGATGCTTTTCAGGTGTTACAACGCGACGTGGAATCCCACGGCAAGATCGTCTGCTCGGTGCTAAAGTTGTGCGAGAAAGTCGCTTCGGCTGACGCGCAGACCGGCGGCCAGTCGCCAAGTTCCTTGTCCCGGAGTCGCCGCACAGAATCCAGCCAGGCAGTACGCTGTGCCCGCGGTCTAGAGAGGCGCTGGCAGTTGCTGTACCTCAGGTCCTTGGAGTGGTTGTGTCACATCGAAGACTTGATTAAGAAACTTAGAAACCAGGTAAGTTCTATACACCTTGAAACTTAGATACTTGTACCACTCCTAAATATTTACAATTGAAACCTACAGTACATTATGTATTATTTGAGAACCTATAGTACATTCTGTTTTACTTGAAAACTTTATTTTGGATGACAAAAGGTAAAGAATTTTAAAAAAATTGAAATAACCGCCATTTTAAAAATGTTGAACGAATTTACCTTGTCAGCGAACTTGTTCAAGCTGTTATCAAAATCGATTTTTGTACCAAATTTGAATCAAATGTGACCAAAACTGCGAACGTGAGCGTGCTAAAACAAACACATAAGCCATTGCGTACAAAGTGACGCATCAGTTCGTACATATATTGTTACAAAATACCCCCCAATAGCGGTTCTTACTTTTTCATAAATCCAATTTTAGCCGCACGCAGCTGTCACGCTGACACGAGATAGAAGCGAATTTCCAAAAGTATTTTTCTTCATTCTACCCATTTGGAAATTCTGATTTCATTGTCAAGATCAGCTTTAAAATTTGCATAAATTTTAAACTATTAAATTACATTGAATATACGAAAATATGAACCTTAACAGCTGTCATATTAATTTTTTAAATTTCAACTGATTTTGAAAATTCAAAATGCTGATTTATACAGTTCGTAACGCTGATTTCGATGGTTAAATCGGTTTTTCAAAACGTGTATGAGAAAAAAGTAGATTTTTAAAGAGTTAAAATTGCCGCCGTTTTGAAATTGTTGAACGAATTTCGCTGCTTGAAGACGATGTCCAAGATAATATAAAAATCGATTTTTGTGCTCAGTTTGAATCGAATCGGACGAAAATTGCCAACGTGAGCGTTCTAAGAAACATACTTAAGTCACCTGTGAGTGCAAAGTATTACACCCGGTTTGCAGATGTCCTGGACAAAATAAATTTCCCTAACAGCGATTCTAACTTTCATAAATCCAATAATACTAGTGACAACCCAGTACTTATCCAAGGACGTACCACCACTGGCAGATACGAAGTAAGTACACAATAATTTATATCACATAAAGTACAATGATTGTTGAGGCTGTGTGTGTGTGAGAGGGTAATTGAGCCTTACCCAGCGGGCCGCGGCACCCTTCACCCCCGGGAGGGTACACGCGACTTAGCATGCTTGTAGTTTACCGCTTCACTGCGTCCGCTAACCGTTATTTTCCTGATTGTTCGTTTTCCTTTTTCTCCGTTGATCCTGCCCGAAGCGGGAACGTCGATCTGAACCTCGGCCGTGAGAATTTGTCTTGTCTCGCTTCGTCTGAACACGTGTTTATTCTGGAAAAAATGATCTATTGTAGCGGCCATCATGGTAAGAACCAGAGCCGGGATTTTGAAATTGACATCGATCCTACCTGAAGATTACGTTGAAGTGTGTGTGTGTGTGTGTGTGTGTGTGTACGCGCGGCGCGCTCGTTTTGCAATGCCGAAAAAGGTGGACAAATATTTTATAGACTACCTGGGGTAGGGTACCGTCATTCCCCAGAGTGTGGGACTCAAGTTAAAGATATTACTACCCACTAAAAAAAAACATAAAAACCATTCCTCTTTTGCAAACCACCACACGGAATCGCCGCCAGGCATTACTTCTCGTTGAGGTGGATTGGCTGTCTGCTTTTTTTCAGTGTTGACTCTCCTTCCTTGATATTCAATCTTCATCCTCTTCATGACCACTGCGGTGAATCCTACAATAGCCTTCCAGTTGGCCTCTGAAATCATCATTGTCGCAACCATACATTTCCTGTGTAATACTGCCTCGCAGATATGTTTGCAGGTTCATCCTGTCCTCGTCGAATCTCTGACAGCGAAAAAGTACATACTCCGCATTTTCCTCCATTGCTGGAAGACAGAAGCGACAAGTCGAGTCTGTTTCAGCTCGGAAGCATTCGTAACATAGCCTGGCTCCAAATCGATGCTCGGTAAAGGAGCACTGAACTCACTTTTCCGGCCAGGAGTCGGCGGCGTGCCTATCTTGGGCCTCTTAGATTCAGCATAAGTCTGCAGAGGGTATGCCACGTTCGCCGCCTTTTCATTAGCTGTTTGGAGATGTTCTTTGAAGCAGAGTCTTGCATCAGCCCTCATTCCAAGATACCGGAGCGTACTGGTCACGAGCACGATCTCTGTCTTATGATCGAGGAGCTGCAGACCCACGGATGACAGCCATCTCCGAATGTCTTCCATCCAAAAACACTTCCCTTCAACAAACATGATGGATGCTCCAATAGCTCGTTTTCCAATGGAATTTCGATAAAAATGAGTTGAAAATGCTTCGAAACGTTCTCCAGCTTATTTCGTTGATGACATCGGATGCAATGCTTTGCTGATGTCGAGAGCGCCTTGCGCAACAACCGTTGCAATTCAGTTTGGCATTTCAGTTTGCAGCTCGTTAACGTCACAAGGCTGTACAACTTATTGTTGCAAAATACATTCTGATTAACAGAAACAACGAAGCTTATTAGAAATAAGTGCGGTACTGTCATCGAGTTACCGCAGGTTGTAGCCGATATTTCCGCAGTAATCAAGCCTCCTCACGATGCGGAACCAAATATTAACAATCAATCAAAGCGCGGTGTCAGTTACCAGGTTGTGCAACTGTGTAACAAAAAAATATGGTTGTTAACCGCGCTAACTTCCTCGTGAGCACAAAAGCAATTATAAAAATTCTCGTTTGGTGTCTTTCAGGGAATGTTGGTGACAAGGTAAGAGGTCCGATTGTTTATATATAGTCCACACACACACACACACACAACGCGTTCCCTTACGTCCATAACTGCGTTTAATTTTATAATCAGTAATAATTAATCAAAATCGTTAACGCCAGTTTTTCAGGAAAAAAATTTCTAGTAAGTATGAGTTTAAAATCTAAACAGATAGATGCTTAATTCGAATATCACACATTGATGTAGATTCGAGCGAGTCCCTTTATTTTTTGCAAACTCAAACTAATGTAGTTTGGGATGACATCATACGAAATTGTAATCAACTTAAGTGATCAACACTGACGCTCCAAAAATCTAAAAATTTCGGTGAGAAAGCCGATGACAGATCGTCAAAGAAATCTAGGGTGTGCATTTTTAAAAATTACTGTTACAGATTTCGCTCAAATGTTACTTTAATAAGTTGACAAACGCAGGTTAGTACAGTTGAATTATAATGCGTGAATCGATGAGTATGTTGAACATACATTCAGATTTACACTTGCTCCGCTAACCTTAACAATCCGATAACGTCATCCGTGCTGTTCAGATATTACGTACATTTCTAAAAACATTTATCGTAAATAAAAACTTTTCTCAAAAAACATGAGATTTATAATACTGTACATATTTTATTTTTTCAAGAATTATAATATTCTCGGGAATATTTACGCTGTCTGCCTTTAAATGTAGACAAATATCTAGGAATAATATAAATCCCATGCTGTCACCGTCACAATGTATATCTTTTATCTCTCTTCTATCTTGTCGGCGCGAAAATGTTCGCACAGTGCGCGCGCGCGCGCGCGTGTGTGTGTGTGTGTGTGTGTGTGTGTGTGTGTGTGTGTTTTTATTGGACCGTAATCCCTAACCAAATTTGAATAAAACTTTATCCCATACCGAAACTTTCTGAAGATCAGTCAGAATTCAATCTAAATTTGAGACGATCTTTACAAAAGTTAAAATTCATTATTTCCTAACAAAGTAATTTAAAGTTTAACAGTATTTCCTTGTAGAAAGTCTGTACAAACGGTAAAGTACAATTATTTGAAATGGCACTCTGTATACGTGTTGGGAGTCAGCCGAGGTGGGTGCCGGAGGTCAGGGTCCGCAATCAGGCAAATAACAGGTGTCGTCTTCCACCTTCACCTTGTAACGTATTGTATTACGCTGGATACAGAAAGTTTGTGCTTTCTTCAGGAAAGTTTGAACTCTGCCCTCGGATAAGTATCGAGTTTCGGCGGGTTAATTAAGCCATCATTAGGGACTCTCGTTGTTAATAGTAACTTAAAATGTTTTCTACTTGTTTGTACGTGTTGGTTTACAGTTTTTACGTGAAGAAAGTTACTTTCGTTTTTACATCCCCCCCCCAAGTTAGGTAACTCACGCGCTCGCTTTATTGCTTTGGTTTGTGAACGTGTTGGGCTGAATAGGCAAAATAGTTTGATCGAGGTTGAAAAAAGCAAAATTTACTTTCACTCCCATACATTGATGCTATTAGATAGATCTGTATTATTAAAGTCCGCTTGTATTGTATCTTTGATTTGTACGTATAGAAATGGAATATGTTCGTATGCGCGCGCGTGTTAGTACACCCTCATTATCACATTTTTTAAAATCCTATTTCATTCAAACGTGGCGCAAACATCGATTTTTTACTAGGCTACGTTGGACAAGTTCTTAACCCAAAAAAATTCTACAAGCAGTTCCAAAATAGCGACCATTAAAAATTTTTATAATCTGGCCCACGAAAGAAAATACCTGAGCAGAACGTTATAATGTTCCAATCGATTATAGTTCAGAAATTTCAGATACACCATATTAAAGCTTGTTTTTTTGCCTATAAATCTATGTTAATTTCATTAATATATTTTCAGACGTCGATTTTATATTTCAATAAATTTACTGAAAAACAATTTTCATGCCGTTTTTCTACTAGCTACTTTGAAGGATCATAACTTTGTCAATTTGTACACAACAATACTGTTCCAACTATGTTATGGTAAAGATATGTTTTAATATTTCTGTCGAATTTGACAAACTTATGACAAAAATTGAAATTATGGTGAATTTCTTTTTAAAAAAGTGTTTTTTTTTACCAGCAACTTACATAATTCTTTAACAGACACCTGTAATTTTACAGCAGTATTATCAAGACACGTTCAATCACATTTACTATTATTTTTAATGAATACGCGTAAAGTTAATTAAACGACGTTTGAGTATTAATCTGATCACTTAGCGCACCAGTACAGTCACGTGGCACATACTATAGATCTCTGGAGTTGTAAATATAATTTAAAATGGAATGGTTGTCACGCTCTGTAGGTCTATAGCGTGAGCCACCCGACAGTACTTTTGTAAGGTACGCCAGTGCAACACGGAGGTGGATCTGATTTAGCATACAACTTCTCGTTGTAAAATTGTAGACGTCTGTTAAAGAATTGTTTTATTAAAGTAGCTGGTAACAAAATGAGCAGTTTTTTTAAAGAAATTCACCATAATTTCAATTTTTGTCACAAGTTGGTCAATTTCGGCAGAAACATTTACAAAAATTTGAAATTTCTGTACAATAACCGATTGGAACGTTTCAGGTGTGTTTTTCCTGGGCCAGACTGTACATATTTTTAATACCATTTAATTTTTTCTTTAAAAATGTAACCGGCATCGGAATTAGCGGTCAAATCTGCGTAAATTAGAATTTCTTTGGAAATGCAAAAAATGGTTCATTATTTTCATATTAAAAATATAAGAAATTGATCTGGAAGTCAGGATCGACGCTCATTCAAGATTTCATATCTGTGTCTTAATGGCTGCTCATTTTTCAAAAGAATATTAAGTAAAATTGTTTTTAAATTTAGTGGAACATTACTATAAAAAATTGAACAGTGTCTACTTCGAGTGTTTATCAAAGTGAACAGCGAAATAAGGCTCAAGTATAGGCAATAGCCGTACAGCCGTGTGTTGCGTAGCAGCTCTGCATTGTGTAAGGCACAGGCTTGCCTGCGCAGTGTAACATTACAGCTTGTGTTAGGCAAATTGCACTGAAAACATGTTCGATTTATTTTAAAACTTGGTTAATAAACTGGTGTCTGTACAGTTTATAGCTTAGTTGTTTGTTTTTCATTTTATACATTGAAACATCTAAATTTGAATAATTAGGATTATGACCATTTTTCTTCCGTCTAGTGGTCTTTTTTACTCATCTCGTAAATGCTACAGCTGTTTCGAAACCTACTGTTTCATCTTCAGGCAGTAATTCAAAATATCAAATTTTGAGGACTTGTTAAAATTTATATATACATTTCGAACCGCAGTTGTAACCTGATTTGATGTGAACTTGGCACAAAATTAATGTATTATTATAATAGCTTGGGTAAGTTTGTTAATCAGGGGAATTCGTTTAACAGTTTCAAAATGGCGACCATTTTAGATCTTTAAAAATTCATAATTTTTTTGTGTTATATTGTTTTGAAAGTCTGATTTCACTATCGTGATCAGCATTAAAAACTGCGTAAATAAGCATTTTGAATTTTCAAAATCCGAAATTAAAGATATGTCTGACCTTTTAACGGCGGTCAGGGTTCATTTTCGTATTTTAAATGTAATTCCAATGTTTTAAAGTGCTGCTATATGAATATTTCAATGCAGTTTCAAAAAAGCGATAAGATAAAGGAAAATACTTTTGGGAATTCGCTGTCATCGTGTCCACGAGACAGGTGCGTGCCGTGATATTTTATTGTTACTACGTTTGTGGAACGTATCGTGTTTCACATTTTACACAATACAACCGAACAGACAAACACGTGAATGAAAACTTTGAATGAACGAACTTGGCCTATATTTAGTGTAATTCAATCCGTTTTCCTGCAGAAGTTTTAATTGCAGCTGTTCTTTTTTCGACGGACCTGTTTTGAACAACCATAGCTTGACTAATATCACTCATCCTGCAAATAAGAGGTCCTGTGAAGGTCTGTTCTCTCATCGGAAAGGTAACGCTATTGACGACGATTTGCTCAATGACAGGCAATAAGAACCAATAACACAAGTGGAAAATTGTAAGGATTCCTTTTTAAGAAGTTTATTATATCGTCTCATTATAAGAATTGTGTAGAGTTGAATTACGGTAATCGATTCTAGAGATAAAGTTTCGATTATTAAAAAAAAAAAGATTAAAAGATTTGATACTATTTCGTTCGCCAAAATAAAACTGTTAAAATATAAGCAAATTTATTCTAAAAATGATGTTCGAATGTCTCGCAATCTCCCCTCCCCTAAACAAGACTGACAATCTGCTAATTTCTTAAAAATCCGTTGACCAGATTTTGCTTAAATTTTGGTTGTTTGAGAAGGTTTATACATCAAAGACAACCTTGGAAGTTTTAAATGAAATAAATTTACTGTTTAGATGTAAATAAATATTTCGTATTTACTATTAAATCGAACATTTAAAAAATTTTGTATACTTTTTTGAGTTATGAATTATAGTAAGCTACCAAACAAAATTTGATAACTTTTTACATACTTGTATAATTGCATATTTTCTAGTTTTTTTGTATCTGTCAGTGATTGATTTCATTAATTTAACTCCAACTGACCCATCAGAGTCTGTGCATTCCACACCTTATCCAATCCAGTACGGGTTGCTCTTGACTCCATTAGCGTGGATATAAATGTCTTGCCCGAGTAAGACAAGCCTAACTTGTTCGTATAAATAGAATCGACGTAATTAAGTCTGGGCGCTAAATATATTCGCGCTTTAGAGCAATGTAGACGCAAAGTCTTCCAGTTGTTTTTCTGTCGATTTTAGCCATTTAGTCCATTTAAGCAATATGCAAGTTAAACAGTTGTGTACATTGAACACTTAACAAATTTACAATTAAAATCAACTTAAGCAATAAATTAATTGTTGTAGGCTCTTGTTTTAATTACTCATTTGTTTGATAATCGAAACAAGTTCTTCATTAATTCTTTTTATCGATTTTTGTAATTTTGTTTTTAAAGATGGAAACAAGTCAAAAGAAGTCATGTTTTACAATTATGGGTCGTTTCTGATTTTTGTGAGAAATTATTGTTTCGAGGTCCTCTTCTTCTCTAGTTATACAGTCACTACTGTGTTGTCAAATTTCCTGGATACATTTCTTAAATTTTCTCTATCTTCAGCCAGATTACTTGTTCATTGTCTTCTCGGTGCACCCTGCTGCAATGCCTCTTTCCATTTGTTCCTTCTTGCTCACTGGTTTCTGGTTTCATTTCACAAAAGAAAATCTTAACATTTCTTTTAGTCTGCTTTTAGCGAATCTCGAGACCATGAAATGTGTTCTGATTCTGTCCTCTGTAAGTTGAGAACGGTAAGTAGGTCGAGCAAGTTCGTTAGCAAGATCCATTCAACAGCGGACTGCATTCATTTTCGTATTTCCAATATAATGCGATTATTCAGCTGTAATTAACATTTGACGATGTTGAGTACGCGCACACATCACACACACATAAAGTTTTATATATATATTTATATTATTTATATAAATAACGTACGACTATTGTGCACACTTATATAATGCAAACGATGGGATGATTTATAGCATATATAAATATATATAGCCCTGGCCGGATATATATATATATATATATATATATATATATGATATAGCCTTGTACGCTATCAACTAGGCCATCGTATGTATTTATTATATATATATATATATATATATATATATATATATATATATATATATATATTTTATTTTAAGGCGAAAAGCACATTGAGGTTATTATCGCCTCCCTAAATGTAAATGTGAGTGTAAAGTGTGTGTTAGACTCGGGTAAGGCGAGGGACGTCTAAATCCTCTCAATAGGTGCAGCTAGTCCGCACCCTCTGCGGGTGAGTACATATATAAAGGTGTCTGTTTATGTAATCAGTTATTAGTTTTTGGAAATTCGTTCCTTCATATTAATAGGTCAGCTGCCAGTCACGAATCTCCTTAAGCTTCTTTACTCTTCAGTTTTTTTTGTTGCTATCCTAATCTTGTATTTCGTAATCAAGACTCAGGTTATAGTAGGCATTGGTGGCTTTCTGTACTATTTTTTAAAATGTTCCTGTCCTCAGGTAGTCGTAACTTTTGTTAGACGGTTAGGCGTTGTCCACCACGCTCTGCTACCATCAAAAATATACGTCTTAACAACGTCCTCTTACCTCCTTTAGTTGTTGATGCTTCCGTTCTGAAATTTTAAAAATATTTCGATTTTACTGGAAATTGTTTTTTATTTTACCTTTGCTTACCGACAATGTATGTATTAACTACTGTACTTACTCTCATCTTCTTTAAAAGTTTTTTCCCAAATCAGTTGACCCTTGTTCCTTTTCTGATTTATTCGTAATTTTCTGTTTGCATTTTCTTATTCGGCTGAAGAATCTCAACAGTAAAATGTCGTTTGAACGTAGTTCTTCGCTATTCCCTAACACTTATCCTTACACCGTCTTGTTAGAAATTTTTTAAGTTTAGACCTTTCTTCGTTTACATTTTTGTTTGCCAACAAAACAGTTCAATATTTCTGGTGTTATCATCCATTCTGAAATCAAATAGCAGCAATATTTTCGTTATCAGTTGATCTATTGACTGCTGTACAGCTTCACCAGCTAGAATCACTTTGTACTAGTGCGTGCCTGGCAGGTGTGAGGGCACACAAGGGTGCTGACGTGGCAATAACGTTTCGTACAAATCGATAAATCCTTTTTTATTACACAACACAACAGCTCCAACACGTGCGACAATAAAACCATTAGACACAACATTGCGTTACTTTGGATGTGAAACACAACCTTGTAGTTGTAGGTACGTAGAGTTGTGGTTAATCGTCCTTATTTCCTGTTTTATTCGCACCGCGTCTCATCAGGCACTTGTGTAAATGATAATGGACACGCGATTCGTTTCCTTAAATCGGTTTTTGTTTTTGCGGTTTTGTATTTTCGTAAAATATCGGTTGTGCTAGAATAAATTTAAGATACTTTATGACTACTGATATCTAACTAAAAAAGAAAAACAGTGAAAAAAAACTAAAATTTTGTTGTTTTTTTTTTTTTTTGAGAAAATATTTGCTTTCCCACAAACGTCATTCTTAAAAAAAATTTATTGGGTATATTCGTTGAACTTTAGAATAAACAAATCGAATTCTCGTAGGTTTGGCACGTTTGTACATAAAGCAATTTTTTTAGTTAGCTCTAAGAAAAAAATTATCAAAATCGGTCGTTTTGACAGAATTTTTTTACATTTTTCTAGAATTTCCGTTTTTGAACCGTAGCCTCCGAATAATTACTTTTGGGGAATTATGATTGCTATACTGTAGTGTAAAAATCAGTTTGCCAGTTTTTGGTTATACAGTTATGGTTGTGATATTTTAGGGTAAACATCAACACCTACCAATCGCTGGTTATACATTTATGGTTGCGATACTTTACGGTAAAAATCAACACTTTTGCCATTTGCTGGTTATACAGTTATGATGGTTGCGATCTCTATTGTAAAAATCAGCACTTACTAATCGCTGGTTATACAGTTATTGTTGTGATACTTTAGGGTAAAAATCAATACTTGTACCAATCGCTGGTTGTACAGTTATTGTTGTGATACTTTAGGGTAAAAGTCAACACTTACCAATCGCTGGTTATACAGTTGTTCTTGTGATTCTTTAGGGTAAAAGTCATCACTTACCAATTGCTGGTTATACAGTTGTTGTTGTGATTCTTTAGGATAAAAATCAATACTTGTAACAATCGCTGGTTATACAGTTTTGATTGAGATATTTTAGGGTAAAATTCAACACAATTGGTTACACAGTTATAGTTCTTGTACTGGAGGGTAAAAATCAACACTAACCAGTAGCTGGTTACGCAGTTATGGTTGCGATACTTAAGGGTAAATATCAACACTAACCAGTCGCTGATTATACTGTCTCCTTCTATATTTGTACTTTCTACAGTACGTTCAGGAATGTAATAGCAGAAAGACATAGCCTACTACTATTTTATTGCGGTGGCCAGCGACCTCCAGGACCTTAGTGCTGATCTTCTGTTACAGCGTAGCGATAAGTTATCGAAGCCACTCGAGGACGAGGATCCAGGTTTTTAGGTCGGCCTTCCCCGGTCATTAAATACTTAACATGAAGAATGCTTTGTCTCGGCGCGCTCTGCGAAGATTCTCCGATGAAATATTTTCACGTATACCGGTCAGCTTCTAACTCGACACAAATAGTTTCATCATCTATCCGAAGATCCGCCATCGGAATATTTTTATACGTTTAGTGTTAAATTTGTATTTTTTTCCTTTTTTTACGGTTCCTGTCGTTTTTCAAACACGCTATTGCCGCATTATTGGAAAGGAAGAAAATTACAGTAAATTAGCGTGTTAATTGAGAAAAAGTAATTACAGTACAATACAAACGCTTTTACTTTAATAACTGAGTTTAAAATATAAGTATTATTGGAAAAAACATTTAAAAAACTCTTAAAATTACCTCAAGAAAACTTCTCTATTTTACGTCACCAGTACACAGTATATATGCACGGAAGTTTTTTTTTAAGGCATCCGCCAAAATAAACCGCTTTCGTCCGCATTGTAAACTTGCTTCCGACGTAAACCTAAATTATTTACTGTTTCTTTAAACTTCTCTGTATACGGAGCAATAATATTAACAGCGCATGAATAAGACAAAAAAACTTATTTTTTAATTTATCGCGCCACCCGTCCACTGGCTTTAAAATCATCTTTGTCCGTCATTTTTCTACAAGAAAAATATTTACTTTCTCACGCATTATCTCCCCAGAAATTTGTGTATACCTGTGTCTTTATTGTAAAAACCAGGAATAAACGCTTCTTCAGTCTCCGGAACTTCGCCGAATTTCATGTTCGTTGTTTACTTGCACACACTAATTGGGTCACACACTAACTGTTGACTTGCGATTCTAATTTATTTTTATTATTATATATATATATATATATATATATATATATATATATACAAATAACACAAATAACACCGACTGATTACTGAACGTGCTGGATAATCGCGAGTGTACATTTATGTTTCTGTGTTGCGATATTTTGTGCCTTTAACTCGACTAGTGGCGAGCTATTGTTGAGGCAATTACATTGTTTCCAGCTGCAACTAGGTCGAGAGGAGGGTTTTCTATTAGCTTTTCTGGTAACATGTGCCAGGCTGATCATTGTCCACGTATTTGGACACTCACTCGGCTAGTACGGCTAGCCGCGAAGTCGAGACTCGAAACTGGTTGTCTTTTTGTACTTCCAAAAACCAACAGTTTAATCAATAAGGTCTGATAATCGGGAAGTTTAAAAACGGTTGTGAATTTCATATCGCTTAGAATCCACATTTGAAAGTTTATATTTGTCAATTTAATCATCCATTTAATACCAATCCTAATATACTTTGTTGATATTAATTTTTTACTCTTATTTTTATACTGAAAATGTTTGAGTATTTTTTTTTTTTTGTGTTTAACGTCCGACTTTTGTGCACACTTGGGCTAATGCAGACGATAGGATGATTTATAGCGTATGAAAATGCCAAGCCCTGGCCGGGAATCGAACCCGGGCCCTCGGGGTGAAAGCCAGTACCCTATCAACTAGGCCACCGAGGCGGCTTAAATGTTTGAGTAAAAATCGCACTACAAGAGCGCTACGTGCTATCCTTCGTTGTATAGCTATAGTTTTTATAAAGAGTGTTACAACCAATTTTATTTTATTCCAATGATGTGCCAAAAACATTGGTTCACCTATCCTAGAATTAGTTTGTTAGCGAATTAGAATGAAACGAATAGAAATATAGGAAATAACCAAGCTTTCTGACTATCGAATCATCTAGGAGATGAGGCTGTGCAAGGGTTTCCCCAAAACACTACGAGCTTGTTTTGACCTTGTTCTAAGGAGACGATGTTTCCAGTATGGTTAGTAGTGCCTAGTCGATGGGCACAGTTACATTGCCATGTCTGTAGTGCAACTACTTTCCTCGTATTGTTAGAAAAGGATAAGATTAACGCTGAGTTTCCCCCTTCATGTTTTAACGTGATCGTGTAATAAAGTGGAGAGGATTAAGTAATGAACAGAACTTCAGTCACGCGACGAGGACTCGTCTCGTAGGATTGTGTCTTAACAACGTTTTGCTCATTAAAGTCCTCTTTAAACATCATGCGCTCCCCCCTGCCTCAGCTAATTACACGTTCCTACCAAAACGAAATCTTGCACGCCAACCAAGTTGGCAAATTTTTCTACGAATACTGGAAAATGTTTTCTGCGGATGTTGTTCAGTTATGTTAGCAGTCTTGTGTCATTAAATTTTTCTTTTATATAGCCATCATAGTAACGCCCAGACCATGTACCTTAAAGTGAGCCATCGATTATGACCATTAGACCACTTTTAGAGGGATCGTTTAAATTTGTATACACATATTTGTGTTAGCATTCTGACGTTCGCAGTTTTAGTCCGATTTCATTTTAATTTGGCACAGAAATCGATTTTGGTAATAAGCATGGACAAAACCGTTCAGTAGTTTCAAAATGGCGCAATTCCAAATTAAAGAAAAATTCCTTTAATATTTTTTTAATTTAATTTTACCGTCTTTATCAGCGTTAAGAACTGTGTAAATTTTGAATTTTCAAAATCCGTTGAAATTACAAGTGTAAATTTACGGCGGTTTCATTTTCGTATTTTCAAAGTAATGCTGATTATGGTGGTGTAATTTTTCACTTGGTTCCGGGGCGTAAGGGGGTTGAGTGTCATAAGGAGGCAGACCGACTAACTGAACTAGGATCTGCATTTGAGTTAATCGAACCCGAGACTGTTTAGGGATGTTTCAATGTTTGCAGGGTCTGTTACCAATACATCCCCAGGCAAGATGGGATAACCTTCTGGGGCATTCCCTTAGCAAGCGCCTCTTAGATAATGTTCCTCATGGAGGGCTTAGAGAGCCGGCAGACATCTTGGACCCATCACAACTCAGGAAAATCATAGGGCTCGTTGCACTGTGGTCTGAGGGTGCATATGATCAGGAATGTACCACGGAGAAACCGTGTGTAGGTTGTGCAGTAAAGAGAAGGAAACTGCAGAACACATAATTCATGATTGTGAGGCTCTTGCTAGCAGAAGGCTAAGGGTTTTTTGTTTCCAAGACCCTAGGGACCTACAGCAGGATGAGCTAGTCCACTAATGGATTGTTGGAACTTACTAAGGGCACCAAGCTGCTGAACTAATACTTACGAGGTTTAGCTGCACAATAGCAGTGCGTGGTATTTTATAATCCCTTTCTTTACTTTCGAATCTAATCTAATGATGGTGTAATCAGTTACGGGAAAAGGTTAAGATAAAACAATTCTGGAAATTCGCTTCCATCACGTTAGCGAGACAGCTGCGTGCTGCGATTATTTTTTGAAATTATAATTGTATTTTCGTAAAATAAATGTTGGGTAATCATTTTTAATAACCTGTTATATTTAAACAGATGAACTTTAGGTCTATTGGAATTTGTACAAGTAATTAGGGAAATCATTTTTTGTCTTAAAATCATTTTGGAAGTAAATTTACGCGTTTAACTGTAAAACCAGAATTTACTTTTTAACGAGCGCTGTCAGAGCGTTCGCGATATCCCCCCGCGTTAAACGCGTTCGTATCTGTGCCATCACGATTGCACGTTACGCGAACCAGTTTGTTTACGTCATTTATGTAGAAGGCTTTTGTAGTGCATCTAACAGTGTTTAGGTCATCTTGCCGCCGGCGTATCTGCGATAAAGAAAGTTATCGGTGCGTGAATCTAAAATTGATTCATCAAGGACAGCTGTGTGTGGGGGGAGGAAATAAGGTAAGACCGAAGCACGATCCTTGTGGCTCGCGGGCAGATACGGTAGGCAACCGGGGCGATCGTATCGGTGGACATAATGGACCACTAATTGTAAACTTTACCATCAGTATATCATGTTATTGTTTTCTTTTTTTACCTAAGCATTTGTTCCGGTGTCCTACATCCGATTAAACGGGTTGTTAACAATAACTTTCTATTTACGACTGAATAAATCATTGTTCAATTACAATCTTGTGTTCATCAGTGAGGCGGTGTTTATGTACAGAATGTGTAAGAAATACTGTAGCCGATAGAACCTAAATGATACAGTATATTCAATAACATTTGTGGATTACCTTTTCATGATGTTTACCAATTTTTCTAATAAAAATGTGATTTCTCCCACCTTTAACGGTTTTTATTAATTTACTGAATTGACCGTTAGAACGACGTTAAAAGAAAAAGTTATATCGTTAAAAAAACTGAAACAGTATGCTGACGAATAAAAACTAAAAACGTCCTTGGGGGTCGTCAATACGTGCAAGTCGCAGAGAAGAGGTGGTGATCACCCGCCTTCGCATTGGTCACTCCATGTTAACGCATGGATTTCTGATGGAACGCGGGGACCCACCTGAATGTGAATTCTGTAGGGAAGCCATCACAATTAAACATATACTGTTTGAGGATGGTTTTCAAAATGTGCGTGTTATGTGTGGTCTGAGCAACTGTTTGCAGACGATGTTGGGAGATAGTGCCTCGGCCGTTGACCGGGTTCTAGACTTCCTTCATCGTCTGAATGTTTTAAATAAAATTTAATTTATTGTATTTGTAATTTCTTGTGTTATTTTATTTATTTATTTTATTTTAAAACTTTATTTCTCTTATGTTTTGCATTATTTTGCGAATTGTTATTAAATTTTATTCATTATTTATTGTTATTTTGTTCTTAAGTGTAATATATATATATATATATATATATATATATATATATATATATATATATATACCTGTTTTCTAAATTTTTAATTTATTGTTACTGTTATAGTTTGTTGTTGTTGATTTTTTCTTAAGTAAAATTTTGTTTAATTAATTTTTTTTTATATACTTTCATCCTTCGTGACGGCGATGATAACCTGAACGGTTTTTCGCCGGAAAAAAAAACTAAAAACTTTGCATAATTCTTCAAAATCTTTTCGTCAGAATGCGCTCAAGTTTTGTTCATGTATTCATAATTTAGTAATGTCAAAATTGAAACAAAATTGTTGCATTTTGGGAACCGGCCGACAAGTGAAAATTTCAAACATTGATGCGGTGTCTGTACTCATTGCTGGATTGACCTGATCCAGTTATATTACTGATCTTATTGCTAAATTACCACAACTGATATAAAACATAATAATACGTCGTTTACAAATAAAACATCAGTGTTTTACTGTGTTTCCAGCTGTTATTAAATGTAATACAACAGCTTTCATGATAGTATTGTGCAAGATATATTTAATTGAAAACGTTCTGAACAATTTTGTATTAGATACGTCGGTTATGCAGTACAATGGGGTTAATTATAAATATTCAAATTATTTAAAAACGTCATTTTAAATAAATATTATGTAAAAAAAAATAAGATCAGTAACGGGTTTTGAAATCACATCTTTTGCAGAAATCAAAGCGCTGAGCCACGGATGCAATAGAAACAGTTTGCTTACTGGTAGACTTGATTCACGTAGTGAATATTAATTGTGTTGGCAGCAAGAACAACACTTTCTTACACGTTATTTGTGCTATAGTAAGTTTTTTTGTATTTTTCCCTCGTGAAAAATTACTAGGTCGGGTGGCCACCAAATGCAGAGCTGAAGCTGAGTCTAGCGGAATGGAGTTCAGTCCGTTTTAAATCTTAATGTTTATGCCTACTGAACTGATTCTAGGAAACTTATATTAAAAACCGTAACTTAGGTAACGAGAAATAATAAGCTTGGAAACGTGATCAACGTTTTCGTCGAAGCTGATTCAGCTTCAAAACCGAACTTAGACATATTCGACGTCGCTTGACTCCGCTCAGCTCCGATACGCCTTAAAAAACAATAGGTTAGGTTTCGAATGCTTAGTCAGGTCCGTTCAGCGCAACTGTGCTTCGTATTTGGTGGAGGTCCGGTCTAAAGACGTTTTACTTTCATAAAAACCTTTAAGGTTCTTATTATTTTCATTTATTGTAGTTTGTAAAGATATTTTTCGCTGGTAAAAAAAGATTTTCCAAGTTGTAATTTTCTTAAGCAGATTTCAAAAACATCTAAACAGCTGCCCAAAAACAAGAAAACGCAAAATTTATTTTCGTGTTCAGTACAATTGAAAATGTCATGGTGTTAAACTTTCACAGCTTTAAAGTGTTCATAAAGAATAAATTGCTTAGAAGAAATGGATTTCTTTTTGTCGCGTTAAAGTCAGTCTGGATGCGACATTAAAGAAACATTATTCGCATACAATGGATTAGAAAAGTGTTGTGGCCCTCGGTGAAAGTGTAAAGTGTAAAGATTTCGCTTTTATTTCTCCCAAGTTGCTGTGTTCTCCCGTTCTTCCTTATTTACACCTGTATTTGTGTGAAGTTAAATTTATAGTGTAAAAGTTTTAAAAATTTCGTCTTAGTTCTTCATTCACAACAGATACTTACTATAGTCTGGCCCACGAAAGAAAACACTTGCGTTTAGGACGCTATAAAGTTCCAATCGGTTATTGTACAGAAGTTTCAGATACACCAAATTAAAGTGTGTCCTTTTGTCTGTAAATCTGTGTTAATTCCGTTAATATATTTTAAAAAGTAGATTTTATATTTCAAAAAATGTACCGAAAAACTTTTTTCACTCAGTTTTTCTACTACTAGCTACTTTCAAGGTTCATAACTTTGTCGATTTTTACTTCACAACCGTGCTGTTCAAGATATTTGTGAATGTTCTTGCTAAATTTGACCAACTTACTGATAAAAATTTAAATTATAGTGAATTTTTTAACAGACGTCTGTAATTTTACACAGTATATCTGAATATCTGCAAAACGGATTACTGTACTGTTTATTAATTTTAATTTTTAATTTTATTTAAACTGTTAGAAACCGATATTAGAACTTAATTTTTGTTTTAATTTAACAGCTGTTGTAAAAAAAATTATACTTTTGTTATGACGGAAACCAGGTGTTACAAAGTGAATACATAAACTTGATTATAAATTAGGCTTAAATAGAAGTTTCAGTTATGTAAATTTATTTGAAACCAACTCAACGAAACTATTAGTTTGAATATATATATATAATTACGCCTTGAAGGGCTTAACCGCCATTGAACGTGTAGGCCCGTTTGGGTTAATAGTGTTTCCTTCCCAATTTTGATCAGTTTTGATTTAACTTGCAATTTTTTTTTAGACTAATGAGGAACGAGGGATCAGCCATAACGGTAAGGGAAAAGCAACTATGAACCTTTAGGTGCGCACTTGAGTGACGCAGTAGACCGATGCTTTAGCCACTTCGAACACTGCACTCTGTTTGAACGTATTGTTCATGAAAACAAAAGAATCTTTCAAAATGCTAATTTATACAAATCTTTAACGCTGATTATGCCGAAATGTAACGTACGAGTTGCACGTATCGTTTGGCCAAACTAAATTATCGTATTTTAATCGTGTAATTGTGTTTAGTGTTTGTGACGGGTGTATTCAATGTTTTGTTTAATTTTGTGATGACCTCGACATAGGGATTTGTCATCTTTTATTACGATCTCAAGACCACTTGACTAAATATACAAAAGGATGTCCTGTTTTCGTGCGGACTGTATTTCTTTCTCAGTTTCTTCAGGTGACTTCAGGAGATCTAGGAAGTGAATAGTGGAAAAACAGAATGACCGTAAATAAATGGCATTGATAACGTTTACATAACCGAAGCTAGGAGTTTAGGAAGCACTTTCCTCTCGCCACACGAGTTCTTCGTCACTTTCTCCTCGCGCCAGAAAATCTCATCATTTCCACATTATCCGTGGAGATTACGACAATAGGCTAATCATCGACTTTTGGCAAAGTAGAGAAATCTCCCGTACACATTGGTTGTGGCATCCATCTTATTGCAACACCGTCCGTGTTGGTTGATGTGTTCAGAATGTTCTTCGGACGATTTGAAAAGTTCACGTGCTCTTAACATTATTGCGCAGTGTTTAAATACGAATCTGGAAAACGTCTTTGATAACGTGGTAAATAATACAAGATAAATCTGTCAGCCTGTTTTGTTATCAAATCCGCTTTGCAAGACTTTTCATAACACGCCTAACGGATTATAAAGCGTAATCTTTTCCTAGCTGTAGATAAAGTGATCACGACACGCAGCTGTCTCGCTGACGTGATAGGAACGAATTTGCAAAAGTATTTTACTTCATTTTGAAATTCTGATTTCACCATCGTAGTAATCGGCGTTAAAATCTGCATATATTAGCATTTCAGTACTTGCAAGTTGCATTGAAAATACGAAAGCGGACCCTGACCGCCGTGAAAGCATTTTTATAAACGCTAATTTATGCAGTTTTTAACGCTGATTACGATGACGAAATTGGTTTTTTTTTAATGTAAGACTAAATGTTACGAATCTTTAAAGATTTGAAATTGCCGCCATTACGAAACTGTTGACGAATTTAGCTGGTTAACGAACTGGACCACGCTTTTACCATCATACACACACACACACACACACACACACACACACACACACACACACACCAGTGTAAATTGTTGGTTAAACAGCAAGTTCACTGCTAAGAAGTTTGGGTGCTTCTTCAGTCGCTTGTGATGATATAAGCTGAATGTAGTAATTACCATGCAACAGATGGAGATAATGGTATTTAGATTGTGGTATATGTAGGTACTGGTGTAGTAAGGTATATTGAAAATAAACCTTGTTGTTACTATTTGGGATCACTCCAGTAACTAGATGGAGGAATTACTTGTAGTAACCCACAGTTCTGGTTTTATGCTAGCTTAATGTCAGTTTACTTTCTTTGAATCCTTAATACTTTATTATGCTGAATGAAGTTTACTTTAAACTTTGATCATTGAATGTAAACGTACTAGAATGATAATCCGTTAGAGATATGTGAGCACTCGCTACTGGTGGAATTTTGCGGTGTTCAATTACAGTAAAATAGGTAATAATACTACTTTCTCAAACATCTGCCGTCTGTTCTTGCAGCTCGTAGCGTTCGTAGCGGCACGCTTTTTACAATGGTGGCTGTATTTCCAGTCCGTTTATATCCAGTGCCTTCATCTACGATTTAATAGCCAGTGCATTCAATTGAAGTTCATGCTAAGTTGTTTCCGTTTTTTTATTATATGCTTTTTTCCAATTATAAAATCATAACTTGCAATTATAAAATAAACCCGAAATTGCATTGATCAGAAGAATGTCATAAAAACGTTGTTGTGGTGCCGTTAATTTTCGTAAACACGTCAGCGAGACAGCTGCGTGCCGTGATTATTTAAATGGCCCACATGTGAAGGAACCAAGCCTAAATACCAGACAGCTGGAATTACAACGTTTGCCTGCATTGGCCCCAGCTGTGCTACTGACCCTGTGACTCATTCAGTTGCCAGTTGTTTTGATTAACAAATTGGAGTGAATGTAGCAGAACTGTGGAAACGCCGCAGGACATCTTATTTTAATTAAACAGGATTCATTTCTGGGCGTGCACTTCTCCAAATATTCAGTACGTACGGAATTACTATATTTGTTTCGTTAGGTTTTTTGTAGACATCTGTTGCTTGAACGTTCCTGTCAGTATTTGGGCTGTAAGTTCAATGTAGAGGTTTCAAGTACGTATTTTTACGTGGTTTTCATTTATACGAAGTACTTGTTTGTGGTGATTGTGAAAAAATTAGTATTACAATTTTGATAACTCATATAGTCATGTTGAAACTTTTTTTCTGGTTAACGAAACCGTCAAAACGAATTTTGCTGGTTAACGAACTTCTCCAAGCTATTACTGTAGGCTAATCGATTTTAGTGCAAATTTTGAATCGAATCGGATCGTAATTGTAAACGTGAGCGTGCTCACACACACACACCGCTGGATAAGGAACTAGCAATGTATGAATTCGGTATTAAATGCTCCCAAATTCCGAATGTCAAAATACTCGAAACTTTCCGTATATTGAGTTCACCCACTCGTATCGAAGATCGATACGAAATCTGAAGCGAAGAATTCTGAACAAATATTCCATATTCCAAGTCAGTTTCATTTGCTTGTTTCGACATACTCGCGTTAGAAATTATCACAGTGTTCAGATTCAGTAACGAATTCGACATTGTTACTTTACTTAATATTCTTTTTAATCACCGATTAAAATAATGTATATTTTTGTTGTTTCTTGAAAAGTTAAAAGTATAGTAGAATTTAGTTTTGACATTAACACTAAAGAGTACGCTATTAGGTTTTGACTTCAGTGGTTGAAAAGATTATGCGCATGCGCAGACAGTTCAGAATCAGATTCAACGTCTTTACTTGGTGATGACGTAATGCGCAAAAGGGTTCTGCGCAGCTGATTGCGATCATTCCGAATATCATCACAATACTGAATGAACTGACCGATTTGGATGAAATTACTTTTGGAAATTAGCTCCATCATGGACTAAAAAAACAAAACTAGAAAATAGTTTCTAAAATTATGTTAAAACCTTTCCACGCTTGCGCATTCTTCTCATGCGTTCTTAATTTAGAAAGTTTTATTTTAGCATACGGAACTCGCCAACCGGCAAGAGCTTTGTTTACATTTCTGATTTTTTTACGTTCTAAACAAAACGGAAACAACGCGCAAACACGAAACTAAAATAAACAAATTTTAAAACATTCCGTGAGTTTTGTTTACGAAAATAATTACCGAAACACTTGGTAGCTGTCGGAGAATAAACAACTTCTCGGACCACCGTAAATGTTTACGTTTGATTTTAACATTTTCTCTCGTTTGTGTACAAATATGTGCGAATTGTGTATAATAATAGGTGAAATATTCGACGAGGGAAAAGTGAAACTTTAGGTTGGCAGCACTGTTAACTTGGAGCACCGTGTATTTATAGACGTGAGTCATCGACTAGTCAAAACACGTTACGTTTGGCACAGTCGATAGTTGAAATGATCGATAGCTTGACAAACAAACAGTTGATTCAACGTCTTGACTTGCCATCTGGCTTCTGCTGGAAGATAAACCAAAGAGTTCATCTCGCAGCGGGAGAGTGGATCTGTGCTTTCGCTACGATGTGTGCGTCAGCCATGATTATAGCAGTGTTAAGTGCTGTTGAACGGGTTAAGTGGTTGAACGAACTGTCAAAACAATTTATGTTTGTGCAGTTTTGAATGAAATTGAAAATTGCCGTTAATTTTCGTAAACACGTCAGCGAGACAGCTGCGTGCCGTGATTATTTAAATGGCCCACATGTGAAGGAACCAAGCCTAAATACCAGACAGCTGGAATTACAACGTTTGCCTGCATTGGCCCCAGCTGTGCTACTGACCCTGTGACTCATTCAGTTGCCAGTTGTTTTGATTAACAAATTGGAGTGAATGTAGCAGAACTGTGGAAACGCCGCAGGACATCTTATTTTAATTAAACAGGATTCATTTCTGGGCGTGCACTTCTCCAAATATTCAGTACGTACGGAATTACTATATTTGTTTCGTTAGGTTTTTGTAGACATCTGTTGCTTGAACGTTCCTGTCAGTATTTGGGCTGTAAGTTCAATGTAGAGGTTTCAAGTACGTATTTTTACGTGGTTTTCATTTATACGAAGTACTTGTTTGTGGTGATTGTGAAAAAATTAGTATTACAATTTTGATAACTCATATAGTCATGTTGAAACTTTTTTTCTGGTTAACGAAACCGTCAAAACGAATTTTGCTGGTTAACGAACTTCTCCAAGCTATTACTGTAGGCTAATCGATTTTAGTGCACATTTTGAATCGAATCGGATCGTAATTGTAAACGTGAGCGTGCTCACACACACACACACACACACACACACACACACACACACACACACACACACACACACGCTGGATAAGGAACTAGCAATGTATGAATTCGGTATTAAATGCTCCCAAATTCCGAATGTCAAAATACTCGAAACTTTCCGTATATTGAGTTCACCCACTCGTATCGAAGATCGATACGAAATCTGAAGCGAAGAATTCTGAACAAATATTCCATATTCCAAGTCAGTTTCATTTGCTTGTTTCGACATACTCGCGTTAGAAATGATCACAGTGTTCAGATTCAGTAACGAATTCGACATTGTTACTTTACTTAATATTCTTTTTAATCACCGATTAAAATAATGTATATTTTTGTTGTTTCTTGAAAAGTTAAAAGTATAGTAGAATTTAGTTTTGACATTAACACTAAAGAGTACGCTATTAGGTTTTGACTTCAGTGGTTGAAAAGATTTTGCGCATGCGCAGACAGTTCAGAATCAGATTCAACGTCTTTACTTGGTGATGACGTAATGCGCAAAAGGGTTCTGCGCAGCTGATTGCGATCATTCCGAATAGCATCACAATGAACTGACCGATTTGGATGAAATTACTTTTGGAAATTCGCTTCCATCATGGACTAATAAAACGAAACTAGAAAATAGTTTCTAAAATTGTTAAAAACCTTTCCACGCTTGCGCATTCTTCTCATGCGTTCTTAGTTTAGAAAGTTTTATTTTAGCATACGGAACTCGCCAACCGGCAAGAGCTTTGTTTACATTTCTGATTTTTTTACGTTCTAAACAAAACGGAAACAACGCGCAAACACGAAACTAAAATAAACAAATTTTAAAACATTCCGTGAGTTTTGTTTACGAAAATAATTACCGAAACACTTGGTAGCTGTCGGAGAATAAACAACTTCTCGGACCACCGTAAATGTTTACGTTTGATTTTAACATTTTCTCTCGTTTGTGTACAAATATGTGCGAATTGTGTATAATAATAAGTGAAATATTCGACGAGGGAAAAGTGAAACTTTAGGTTGGCAGCACTGTTAACTTGGAGCACCGTGTATTTATAGACGTGAGTCATCGACTAGTCAAAACACGTTACGTTTGGCACAGTCGATAGTTGAAATGATCGATAGCTTGACAAACAAACAGTTGATTCAACGTCTTGACTTGCCATCTGGCTTCTGCTGGAAGATAAACCAAAGAGTTCATCTCGCAGCGGGAGAGTGGATCTGTGCTTTCGCTACGATGTGTGCGTCAGCCATGATTATAGCAGTGTTAAGTGCTGTTGAACGGGTTAAGTGGTTGAACGAACTGTCAAAACAATTTATGTTTGTGCAGTTTTGAATGAAATTGAAAATTGCAAACAACAGCGTGCTCTCTCTCTCTCTCTCTCTCACACACACACACACACACACACACACACACACACACACACACACACACACAGTATAGCAGCGCTCATTTGGCTGCTTCGGTAACACATTTTCAAATAAAAGTCGCTAGTAAAGCATATTTACAATAATCACTTTGTTGATTTCATAGTGAAACAAATAACCATTTCATTTGACATTTAATACTTAATTTACTTAAATTTGATACTGTGGCAATAAACACAACAGCTGGAAAAACAGCCTATTATCGAAGGAACAGCTGTGGCGTAAAATCAGCTGTTTACGCCGATATTACCTTTGCACCTGCATGGCCATACCGTATGAATTTCCTGTGCAAGTAATACTTTGTGTTTTAATATTCGTGAAGTAGATAATACTGTACTAGATGTATACTTTGTTAGAATGCACTGCCTTCAAGAGTTGGATCATTTTAGCGTGTTCAAGGCCTGATGGATCATTACCGCAACAATTAAACGACGCTTTACGAATGAGCCTCGAGTTTTACCAACTCTCACGCTGCATACCTTTCCTTGCAAAGGTTAAATCCATACATCAGCGGAAGAAAGTCTGACAGCTTTATTCCCGCGTTTAGAAACGTCACTTGCAACACCTACGTTGCTTACAGTGCGCCTGCGCAAACTTTCCTTTGTTCGATCGACTAGTAATTTGTGCCTTTTGGTGTCAAGAAAGTCGCTAATTAAGTGCAATTAAATGTACAAAATTATAATTAAACTGAGGCGCCACGCCCGAGTTATGTAAGAAGATAATTACTTCAGTGTAACGCAAGGAACAGCTGTTGGTGGAAGATTAAAAAAATAATGACTTACTACCTGCGATGAAAATATTGTGCTTGAATTTGTATTATTTTAATAGATTTTAGATCATTTTGCTAACGGTAGGCGCTCTCGTTACCGGAGGGTAGGGGTAGAAAGATGAACACCTGTAAGGATTCATTAGGAGCACGTTCCAGATCATTAATATAAAGAAAGCACCTTGAAGAAGAAAAGTTCTTTATTGTCTTTCACTTGCTCATTCTTCTACCTATGCCATTTTTACATTTTTTAGGATTTATAGAAACGGCCGAAAGAAAAATGAACTGATGAAACACAGTGACAACACCATTTACCAAAATGATTCGTCGTGATCTATGCTGAGATTCTGATTAAGATTCCGACCCTTATAATTGTTCAATTTGTAGATGTTCTCTCCCTTAGCTTCAGTAGCCCTTCAAGAAGCCATACAGTTATATCTGGAGTACCTTATGCAAATCAGGATCACATTTACCAAACTTAATAATGCTGTCCAGCTCATCGTCGAGAAGGTTGTGGACTTTTTCCTTCGAAATCTCTGCAATGAAGACGTGGGTATTGCAGTTTGGACTTTTAATTTTCTCATTTATTTTGGTTTTATACGGTAATCGGTGTAATGAAAGGCACGCCAGTTCTTCTCTATCTGTTAAGTGTTCGCGCATAGTTGTTCTGCTACGATTCTCGTTTACGAAAACAAATCTATCCATTTTCTGCTTGTCTTTCAGTCTGTTCTTTTCTCCGAAAATCTTGTAAGACGCTCTCCTTCCGCTTTTGTTTATGTTGTCTTCTTTGCCTTCCTGGATTTAGTATATTATATTTCATTCTAAACGTGACCTACTTTACTCGTACCGGCAGTGGCAGCTGTAGTAAGCAGCTGATGGACTTAGCTGTCTCACCGTACCACTAGCTCATATTACTCTCACTCACTCTCTTAACTCTAAATGAAACCGGCCTAAGCGTGTAACAAACGGAACTCTGCGATACCCAGTGCACCTTAGCCATGCATGCTGGGCTCTGTATGGGCGGACATCATTTCCTAGCTATTCATGAGAACGACACGAGGAAGAATTAAATAGGGTACAACAAAAAGATGACCAAATGGAGAGTACAACCTAGGGTCAAGAAGAGGGGGAAAATTGAAAGGGAATTAACAGAGCAAGTATCTGCAAACTCCTCAACAATGAACTGGGAAGTCACCAGTGAGGGAACTTCAATCTGTTCAAATGCTAGACTTTGTGAAGAGAGACTAGGCACCGTAACTGAATATCTCGGGAATACAGAAAGAGGGCACAGTAGATCTACAAAAGTCGCCGTGCAATAGTGACCCTAGAATTGATTCATTGTTACTTTAATCTACTTCAGTATGTCTAGTGATGAATTAAAATCCTTAATATCTAATTTTGGTTGGTTGGGGGTTGGAACTTACAACATTCTGCGTTAAGTAGTAAATTGGAAAAAGAGTGAAAGTGTTTCCAAAACTACTGAGCTCAAATTTATCAACGCCAACTTGTTCTATCTACAGGTAAAATAAAAACACAGGAAATTAATCAAAGACCGATGTTTTCAGTTAGTACAGTATTTTTTTGTAATTAATTTCTCCAGTTTTAATTAAAGTTATTTTCAATTATGTGTTTTAATACTTGATGAAAGATAAGTTCATGACGATTTATGTCCTTAAGACCATTAACACGAGCATATACAAACAAGATGAAAGATACGATCGTATAGAGTTACGTCGGTAATTAATGATGCTAACTGTAAATAGACAAATTAGAAAGTACGCTCTTTGAACAACTCAGACACGCTCGTGTACAAGAAGGATACAGGATAAAAGTATTTGCCTCGAGGGGTATGTATTACGCTGCACAGTCTTCATTATCCCGCTCGGTTAAAATAAGGTCAAGGTCAAACATTAATGGTTGTAATTAAAGTTAATTTACAAGAGGAACTGTGTCCTAGACGCCTAGGAACACGTGTCCTTAGAGGGTGTCTGTGCCTGCTGGGCGCGGTAGATTAAAAGTTATTCGTTATGAGACTAGTTGAAATTAAATTATACGTTACTGGACACTGATATTAACTTTCTAGTTGTATAATAAAACAAAACTGTAAAAGTTCAAACGTAATCAGGTAATAATGAAATGGGCGTGTTTGTATTTTCTGATTGATCGTTCAGAAAGTAATGCTTACGTTTTCAGATTCCAAAAATATCGGCAGAAAATGATTTCTGTAAGCATATAATTTTACAAATAACGTTTTACAAAATATGTCGTACTGTAAGTTTTAGGTCTTGTTTCACAACTGCAGTGTTATTGTATGTAGATTTTACTGTCTAAAGTGGCATACATTACAAAATTTTATGTAGAATTTTAACGTCTCAAGTGCCAGACATTGCAATAATTTATGTAGACCTTTACCGTTTAAAGTGGGAGACATTGCTATATTTTATGTAGACCTTTACCGTTTAAAGTGGGAGACATCGCTATATTTTATGTAGAACTTTACCGTCTAAAGTGGGAGACATTGCTATATTTTATGTAGACCTTTACCGTTTAAAGTGGGAGACATCGCTATATTTTATGTAGAACTTTACTGTCTAAAGTGGGAGACATTGCTATATTTTATATAAATTTTACAATCTAAAGTGGGAGACTAGCAATATTTTTCAATTATTAGTGAATTTCCGTTGGAAAATCTGTTAAGTGTTCGCGCATAGTTGTTCTGCTACGATTCTCGTTTACGAAAACAAATCTATCCATTTTCTGCTTGTCTTCCAGTCTGTTCTTTTCTCCGAAAATCTTTTAAAACGTTCTCCTTCCGCTTTTGTTTAGGTTGTCTTCTTTGCCTTCCTGGATTCACTATATTATATTTCATTCTAAACGTGACCTACTTTACTCGTACCGGCAGAGGCAGCTGTAGTAAGCAGCTGATGGACTTAGCTGTCTCACCGTACCACTAGCTCATATTACTCTCACTCACTCTCTTAACTCTAAATGAAACCGGCCTAAGCGTGTAACAAACGGAAATCTACGATACCCAGTGCACCTTAGCCATGCATGCTGGGTTCTTTATGGGCGGACATCATTTCCTAGCTATTCATGAGAACGACACGAGGAAGAATTAAATAGGGTACAACAAAAAGATGACCAAATGGAGAGTACAACCTAGGGTCAAGAAGAGGGGGAAAATTGAAAGGGAATTAACAGAGCAAGTATCTGCAAACTCCTCAACAATGAACTGGGAAGTCACCAGTGAGGGAACTTCAATCTTGTTCAAATGCTAGACTTTGTGAAGAGAGACTGGGCATCGTAACTGAATATCTCAGGAATACAGAAAGAAGGCACAGTAGATCTACAAAAGTCGCCGTGCAATTGTGACTCTAGAATTCATTCATTGTTACTTTAATTGTTAGACATACTTCATTCAGTATGTCTAGTGATGAATTAAAATCCTTAATATCTAATTTTGGTTGGTTAGGGGTTGGAACTTACAACATTCCGCGTTAATTAGTAAATTGGAAAAAGAGTGAAAGTGTTCCCAAAACTAATGAGCTCAAATTTATCAACGCCAACTTGTTCTATCTACAGGTAAAACAAAAACACAGGAAATTAATCAAAGACCGATGTTTTCAGTTAGTACAGTATTTTTTTGTAATTAATTTCCCCAGTTTTAATTAAAGTTATTTTCAATTATGTGTTTTAATACTTGATGAAAGATAAGTTCATGACGATTTATGTCCTTAAGACCATTAACACGAGCATAAACAAACAAGATGAAAGATACGATCGTATAGAGTTACGTCGGTAATTAATGATGCTAACTGTAAATAGACAAATTAGAAAGTACGCTCTTTGAACAACTCAGACACGCTCGTGTACAAGAAGGATACAGGATAAAAGTATTTGCCTCGAGGGGTATGTATTACGCTGCACAGTCTTCATTATCCCGCTCGGTTAAAATAAGGTCAAGGTCAAACATTAATGGTTGTAATTAAAGTTAATTTACAAGAGGAACTGTGTCCTAGACGCCTAGGAACACGTGTCCTTAGAGGGTGTCTGTGCCTGCTGGGCGCGGTAGATTAAAAGTTATTCGTTATGAGACTAGTTGAAATTAAATTATACGTTACTGGACACTGATATTAACTTTCTAGTTGTATAATAAAACAAAACTGTAAAAGTTCAAACGTAATCAGGTAATAATGAAATGGGCGTGTTTGTATTTTCTGATTGATCGTTCAGAAAGTAATGCTTACGTTTTCAGATTCCAAAAATATCGCCAGAAAATGGTTTCTGTAAGCATATAATTTTACAAATAACGTTTTACAAAATATGTCGTACTGTAAGCTTTAGGTCTTGTTTCACAACTGCAGTGTTATTGTATGTAGATTTTACCGTCTAAAGTGGCATACATTACAAAATTTTATGTAGAATTTTACCGTCTCAAGTGACAGACATTGCAATAATTTATGTAGACCTTTACCGTTTAAAGTGGGAGACATATATTTATGTAGAACTTTATGTAGAACTATATTTTATGTAGAACTTTACCGTCTAAAGTGGGAGACATTGCTATATTTTATGTAGACCTTTACCGTTTAAAGTGGGAGACATCGCTATATTTTATGTAGAACTTTACTGTCTAAAGTGGGAGACATTGCTATATTTTATATAAATTTTACAATCTAAAGTGGGAGACTAGCAATATTTTTCAATTATTAGTGAATTTCCGTTGGAAAATACTTTATTGAAGCGGCCATAATGGTAACATGGTAATTTCAACACGACTGACAATAAGCTGCACAAGCGGTCGAAGGAATTGTTAGGAACTTGTGTAATTTCTTCTAACCGGAGTTCTTTAAAGAATCTTTAATCTTAAAGTGTCTTTAATTCATGTTACTATATTACAACCTTCTTGTATCCGTTCGACCACTTCTACTCGTAATAAAAACCCAAGAATATGTTACACGATTCTAAAGGTTTCCCCGAAATAATGTTCCAAAATCATTTCCGAAAACTCGTGCCCCAATTTATTTAACCCAAAAAGAAAACTGAGAAGAAATATTACGCAAAACTCTTTATCCAGTATACTGCCGGTCCGTTGTTCAGCCAGCATCTCCTGGCTGGAATGTCTTCCTGGAGCACCAGTCACTTCACGACGTACAGTTCGCCCTCAAACGGCCCTCCGTCCCCACCCCAGAATTAACTGACCGCGACCTACTTCTTCCCTAATCTTTTACCTAAACAGCAGTTTCATACTTTTTCTCAGTAACTGTCAATAGTGTTTGGCTGTTCCCTCTTTACAATCTTTAAAACTATTAATTAAAATTATAATTTTAACTTGTAAATAGAAGGGTCAGCTCCGCACCTCGCCTCAGACATAGTTAAGCTGCGCCAGCAACGGAAAGACATACAGGTAATACTACCTTGTTTTAAGAAGAGCAAAGGGTTGTACCACTGACGCAGCTTACATACAGTGTTGTGAACAATATGAAATAATTACAGGTTTTTACTGTGGATGTTTAAATAAACGCCGATCCTAACATTTAGGTAAATGTTTAAGCGGTAGTTTTAATCTACATTTTTGTCCAACATTCCCAGGATGTTTTTTTTAAACAGTGTAAAGAGGAACCATCAATAGAGACATTAGACATAATTATACTAAGTTATATTGTTAGTACTTATTGTAGTTTTCGGGGGAAATTATTTGAAGTGCGGGTGCATATCAGGTCGGCTGCGGGCTAGCGAGGCACTCTTCTGGTTCATAATGGTAAGAACGTAAGAAGTTCTTTAAATTTGGCCGGATTCTTCCTGTTCCCACCTGAGCAAGTTGTGTCTTGTAGTTGTTCCGGCTGTTGTATAATTGTTCTGTAGTGAGTGGTCTGCTGAACAACGATTTTCGACACATAATTTCTCAGAAATCTATTGTTAAAACCAGAGAAAGAACGAACCAATCAGGATGAAGCTACTGTGTACGAGAGATACGATATGGTGCGCTAGCAGTAATGCTTGGGCAGATATAATGATCTAGCGTATATTAAATCGAAGATACGCGAACACTGATAACCAATCAGAAACGAGTATTGTTTGACGGGAGAATTGTGAACTAGGTTCGCAGGCGTAAGCTGTTTGAAAGCCGGGAGAGAAGTTCGGGAATTTAGCGTGCATGTTCTTCGGTGTTAGTAAGCGGAACTGGGTTGGGTAATTCAGTTCGAGTGTTGTTTAGACGACGACATGCTGATAATTTTAAGCAATTATTTTATCGATTTCCCGTCTTAAATTAATTTTATAATTTCGTTATTTCCCACTGCAGCGCTAGTAGTACTGGCACGGATTACTGATACATAACTTTTTGGTGGCCTAGATAGGAGATTGTACTCTGTGAGTTGTACACCGCACGTCGTTACCCTACATAACTTCACCTTACTTAGTTCATGCGTCGATACACTTTCAATATGTACTCAGCGTGCCGTCACGAATCTGTGTGTAGGAGGCGAAGTCGGTTGTAAGATTATAGGCGACGGAAAATATCTAAAAGAAATTGACCGTTAGAAATAGCCTACTTTGTTTTTCTTTGCCTGTAAACTACTGGACTGTAACGCTTGGGCTTATTGTTGTAGTTTTGTCAGTGACAGTCTTTGCGCAACTTCTAAACGTCTATAAATTTCCAAACAATATTGTTCTTTTGGTAAAAAGAACACTCAGTAAGTATTAGCTAAGGAGGCCATAATGGAGGAAGATCACAGAATATCAGCTGTTAATAAAACAGCTGTGTGTTTGCACGCTTAAATTTAATCCGATTTGAATAAAATTTGGCACATAAATCTTTGGCAAATAGCTTGGACAAGTTCAAAATGCGTTTAAAAGTTTCAGAATGGTGGTCATTTCATAACTTTAAAAAATCGTAACTTTTTTGTCTTGTATTTTTGAAAATCCAATACCATCATCGTAATCGGCGGTTAAAAAATGCTTTAATTAGTTTTTTTTAATTTTAAAAACACAATTAAGATATTTAATTCGACAGTGGTCAGGGTTCATTTTGATATTTCCAATGCAATTTGAAAGTTTAAAATGCTAAATGCTGTTTGTGGTGAAATCAAAGTTTCAAAAAACAGAGTAAAAAAATATATTGCTTTTGTAATTTCGCTTCCATCACGTCAGTCGAACAGTTGCGAGTATATTAATTACTATTTCTCGGTGTGAGAGTCAGATTTAGTGTTTTTTCCTGATAGCTTAGAAAAACGAGCTTTATTATTTATAATTTAAAGAATATATTGATTCTATTTAATATATAGCCTACCTACTGTCGCCTTCTCACTCGGCTGTTCTTCCAATAGTAATGGCCGGTATACACGTACAAACATATCATCAGTTTGGCGTGAACACGCCAGGTTTGTCAAGACTGAATTGGATGGCGCGTCACACTATTCAAGTTAGTTCTCAGTTTTCGCTCAGCTATGGAGGAAGAGCTATTGATGTTAGTGACTGTGATTGCAATTGATTAAAGATGTGTAGGCGTCACGAAAATGGTTACTGAAGAGACAGGAATTCTCGCATGTGAATCTAATTCGTGAACTCACAGACGAACCATTAGTTTGGCGTAATTACTTACCTTTGGACACAAGAAACGTATGTAAATTGTTGGATCATCGGTACCACTTCCGGAGCTCATTGACGCTTTTATTTTTGCTCATTCTTTCCCGTACGCTGTGCGACATGAGTTGATTCTTCTTGTAACAAAGTGTTTGTCTACTTGAGGATCAAATTCCTTGCACTTTTTAATTAAAACAGCATAAGCATATTCTTTATGCTTAATTTGCCACAGACAAGGAAAACTGGGGCACAAATAGATGAAATCACAAAAAAAAACTTAACCAGTGCCGTATGTCTTGATATCATTTTCCCACACAAAACAAGAATTACTTGTAAACAATGTGGTACATACGAAACAGACTAAGTGAAGGATAAGTTTGACAAATTAGTCAGCCGCCTGTCTACACGTTCAAACTTGTCAGTCTTGCATGTACACATCAATATATTCCTGGTTTGTCAACTCTCCCTTTGCTCATGCAAAACGTCAAAGCTGCTGTCCACACGTACAGTCTCGCGTGTTCACTTTAAACTGACGATAAGTGTAGACCAGCCTGAACACCCGTATTGTTTGTCTTACCCGTCCGATAGCCGGGCAATGCGAGGTTGGCGTTGTTAATATACGCTAGAAACTCGACAAACCCCAAGAAGTCGTCCAAACGGTTATGGATTTGGAAGATAATCAGCGCGAGTTGACCTTATCACACAGTTCGTTGCTGTGTGATCTGGTCACCCATCCGGTGAAGCATCTGGATTCGTTTTGGTGATTAAGTCCACCAACGCAGTTACAAATATGGCTTCTTACAAACACGCCATGTTGCTAGAAATTTGTTCCAGAACTTCTGTATAATCTGTTCTTTCAAAGGTTCCTCGCTGCGGAACGTCGTGACCGGACCGGTGGCGTGGAACAAAGCGACGCCGTCACTGCAGCTTCTGTTGGGTTCATTAATCACTTTGCATAAAGGATAACATATCCTGAGTCTTGCTTGTGTTTGGCGAAATCACCTGTTCCCGTACAAGCATCACTGCACGACTTAATGTTTCCTTTACAAGTATCAAATACACACAAAGCTACTGGATCTGTAACAGATGTGTTGATCGTGGTTAAGACGCGAGAACTTCAAGTGAACGCCGATCCACTTTTTTCTCGTTTTTAAAAAAAATATTGATCCTTCGTATATTATTACGCTAAGCTTTCGGATCGGTTGTGTACCAAAAATAAGGACCTGCGTTATTGAAACTACATAAATGGGATAGGTTCATCAGACCACCAGGGAACTCTCACACCTCAAAACAAAAATAATGTTGAAAGGGATATTTAAATTATTACTGTAGCCAAGACTAAATAATTAATGACTAAGGCAGTTTTGAAAGTAGAATCGGTAAGAAAATCTAGGCCAGTTCTAATATGTATATGTTATTAAATAAAACACTCTGCTTTTAGTAAACAGTAAATACTGTAGCTGAATTTAGGTATGTAATGTAAAATCCGGTTATAGTAGGTTTCATTTGTAAATATTTCAGTAAGGTACAATGTTAGAATTCAGTTATTAATTTTATAAGTTGTACTTTTAAATACGAAAGTAGAACAAAGACAGGACTGTTGTATTAAATATAAGTATAACTTTATTTTAACAGAAGTTTATATTGACAAGAAATAGTAGGCCTACATGTTTTTTGCAACGATTTTACTTAGGAAGATACGTACTGTAATCTTTATTGAATTAATGTATTATAATAATTAAATGCTTGTTGTATATTATGCTAATATTAAACATTGTTGTATATTGTTCGTTTCTTTTACCCATTAACTGCGGAAGGTCGCCCGGGCCCACTGGTAATTTATATTTATTTAAAATGTCCATACGTAAGTGCAGCGTTTCGGACTAAAATCAATTTTGAACTAGTTCGTTTCCTAACAAAATCCGTTCAACCGTTTCAAAATGGCGGCCATTCCACATCTTACATACATTAGCCTTTAATTTAATGTTTTTAATTAACACAAATTTGAAAATCTCATTTCACATCATTAACATCCGCATAAATTTCATTTAAAATCAATCTTGAAACGTTCACGGCTCTTTTGTAATGTGCTTTTAATATTTAAAGAGTTGATTTTTAAAAAAAAGTATAAGAAAACAGTTTGTGATTTTGTTCCAGTCTTTGGAAATCACGTCAGCGAGACAGCTGCGTTCCGCGATTGTCACTGATATTTTTCGTACGACGAGCAAAATCACCGTCGAAGGGAATCGACATTTAATGTTTCCACCGGCTACCTATGCCTAATAGCAAATGGTATGACGCATGGGTGAACTCGTGTTCATAAAGCGTAACGCTTTTAAATTACCGTAACATTAACCCTTGCAACGCCTATACGAAACAGATGCGTGCAGTCCACTGATAACGCCCTTCAACCCTTACCGAACATCTCAGCCAAGATGGCTGCCGTTGCGATTCCGTTACCGTTACTCGTTCACTTCCTGTGACGTCATCGTTCGACAAACGTTGCACTTTCTTTTTCTATAATAGAGAAATAATTGCGCCATTAGACGAGACCCCAACCCGGCCTGGACCCGAACTTGCGCGCTTTCTAAAAGCAGTTTTAAATGAAAGTGGCATTTCTTCACCTCTTTTGACGCATTTATTGGCGTAACCTATGCGAAGCGATTTGAATGGCTTGAACGACAATGGCTTCCTGGTTACGTTACGCCATTTTGTATTAATTTACGACTGAAAGAAATGAACGGAGAATGGAGGCGAATATCACGTGACAGGACTGGACGGATGTTAAGTTTTAATGTTCTGTCCGTTGCTGCGGGTAACCTTTAGCTTCTCTATTGTGCAGGTTTCGTTGTGGCAGGTACGTGTTGAACTGACGTGTACACGGTAAGACACATTGTGAACGTGCAAAAAGTCTGTTTTAATACATTTCCATTTCTCCAAACAGTTTCTTTCTACTTGCATGAATGAATGTTTAGAGGTTACAAAAACACTTGCGATCTCCGTAAATCTGTTATGTCCCTCTTCCTATGCTCCTTAGACTCCCAGTTACAGTATCTTCTCCAATCCTATTCATGAAATCCAATATTTGGAGAGGATTCAAGATCGGTAAATTCCTCACTTCTAGTTGGTAACTTCCCAAAATACTGACTCTTTTTGTAGCAGTCGCCTCACGGTCTACTAGCAGGTGATAAGGAGTTTTCTTTTCTTTACCGCAGTATCTGCAAGTTGGATATTCTACTTCGTAAAGAAACCCATCAGCAGTCTTATCTTATTTTTGCTAAGGTCGATACTGATCTTGGCTCTGCTGCTATCAAAAGAGCTCCTTGGCCTGCCTTAAATCTCTTTGCTTTCCAGAATTTAGATCTTTTAGTCTCTTCTGCCACGTACGTAAAACAAGTCTGGTGCCATAAGTTGGGTCGATGCCACCTTCCATGCCAGATCATCATCTTTCTCGTTTCCTTTAACCCAGAACCCAGCAGGAGGAGCTGTGCCCTTATTGCTATCGCTCAGGTTATTTAGCTGTTGTTCTTTTTACTGTTCCACTGTTAAAAGTGTGGTGATGTTTTCTTTCGACCTTGAGATTTTACCGTTTTCAGGTTTCCTGTCCCCCAATAAAACAGTGGCTTATATTTGGATGCCAGAACGATTTAATGAAATGTGGATTGTAGGTCTGCTTTGCCAAAATCTCGGAATGATTTTTTCTTTTTTGAAGGTGGGATTAACTTCCTTCAAGTTCACTCGTTTTTTTATCGTCTGTACTTAATGACAGTTAGACTAATGAGGACGAGGGATCAACGTTAACGGTAAGGGAATACCAACGGCAGTAACTGCGGCTCAAACTAAGAACCTTCAGGTGCGCAGTTCAGTGACGCAGTAGACTGACCGATGTTTTAACCACATCGACCACCGAGCCCCATTTTAAGATGAATATAGTGAAACAGAAGCTGTTTCATTACAGAATTCTGTTTCGAAACAGAAGCTTACATTACTGAAAAAAAAACAGCAGTTCAAGAATGTTTTACAGCTGTAATGTATCTGTTTAGCCCAGGTTCATCTCTTTAGCCACTCTCATCTGTTTTTGAATAATCCGTATTCGCATCTTCTGTTTTTCCCAGTGATATTAATTTTGTTTAACTTGTTAACAGTTTTTCAAAAACTTTTTTTGGTAAACACGAAAAGGTTCATTATAGTAATTTGAAAGTTTTAAGCTCTATTTTATGCGGAGCTTAAACTCTGATTATAACAGTGAAATCGGATTTTCAAAAAGTTGAAAAATCGCTTGCAGCACGTCAGCGAGACAGTTGCATGCCGCGATTTGTGTTTGATGCTGCCATTATTGATTGTGTTGATAAAAAACGACTTCATTATCCAGATTATCACATCTTGTTTTACATAATGTAAGAACACAGAAACAAAGTTGTTAACGACAGCCTGGCCTCTTATCCTCTTACACGTAAACTTGTAATTTTATTATTTAAATTGTCGTAATACATAGTTGTTTACAGAAGTGCACAGCTACAGCGGTTATTAGGGTGTCTTAGGAAAGCAATTATTATAAATACTTAATTTGTTAAGGCAACACGACATGCATAATTTTAGTTAAATATTCTTCAGATTATAGGTTTTTCACTGGATAATGAACACCTGTGTTGACGTTCTGGTGTTCGTTATATTTCGTTTCATATCTTACTTCTGACAAACCGAACGTTAAAGTCTTCCGAAAAAGAGGCGCGGTTAGTTCTGTAAAAAGCAGGAATTTTGAGTTTCTTTTGTAGATCAACAGTTGAACTGAAGTAAACTTTGAAGCGTTAAAGTCTTTAAAAATAGAGGAATGGTTGGTTTTGTAAAACGTATAGGAATATTGTTTGAAGTTTTTTTTTGTAGTCAACAGTTAAACTGAAGTGAATGTTCATTTAAGCGCTGAAGTCTCCGGAAAAAATGGGCGTGGTTCTGTAAAACACAAGGGAATTCTTTCGAAGTAAATTTTGCTTTGCCAAATTTGTTTTGTAACACTTAAAAATTCATAATATTTTAAATGAAATATTTAATTAAAATAGAACAAATTGGTGTTAAACACTGTTCAAACAACGGAAGCTGTTATGGTAAAGTTGAGTTTAACAGGATTACAGATATTTGCTATCATATATATTATTTCTCGAGTCAACATACCTTTTTCTCAGCACATACTATTCGTACAGGCATAAATGAGGTATCATTAGACAGATTTTTAACCGGCTTCTGAATTTCAAAACGATTTTGTGCTAAAACTTACTGTTTGTGGAAAATTTTAACATGAAAGACACTTTTAACTGTCACAGGCAAAACGGCATTTTGGATGCGCATGCGCAGCATCACAAATCAAACAATATTTTGTATATTTTACGAAGTTAACTTATTAATCCAATTAAAATGTCTCTTTTCTGCCTAACGTGCTTAGAACAATTCCAATATTTACGTAAAAAGAATCAAACTTGTAGCTCTACTGACAGTCCCCTGTCCTTGACCGGGACAAGCACTTCGAATACCAAACACATGTTTTGGACACCGTTTTTACACAAATATATTTGTGATTTCTGCTCCCATCGTGCATTCATCTAGTGTTAGTACAATAAAAATATCAAAATACAGCTAGAGGTTATCAACCATGACTTTTCAATTAATTATAAGACCTATTACCTATTAAAATTAGAAGTAACTTATTAAAATTGCGTTTGCTATCATTATAAACAAGTCGCAGGGACAAACTCTTCAAAAAGCAAAATTGTATTTACCAAATGCCGTCATTACTCACGGACAATTTTATGTAGTTTTTCAAGGATAACTAAATCAACTAACGTGTTTGTATCCTTAAAAGAAAATGAAATATTCAAAAGGCTGTGTTTACTTAAAACTTTCATAGTGCGACATTTTGCACGGGCCTTCTGGCTTTGAATATATAAAGTAATGTGGTACTGTAGAGCTAGAAGGATGAAATGTATACAAACAGCAAGTTCATCGTTATATTGTAGTATAAACAATTTTAGTTTATGAATGCCTGTCTGGTATAAACTAAACTATACTCGTTTGGTTTGTTGGTAACAACTCGTATAGGTAATTACATGCTTACAGTAGATTAGAAATAATATCGATATAGTGAAATAAAAACCTTCATGGAACAACTTCAGCATCGTGTAACATGTCCTTATTAGGAAGCTAAATTAGATTTATGAAAATTAGAAAGCATAAGGGCAGAGGGGAGTTGCCGTGATGTAAATTTAAAATCCATTATTCGATAATTTATTGTCATTACGGAACCTTTAAAACTTCTCCTTCATGCGTGTAAGTAAACGGAACGTGAATCTTGTTTTTATCCCGCTGGCATATGTTGTTGAAATTTCAAACTTTTTAATCAAAATTAAAAGTTTACTTCTTGTCTTTCGATTTGTTTTCCGGCGAAAAACCGATGTGTTTATCATCGCCGATACTCAGAAAAGGAATAGAAAATAACGAATAAAATAAACAAAATTTTAAGTGTAATAAGAAAACAAACAACAAACTATAATAACAAAAACAAATAAATAAAACAAACAAAATAACAGTTATAGATATATGACTAAAATTAGTTAACAATAATATATCTAAAAACAACAATAAACAGACAAATAAAAGAAATATGACGTACCTAAAACAAAATAACAGAATAAAAACAACTTAAAAATTAAATTAATAAAACAGTAAAAATAAATAATCTTTCCAGGGCTGTAAAGGGGCCCTACCACAACGTTGATATAGCGAAGACAATCAATTTTCATATTTTTGGTGCCCCCCAAAAAACACCCACTTTCGAAATTTTAGTCCGATTTGATTTTCTAAATCGGCAAAAAAATCGGTTTTGGTAATAGCTTAGTGAGTTCAATTAACCAGCAGTATCCGTTTAAAAGTTTCGAAATGGTAATTTTAAATCTTCCAAAAAAATCCTTTGAAATCGAAGAAATATTATTTTGACAGTGGTCAGGGTTCACTTTCTATGGTGAAATCAGAGTTTCGTAAGGAAGGTAAGATAAAATTACTTTTGGAAATTCGCTTCCATTACGTCAGCGAGACGGCTCTTAGTGATTCAGATGTCTGGATCGGAGTTCATGTCACTCGGGGTCTGGGTCTTACAATGATGGCCGCTCCGGTAGCTCGTTTTCCGAAGGAAGTTCACTAAAACCACTATTTTTGTTCCAAGGTTCCAAACTTCTGATCGTTGTCTCCTGATCAAATCTCCAACTTCAGTCCATATTTGGTTCTCGGAAACATTTGTTCACAGAAATAACACTAATCAGAGATGAGAACATCATCTTGAGTGTCGGTTGAAGGGAAGCAAGATTCCTCACTTCAGTGTACTTTCACCGACAACTACCGCAGGCCTTTGTGTTTGTGTGAGGTCAGGTATTATTTTAATTAAGCCTGATGTCATCCATCGAAGACCGTGATCGTGGACGATTCAGGAAGAAGGACGCTTCGTTCTTTCCTACTTATCCTCGGACAAGTGTTGCGCAAATTCTAATTTAAGCCTCTAAACACTGCGCTCGCGCAAGCTGACGTTTGTAATTGTAGTCCGATTCGATTCAAACGGCATGAAAATCGATTTCGGTAATAGCTTGAACAGTACTTTACCCTGCACAATACGTTAAACAGTTTCAAAATGGCGGTAATTTCAAATCTGTATAAATGTATGACGTTTTTGGTCGTACACGTTTGACAAGGCTGATTCCACCATCGTAATCAGCTTTACAAACTGCATAACCCTGAATTTTCGAAGAAATTTGAATTTAACAGCGTCAGGGTTTAATTTTGTATTTCCAATGCTCTTATGTTTGTGATACCAGAATTAAAAGAAGTGCAAGATATGTATTCGTCGTGTCCGAGGTTGGCTGACACCGGTAAGAGTCTGCTACGTCTTTAAACTCGTGGACATCAAAGTCATAGGTTCGAGACTGTAGTTATTGCCGTAAGCTGTACCCTTTTCGCTAACGCCGATCCCCCGTCCTCATTAGTCTGATTGGCGTAAAGTTTTGTACGGAAGTTAAGACGAAAATAGAAAAATAAATTTGGTTAGCACGTTGAAGCCTCCTTGGAAAGTAACACGGTAAATGAAAGAAACATGTGTTAGTTTCAAACATGTTCGCATGTTTAGGTCCTGTTTAGAAATTGTTTTTTTAAAGAAATTGAACAACATTAATCACTGTCACGCATAATACGTGCGTTGTACTTGTGTTATAGACTTCACGCATTCAGACCGAGTCCTCTGTTTTCTCAGCTGTTTACTGAATGGTTAACTTGATAGATGTGCCACTCCTAGATTCTGAGGGCGGTCCTGACTAGTCGGCGATTGTGAAAGGATGTCTTTTATTGAATCAATACGGCTGCGGTTGTACCAAGCAGCGTCGTTGTAGACAAAACTGATTTATGTCGTCTCCGTTTATATATCTTTTATTAAACTCTTTGCTTATGTTTTTTTACACATTTTAAAAAAATATTTTCTATTTTTGATATCAAATTTGAAATGTTCTTGTCACGTGGTAGTGACCGCAATACCGTATGGCCCCCTCTCTCTCTCTCTCTCTCTCTCTCTCTCTCTCTCTCTCTCTCTCTCTCTCTCTCTCTCTCTCTCTCTCTCTCTCTCTCTCTCTCTCTCTCTCTCTCTCTCTCTCTCTCTCTCTCTCTCTCTCTCTCACACACACACACACACACACACACACACACACACACACACACACACACACACACACACACACACACGCTCGCGCGCGCGCAATCTATAAATGTTAAACATTAGAATTCATTTACAGTTTTATCCCAGTTTTTGTACTTACTGTCAATTTAATCATAAAATAAGTTCGTTTTGGTTTTAGCCTAATGTAGAAGTTCAGAACCATTTTCTAAATTTTATAGGCTGTGTAAATGTTATTGTTAGGCGGTTGTTTTCAAACAGTTTCAGTTTTAGGACAGTTTCATATTGGACAATATCAATTATAAATATATTTACTTTTAAAAATAAGACACTTGAATATAGGGCAATATCCATTATAAAATTGATACTTACATTTTAAAATAGGACAATATTACTTAAATACAGGGTAATATCAATTATAAATAGGATATTCACATTTAAAAATGTGACATAGGACATCAATTGAAAATAGGATATCTACATTTTAAAATAAAACAACATTTCTTAAACATACGGCAATATCAATAAAAATAGAATATTTACATTTTAAAATAGGACAGTATTTTTTATTAACGGATAGGAATGTGCGTGCGTGTGTGTGTGTGTGTGTGTGTGTGTGTGTTTTGTGCGCGAGCGATCACTCTAATTTTCGCAATTTTGATCATATTCAATTCAAATTCAAACGCAAGCGCAGTTAGATTATTGAGGACGTGGATCGGCGATAACGGTAAAAGTAAAACTTTCAGCAGTAAATGCGATCTCGAACCTAAAACCTTGAGGTTATTTAGCTACCTTGACCACCGTGTCACTACAGATTTTGGCAACAAGGAAACGTTGTAGCCGCATTTGCAACGTTATTGTTCCATTTACAAAACATATTTAATGAATAATTTCACGCATGTGCTTGTGACGGTGTTGTTAAAGTAGTTCAAAATAGCGGTGTTCGATAAAACAATATAGGATGTACTTTATAAGTAAATTGACCGTTAGGTTCGCAAGCCCCTTCTAAAGCTCGGGTAGGCAACTTAATTAACTGTGACTAATAACACGTTATCTGTATTAGCAGCTGCGCCTCTCTCACGCCAGACCTAGACCGTATCGTAACGGCCGCCTACCGAGTTGCAAATGTTCTTTTGTTACGTTGGCAAACCTGTTTCAGAAAAGTCGTGGTATCGTTCGTAAGTGTTCCATCCTTCCATAAGAAGGAAGTTCTGTTTTGTCCGATCATTTGGAATCGTGCATGACGCGTTTTGCTTTGAACCAATCTCGTCGGACGTTGCCTCTCATTATCCAATAGTTTCCGACCGTACGAGAACTGATTCTTGTGAACTCCGAATATGAATAAACTGTTGGTTTACTAACTGAATTTTTTTCTGTCGTTATTGTCTAAGAACTGGAGAATCAGATTCAATTATTGTTACGTGCTTGTAGATCCTTTGGCCGACTGTGCCCCCACTCACAGTACGTTCCTTTATTTCGAACATTAAAAACTTGTCTTATCTGAATACATATCAATACCCAATATAAACATTAAATTGCGTAAAAATATCAAACTGAGAATATAAAAAAATTGTGAATCTAAAATTAGGCTCAGTTCAAATACAAAATAACATTTTATTCAAGACAGTATGTGATTTAGTTTACAATAAAACATTAAGGTTGAGACTTACTTACAAATTATAATTTTCGCCTTTTTTGGAAATTTTGAAATATTCTCTTTGTAGTGCAATGATGTTGTTACGTCATTTTCATTGACCATTATGGCTTCAGTAAATAACACTGCCCACAGAAATCTTCATATAGTTTTTCACTCTCTTTAGAGTTGAAAGTACAGAAACGAAATGTCGTATATTTGTTGTGGTTGGCAATTCTACTCGAGACGTTTGATAAAATAAACAGTACCATCTATTTAACTGTAGTTAAACTATCTGCCGTAAGATACCAGCTGCAGCGAATGCTCACATATCTCTCATACGGGTTATCATTCTCGTACGTTTATATTCATTGGTTTTTTTTTCTATAGAAACGTTCCTACACTCTGGATATTTGTTGACACTATTTGATGTTTTTCTATCTCATTTCCAGTAGGATCGTTTACTTTTCGATTATCAGTAGAGCCTATTTGCTTAGGGTAGCAAGTAATGTCAGCTGGTGTTATCTCTGCTACTAAGTCGTGTCCAGTTAACAGTGTTTTGTTTTCTGTAGAAGGTTACTTTTACTATTTATTACAAAGTATTCACATTGGAAGAGGGTTTAAAAATGTCAGATAACAGAATTTAACGGCCCATTAAAAGAATGATGGTTAATCGAGACTTTACTGTAATTGTTTTTATTCCTTACTATTGCCTGTGCAGGAAAAAAATTAATGTTTTGTTAAACTGTTGGGTTTTTTTAAAACTCAGTGCAGTATCTTCAAGCATCAGTATGTATACATACTGGAACTATTAAAAAAAAATGTTTTTTTATAAATTTGGTTACAAAATATTATTATGTTTTGACCATATTAATAATAATAAATATTATTATGTTAAAACCATTTCAAAAATTTTCTTCAACAAAATAATCTTTTTTTGTTATCAGTTAAACCTAGTGTTTCCTATATAAGGTCAAATTAAATACAAGCAAGAAAATTAACGGCTTTACTGCTTGCAGTAAAAATATGAAAAATGTTTTTTTGTAAGAAAAACTGAAAAACATTGTTATTGCATACTTCGTACTGACATCCTTTATTAATAGTTTATTATGTGTGAGTTGAATTACAGTATTATTTTCTTTTTCAGAGCCCGTTGACAGTCAGTTCCTTGGAGAGTGATGAAGAACCAGTTGTAAAACAACCAAGGCTCAGTGAAGAAGGCTGGACGGACAAACCCACTTCAGAGGTGTGTACTTCATCTTAATCCTTACTTGAAAACATAAATGTATTTCTGCAGCTTGGTTATTTTGCTAACTAATCTGGAACGGAATTTAATTCATAATACGAATGATGTTGATTGAAAAAAAATGTTTTGGCTTAAGTTTGTAAGCATTTTGGCAGATAATTTCTACAGCTGATAATAGTTTAAAATAATGATTTTACAGGTCTGTCTAAAATGTATCAGATCTTTAGCTGGAAAATGTATATCATTATTAAACAATGTAAAAGGCTTCTAGACCCCTTCAAAAGAGGCCCCTTGCGCGCGCGCACACACACACACACACACACACACTTAGTTCACTAATAGGCCTACTTCTACTACTGAAATCACTTCTACTTCTGGAAAAGTTCTTTTGGAAATGATGTACATCTTTGTTGTCATGTTCTGCAGCTTCGTTTTTCGTTTCCTGGTTGTACCCATACAGCCATGATTCATCCGCAATTATCATTGTGCTTAGAAACTCAGGTTCGGTGTTGTTTAGCAAATCCTGTACAACAGATTCTTTCTGTTTCACTGACAGCAAATTGGGCACAGTTTCCAAGCCACTGTTCAAATCAACATGCAAAAGTGTATATACTGAATCCTTACTGATCCCAACCTCTTTAGTAATCTCCTGTACAGTGAAGCAATGATCTCCCAATACCAGATCGTCCACCCTATTGAAAACAGCTGGTTATCTGAGCTGTTTGTGGTCTCCTAAAACACTGTTCAATCTCCACTGATGTCCGGCCATTTTTGATTTTGAACTCTAACTCGTCTTATTCCCATTGTCTTCAAACACTTGCTTAATTTGTGAAATGTTTTGCTTTGAGAGTCACCAAGATAAAATTTGATGCAGTACCTTTACTTGTTATCGTCATCTTGAGAGGGAATATCCGATGAGCTTGTACTACAGCACCTTACTTAGAGGCCTTACTTATTAGACAAGCTTGCGTAATAAGCTGTCTCCTTCCATTATGGATAATAACGTCCTAGCATCACTACTTTGTACGAGAAAATGTAAGGTCAGATATAAGTTAGTGGGTATTAAACTGTACTTTGTTGGGTTTTCCATTGTATTTTCGCTGTTATGTTTGAATGCATTGACAGTTTTCACAATATTGCAGCCAAATTGATTACTTTAAAACCAGCCAACAGTCCCTGCTTATGCCATCTTATAATCGTTTAGAGTCTTGTGTTGTGAAAAAAATTTTTTTTAACTTTGTATAGAATTTACTTTTAGTTATAAATTATATTTATTTGTATGCCATATTCCCATTTTATTATTCTTTTGTTTAGTTTTACAAATGCAAATTTAATTTACTAAGTCTCAATTTATGTAGGAAAAGCATAAGTTATTTTAAAATGTGATTAATGTGTAATTTAAATGTAATATTCATTTTTATAACATCTTTAAATGAAATGTGAATCGAGTGATTAGTAATTTCATTATATTTGACTTGCCAGTGATGTTTTAAAGGAAGGTATATGCAGTTAAAAGATGTTCATTATAATTGGGAGTAACCCAAACGGCTTTTTGCCTCCTAACTTTGTTACTATCTTTTTTTGATCATATGCAAAAAATATATTTTGAGTACATAATTTGTGCATAGGTACTGTGCTCCATAATTTATCACTTTCTGATACCATGCACTTAGCTTTAGACAAATTGACAGCGAGTACTGTTTGTTTTTGTTTTTTAATTTTCGATATTTTGTTTCTGTTATCACAGATATTGATCACCTGACATTGTTATCTGCCAAACAACAAATCAGTAGATTCAAATAAAAATATAGATTGTTATAAATATCCGATCAAACTTTTCTTCTATGACTAAGAAGTTGTTCTGTTTAATTCAAGATTATAAAATTTAATTTATTTTGCTTCTGTTGCTTTGTGATTCTATCGGGAATTAGTTTTTAGTTTCTTAAGGAATATCAAGTTAGGCTGCAGATGTATGTAATTTTTATACATTTTTTACCGTTATTTAGAGAAAGAATTGAAATGTTGGTTTATTTTCAGGATGTTGTTGATAGCGAGACTGTAATGGAGGTCAGCATGAGCTTGCCTAGCGACATGGTTGGCCCCCAGAACGAGATTGAAGTGTCGAGAACTCAGAGTCATTTCCCAATGCCTTACAAAAGTCCCTTGGTTACTTCGCTTCCGGATTCGACTTCACTGTTGAACAGACCCTTATCCATGCAGCTGCCCTCCAAAGATGATGTAATTAATGGTAACTACCCTTATCATGGTGAACAAGTAGGAATGTTACGAAGACAAAGCGTTCCGCCCGATGCAGTCAGGAAAATGTTATTTGATGAAACCTCTACTTTCACAAGGTAAGTATTGGTTCATTTATTTTGAATGTTACACATTTAATACGCGTTATTTTCTGTATACATACAAAAAACATGTACCTCGAATTTAAAATTTTGATGTAAACATATTACACATACGCTTACGTATAATTATTTCCCCAAAAAATCGTCTTTGAAAATGGCTGTATGTACCGCTTTGTAATACATGATTAAGTGCTCTTTTTAAAACTTGTTTGATGCAAAACATAAAAATGACTTTTGAGTCATATTCTATTTACATACCCACATAGCAAAGAAGTTTAGCAGTGTAAAGAACTGTAAATTTATTGTGAATTATTCAAAACACTATTTTGTTGTAGTCCATAAAAATAAAAAAATATATCTAAATCCTGAAAAATTGTTTTTAATTTTCATCTTAACTAGGTTTATAACTTTGTCAAGATATTTCCAATCTAGCCGCCTCGGTGGCCTACTGATAGCGTACTGGGCTTTCACCCCGAGGACCCGGGTTCAATTCCCAGCCAGGGCTTGGCATTTTCATACGCTATAAATCATCCCATTGTCTGCATTAGCCCAAGTGTCCACAATAGTCGGACGTTAAACACAAAAAAAAAAAAATCAATCTAATATGTCAAAATTAAAGAAGGGGTTACACAAAAATTTGAATTTTTGGAGAGGTCTGATGGTTAGTAAACTCTATTTGTGCTAAAACTGTTATTTCGAATCAGTATCGCTTATAGTTTCTAATCAGTCATTTTATTTATCGAGTAACAGATGCATTACTGGTAGATAAACAGATATGCATACAAATTTATAAGAGTCCTTGGTTTTATCTACAAACTGAAAATTGCGTGGTTTCTTAAAGTTAATTAATAAAGTTTTACTAAAATTTTTGTCATAATTTAGAGGTTCATAAGACAGTCCTGTGTACAAATTTGAAAAAAAATAAATTTACAGTTTAAGAAAACCCCATAGCATTTATCGAGATAATTATACTTAGAGGGTAGATACATTAGTACATATGAGGTATGGTAAAAAAAATACGGTGAACGAATAATTTTTATATTAAGAACTGCTATTCAGTTTGTTTGGACTTCAAGAATTGTCTTCATGCAGATCCTAACTTCATGGCCAAAAATAGTAAATGGAGATGAAAGTTATGTTTATGGCAGTTACCTTGGGATGTAAATTCAGAGTTCACAGAGGGAAACCAGTAATTCCACTCGTCCTAAAAAGGCATGTCACTTGTTTTTTTCAATAATGAGGTGATCGTTGTTCATTCTAGGGGTAGCAGTTCTAAACTTCGAATTTTACAAGAGCATACTGCAGTTGTTTGTGAAACATTGTAGAAAAAAAGAAACCAGAAAAATGGTGTAATGGTTTCCTTCTTCATCACACATGCCATGTCACACATCACTTCTAATCTGCGAATTTTTGGCAGGAAAAAGTGTTCCTTTTTGCCCACATCTGCCTTATCTGTTACAGCACCATGCAACCTCTGGCTGTTCATAAAGTTAAAAATTGTACTTAAAGGAAAATGTTTTGACAACCATTCCTGATATTGAAAGGGTCGCGACGGAGCAGTTGAATGTCCTTCTAAAAAAACGTCCAGAAATTCAAGCTAATAATTTTTTTGTTTGCTACATTAAAAGTATAAAAATACTCATTAAGCATTTTCTTTGTTACAGCTCAGACCGCAGCGCTCCTAACTTTGCAACATATTACTTCAAGCATCTAGACACTGATTCTGAGCAGGACAGAATGATGCCACTCGCAGAAAGGAAACCAGTGGAAGACTCTTCAGAAGAAGAAGACTGGACTTACAGTTGTGATCAAGCCGAAGGTGCTGGTGGTGAATCACCAAACGGCAACGGTGACACGTCAGAATCTGCTTCTTCAGCAGTGCGCAGTATCAAACACGCGCCAACCAGATCAAGCAAAGAAACAATTCAGCAACTTGTAAACCAAGCTGAACAAATGGTCGCTTCGCCGTCACATAAGATTGCCGCTAGAGTATTTGAACCGTTAAGGTTTAATGAGCCTGGATCAAAGAGTAAATTCTACAGAGTTAAAGAATGGATGAAACACTTGAACAGTGCTGATGACGGGAAAATCCAGGTTAGTTGTAAAACAAAAATTTATTAATTTTGACATTGTTATCACGTTTTAGGGCTGTGGTTTAAAAATAGTATTACATTGTATTTTTGTGATGACAGTTAAATTTTGAGTACTTCATTTTCTTTACATGTCTTGTCCTTAAAGAGCATTGATGACCAATAGTTTGACCCAGACACTTTACAGTGCTTCATGAAATAAAGATCTGTGTTGAGGCCAAACCTAAAAAGAATGAGCCTAGTCTGTTGATGATCAGCCAATAGTGGGGAAATACAGTGTTATCATATGCATAAGTAGCGTCGAACAAGCAATATTTAAAATGTACAAATAACCTCATTCACACATCCTTAGTCTATAGCAGATAAGAACCTTGCAACACTTATTTTCTTTGATTAGTTGGTTCAAGGTCACAATGCAAATAGACTTATCTGTCATCGAACTAGATCATTATACATTGTATTGATTATTTTAACCAAAATGTTTCTTTTCTGCCTCTAATCGATTTTATGTTGTATTATAGAGAAGCAACAAACAATACTTTCTATTCTACATTATGTGCCAAAGTATTCTGTTTTGTGGCTTTGGTGATGTAAGAATTTTACTTCGTGTTTTTGTGAACCATGTAAACGAACAAGAACCATCTAAAAGAAGGAACTTAATCATTTTGCAGTTCAAAGAAAGGATTCATTATTTTGAAATATTTTTAACTCCATTCTCTAGAAAAAGAGATCTGTTGAAACCGATAAAAATAGAATAGCTCAGTCAGATTTGCATGATAACATAGCTACCTCAACATGCACATGGTATATAATAAAAAAACATCTGAAACCTGACAATCCTAATTTATATGGTGGTTATAATTAATTATATCAATGAAACTGAAAAATATAATTGCATTGTCAAAAACTTCAACACAAAGGGTTGTTAATTTTGAAATTTGTAATAACTTCAAAACATTGATTTGAAAATATGTAAATAACGTGAATATAGCAAAAGCCAACTTACTACAAGTAAAATCTTTTTAAGGTATTGGGTTAGGAAAAATAATATAAATGACAAGCATCAAGTTAAAGTCTTGTATATTTGAAATTTACAACATTTTTAAGATATGAATTTAAAATCTGATTTGGAATTTCACAAGTTGGATTATTTGTGTCGTAGGGAATTGGAGATAGTTGCGATGCCAGTGGTGAATATACTACTGAAGAAGAAGAAAGGCACTCATCAGGTGACTTCAACACCACTGTAGTCAACTGCCATCAGAGCGCAGAAGTACTTGGTAGCAGTGAGGTCGATGGTAGTGCTGTAATACCTGGCAGATTGTCTCCTTCAAATTTTGTACAAAAAACTCCAGAACACCAGAAGGTACTTGTTTCTTTTATTTTGGAAAAGATTTTCTTTTTAAAAGTAATACAATTTATAATTGAATGTTATTTACTGATCCTTCTCAGTTCTCTAAGGGTAACAACATAATATAATTTTGGTCATTACATTTTCTTTTTCACTATATGAAGGATAAAGAGTGTGTGCGCATGTGCATGTGCATGCACACATGTCTGAGACTAAACTAGATGACTGTGATAAAATATAGTGTCAATATTTTACAGAACAGGTTTGAAATTTTTTTAAAATGTGTTTAATCCCTTATTTATTACTTGGCCAAAATAATTTCATAAAAAAGAAAATCTTAAAATTGATTGTATGGTTTTGATTAGATTTTGTGCAAATTTGTCTGCAAATAATAAAAAGTATGAGTCGCTATATTCTCAGAAAATCCGGTTGGAATTTTTCAGATTTAAGAAAAAACTGAAAATCTATGTTTTGAAAATGGATAATCAGATTTTTTTTTAATGTTTCATATATAAAGATACATAATTGAAGTCTGTGAACCAACTCTTAAATAGAAAAAAAACATGGTTTTGCAGTAAAAAAAGCATATTTTGTTTTATTTATTTAATTTTTTTTATTATCAAAACGTAAATTTCTATGTATTCCAATTTCGGTATACTAGGTAAGGTTATAAATTTTTATATTTGATCAATCTTTGAGAAATGTATGATTTAACAATTTTTGGGAAGCTATTGAATATATGAAAGTTTGTTTATTGTTTATTAAATTAAATAATCAGTCAACAAATTTTTGTAGTCAATGTTTTCCAAAAGTTTCGTAGATTTAGTGAAAACATTTTGTATTTTCCTACAACATATGCAGTAATTTAGAAGTATGTACATATTTTTCAGGTTATAATGAGACCCAAGAAAAGAGAAGCAAACTCCACTAGACCTTGGAGTGTCTCGGGAATAAGTCAGTTAGCGTCTGCTAGCACTCCTCAACTTTCACAGTTTTCGATCTCGGAGTCAGCATTACATCAGTTGGCACAAACCCCAACACACAGGTACTACAGTACTGAAGAAAATGTTTTTTGTATTTATAAATTACTAAATTTGTATTTAAATATGTTTTATTGATGTCAAAATAACTATATGTTATTTATTTTTAAAATTATAGTGTTAAAATGGATACATCAGTCCATGGTACATTGTCATCATCAACAACTGTTGAGGAAACACCAAGCCAAGCCCAAGAAGGCAGTGGTGGAGGTTACAGTTCTAACTCTCTGCGGCGTAGAAAAGTGAAACTGCGCAAACGAAATTTAGTGAGTAGGCTATGTTTTATGAAATAAAATACATAAAATATATCAGTAATCGGTAATATTTAATGTAAATTACTCAAATAAATAAATTTTATAATATTGGTATTTATTTTACATAATGTAGTCAGTTGGTTACAATTTTTGTTGATATTTTTTCTGTATTTTCTTTTATTTTGTTGCCAGTTTTATACGTATCATAATTAAATAAAATATTTACACATTTTAAAAATAATTTTAACTTGAGAAGGTTTATGAACAATATTTTCTTGGGAAGACTTTCTGTAAATACATATTTTAAAATTTTTATTTTTTGTGTTTTTGTTATGTCACAATCTATATAACAGTTTTCAAAGTCAGGGAATTAAGAAGGAAACTAAATATCAACTTAACATCAAATCTAAAATATATTTTCTTTAAAGATTTTATAATTTAATTAACAATAATACTTTCTGATACCTTACTAACGTGTTATATTTCAATTTGTTTAGGGAAGAAAAAGTGAGTCAGGTTCCGACGGCTTATCACCTCATGATCCTCCATCTCCTCACAAAGCAGTTTCTGGCAGAAGACTTCTTAATAATGGATCAGAGTCAGAAGACGAAGGAGGAGATTCAGAAGGAAAGGCAAGATCAGTAAGACGGAAGATCATGTCTCTTCCTGCTTTCAGACTTGGCCCGGATGGAGGAACTGTGACTGTATTCACTGGTGACAAAGTACTTTCTGGTGGGGACAGTTCCTTCTCTGAACAAGCTTGGGATAATTATCAGGTAGGTAAAATGTACTATAACTACACGATCACTTGTACAGTAACTAGATTATCACTTGTCCAATAACTACACAATCACTTTTACAATAACTACATTCTCACTTGCACAATAACTACACTATCACTTTTACAATAACTAAATTCTAACTTGTCCAATAACTACACTCTCACTTTTACAATAACTACATTCTCACTTGCACAATAACTACACTATCACTTTTACAATAACTAAGTTCTAACTTGTCCAATAACTACACTCTTACTTTTACAATAACTATATTCTCACTTGTCCAATAACTACACAATCACTTTTACAATAACTACATTCTCACTTGCACAATAACTACACTATCACTTTTACAATAACTAAATTCTAACTTGTCCAATAACTACAATCTCACTTTAACAATAACTACATTCTCACTTGCACAATAACTACACTATCACTTTTACAATAACTAAATTCTAATTTGTCCAATAACTACACTCTCACTTTTACAATAACTACATTCTCACTTGCACAATAACTACACTATCACTTTTACAATAACTAAATTCTAACTTGTCCAATAACTACACTATCACTTTTACAATAACTACATTCTCACTTGCACAATAACTATACTATCACTTTTACAATAACTGCATTATCTCTTGTACAATAATTATACTATTTATTACTTGAATATGTCTAGATACAAAATCCAAAGAGCAAATAATGCAGAGAAAAACTTCTTTTTCTAGTAAAAAAATTAAATTAAAATCTTGTATCTAGAACTGTTTCGATAGAATTATAATTACTATAAGCACAGGTGAGATTTGTCATTTAGTATAGGTCTGGGTAAGTGTGCCACAAAGTAAAAAAAAATGTAAACACTGTTCTAATTGAAGTGAGATCGATGTTTCTACTCGAATGTTCGGCATTTGGTTTGTGTGTTAAACAGTTTTAACCAAACACATGGATGGATTCTTTTGAAATTTGGTACAAAGGTATCTTTATACAGTCCGAACAAATGTGTGTAAGACTTTTTTCCATTCACATCTGTTTCAAGATAGTGGCCTCTGATTTAACGAAGATGAATGTATAGTTCTGACAAAACGCATTGACTGATTGCTTTCAAATTTGGTATGAAAGTACTTTACATGAAGCCTGACTTGTGTATGTGTATGATGACTGAAATCTGATGTATGTGTAAGATTTTTCCCATTTTCCTCCATTTCAAGATAGCAGCCTCTGGTTTGATGATGTTGAGTGCAGTTGCTGACTGTTTCTTATAATACTGGCTGAACACAGACCTGTCATAATTTTAACCACTTCATGGCAAAAGAGCACAAAATTTCCAATAAAAGTGGTTCAGTAACATTTTTTTCTAAATATTATGGTTACCAGTTAAATTTACAGAAAAAGTTGTCCATGCGCTGCTGTAGAGCGATGGCCAGGCAATTAATTAAAAATATACTGTGAGATCTACTGTTCTTTGAACTACCAGGATAATATTATTTAGTACATTGAAATTAATAAAGCTTAAATAAGGCACAACTGCATCTAAACTTGATAAAATTTGAATGAATGTTGTCTTTTGTTGGTTTGAAAATTGATTTTGGTGTTTGATTCATTCTTTGTATAAAAGACATTCAGTCATTTCCACCTTACTGGTTCTGTCAGAATTTTAACAAATCCCCTTCTTCCTTTCTGTGCAATTCTTGTTTTTATAACATATCTGAGATCAGTTTGGATGTGTTTACTAAAAGAGTTACGGTATTCTAATGCTTTGCTGAGAGAAATAAAGTAGCAACCAACCAAACTATTCTGAAATTCATCTATCTGGTTTTCCAGTAGTATTATCCTCTTCCATGCGTATTTCAATTCTTCTTCTCAATTTCTTAATACTTAACATATTATTTCTAGGAAGTTTTATTCTAAACTGTGTTCAGTATAATTTGATATGGAATTGTCTACAATGTTGAAATGTTGAATATCTTCTTTTTCATTTCAGTTTTGAGAAACATGTTAGCTGTTGTAATAACATTCATTCTAATGGCTTTTTTATGACCTTGTGATTTGTGCCACAAAAAAATCTAATATTTCATTCATAGTCTCATTGATTTAAATTCTTATTCTGTAATGAGTTATTTTTATAAATGTATTTATAAATTGTGTAGTTTTTATAACCAAATTTTAATGGAAATACTGAGCTGTTTTTTAATGTTTCGTAATAAGTATTAAACAAAATATTATATTAAAAAAGATACATAACTTAGTTTTTACTTTTTAGGAAAAGTATATGAGTGAAGCGTACAGCGAAGAGACCGCTGATAATGAAGCAGCCAGACGTTTGTTGGAGTTTGGTGATGACTACCGAAACTTCCTCGACAGTCAGTCAGACTGTGCATCCAGCTTAAGTTTTGGCCGAGGGACTAGTTTCCCCAGGAGACGTAGGCCTGTGGTTAGTATTTTAAATTTTAAAATTACAATTGTAATATGGCTTCTTAAACATACAGTGCAGAAAAAATGTTGTGTTAACTATCTCTCCAAAATTAAAGTTCTAAGGTTAGTCTAGAATATATGTAACAGGAAAATATTTATAAAAACAAGACTGCATTACAAAACAAAACAAAATTAGCTATACAGATTTTGTCCAAAGTATAGATTATCAGTGTTGATATTCAACATTAAGAAATTGTTGGTATATATCAAATTTTAAATAAAGGAAAGCTTTTACAAAAGTCTTTTGGAAAGTAAAGACCATTTAGGTCTGATGAACTATTCAGTTCTCCCCCTCCCACCATTGTCACTATCATGTGTCTGACTTCACACTTGCTAACAGCGAGCCACTGTTGTCGTTTACTGTTTAATTTTGCGATTTTAAAATTAACGATTCTACCATATGTGAGGTTTATAGTGAAATATGCTTTTTTTAATGCGAAAAAGTTTTCCTAAACAAAATTTACAGACAGATAAAGGAGGTTTATGGTAACATTAATGTGCCAGTCAATGGAATGGTGTCATGCCCAATATCCATACAAAAAGCGAAATAGATTCTGAGTGCCAAGAAGGTTAGTTACAGTGTTTTGGGATCAAAAGTGACTTATGGATTACATGCCTAGAGAGGAGACTGTAAATGCAACAATCACTGTCATAGTCTTCACCTACTGTGCCATGACATTCAAAACAAATGGCATGGATTGTTGTCCAGTGGCATTGTGCTTCTTCAAGATAACACCCGTCTGCATGCTGAGTTGATGACAAACACCTTTCACCAGTTTAAGTGGAAGGTTTTTGAACAACTGCTTTATAGCTCAGACGTGGTCCTGAGTGATTATCATCTTTTTCCTAAACTGAAGGATTTTTTGGTTGACACCATTATGGAAGGTACAACGAACTGAAAAAGAGCATTGGTGAATAATTCAATAATTTGGCGGCAACTGTGTATGCAGAAGGCATAGAAGAGCTAGTAAAATGTTACAAAAGATGTTCAGATTTGATTGATGACTATTTAGAAAAATAGCTAAAGTATCAAATATGTTGTAAAGTAAGTTTTGTTTCATTATCTTAGTAAAAAGTGTCTAGAGAAAAAAATATTCTTTACTTTCTGAACAGTCCTCATAAATTTTAATAATAACAGCAAATCTAATGCTAATTTTTATTTATCTTTACTGTAATATGTATTAGAGTATATGTTTTTTTACACATTTAGGACAAATTACATAAGCATTTCTGGGCATGATAATGATCTTGTAAACTCTCTCGTAACTATTACAAGAGTATGCTCACATAATTAAAACCTTATTGATATCATGACTGTAGTATAGCCGTTATTACAGAGTATACATGACACTTGCATGATTGCAAATCACACAAGTTACTCTTGAACTTTTCATAATCTTTGACAGTTGATATGATTAATATAGCAAAATTAGTATTTGAAACTACATTGGACACATTGATAGTAGTCCTTTGAGTGAAGGGCAAGTAGGTGGTCTGAATTTCAAGTAGCAAATTTGTACTAAGCAGGATTGAGTAATACATCAGTAGTGTGGCTATAGTGCAGAACCATTTGGGCACTTCTCAGTTGATTTATTTTGTCATAGGTAGTGTAGTGTTAGGTAAAGGATACTACTGCATGTAAGGATTAAAGATTGTAGAATGTAGGAAGCGCATTTAAGGATATTTCCTTGTTTAAATTTGACATGTATAAAACATGCTAATAAGAAATATTTCTGTTATAAACTGCATTTGTACTTTCATGTACAATGTTTGCTTCAGGGAGCTACCAGAGAAAGTTCTGTTCTGGATAGTGACTCTGATCTGGAAGATTTGCGTTCGCTCGTCCATCAATCACATTCAACTCTAGTCTTTTCAGAGCAAGTATACGCTCGCCATGTGACCAAGGACTTTCCTCAGCTGGTCCGTGAAACTGACATTGTAAGTTTAAAGAATTTTATTTTGTCTTCATAAATTAAATTAAAATCAGTTTTAATGGATAACTTGATTATTAGTATTAGCTTGTACAAATGATTGTTAAAAAAAAATTATGTAACAAAATTTCAATAGTTTAAAAAATAACATTTCAAATTGCTTTAAATGCAGTATATTTTTTTACAGGAGAATATCCTTAGTACATCTAAAGATAACATCCACTGCCTACGAATGCTTGTAGAAGGCATTGAGGACACTGCCAGTCTACTTTCTGCACAAGAATGTCGTGACATAAAGAGTAAGTTATACTTTATTATATTTGTTTAATGATATTTTAACTAAAATTGTGTTGATCGTGTAAACATATAGTTTTCTGTATAACCAGCTTTATTAAAATACTCTTATCTTATCTCCATGATGATAAAGTCCTTTGCAGGCCCTTGGTATTCTTGAATACAGTGCTGTGTTCACTCCAGGCCTCAACCACCTAATTTTACCTTTAACTCTTTAAGAGTACTATGTTTACGGAACCGGACCTGGTTGGTTATGGGAAGTACCATACTGCTTGTTGCTTGGCACTGCCTTGTGTTGATAAGGACATCTTATACAAAGATAACCTTACTCTCAACTGAATAAAACGAAAGCACCAACTGGATATTTTTTATGCAAATATTATAATCTAGATGAAGCGTGTAATACATCATTGAGATGAGAGCAAGCTATGTAATATGCCCTCACAGGTCAAATCTGTGCTGATAGGGTATTCAGGGTGTCAGATGATTATGTTCTAGGATTTTTGACGTTATTGCGATTAAATTTTGTAAATGATTCAAGCCTGCTAAAAATGCGCTTTGGTTTCCCAGTCTTTTGCCCGGGCAACTAACTTTGTGACAATGTGTAACAGGAAATGTAAACTAGTAATACTAAAATTATTTAACTATTCGGAAACAGTTAATCACAGAGTAAATATGCAGTGTAAGTTGTTTTTGAATTTTCAGTCATTTGCTTTCACTAAAACATTATTACAAGCCCAAAAGCAGTAATCTAAAATATAAAAGTGACTCACATAACTTCAAACTTGCTACCATGTGAAAGGAAATAACATGTTTTTAATCACTAAAACCAATTTAAAAAAACTTTTTTTTTTTAATACTGAAGGCCTGACATGGTTGTTAGGTGATAAACCTTTTTAATTAAAGGGATGTCATTGTAATAGCTTTTTCACTACAAGAACAGATAAAACAATATTTATTAACTAATGCCTATTAGAATGTACACACATGAACAGTTTGGTGTAATAAATTATAGAACGCGAACAGTAAGTCGATGTAAGAAATCTAGTATATTTCACACAATTTAAACTGCAATGGCATCAAAATATAGTTCATAAACAAACATCATTAAATTGTAAGTAATATTTTTTTAAAATATTTTCCACTGGTTAATACATTAATTGGATATTAAGGTATATAATAAAAGAAAAATATTCATTAAAACTGTTTGAAAAAAACAATTTACACTGCATAAATACCAATCACAGAGTTATTATTTTTTTGTAATTATAATAAATGCATTTCTGAAGTAATGAAAATTGACTTTTTTCTTTGACAGAATCGCTCTGCTGACGACTGTGGTTTTCCTTTACATTGTTTTGAATTATGACCTATTAAATAGGCAAATTTTGTTTTACCTTGACTGTAACAGCAAAAAATTGGGCTAATGGCTCAGTTTAATAATTGTAGGCCCTGTTTGTTGCTTAACCGCATTATATAACTTTAAAGTAAAACAATAACTAGATTTATATTCTCATTAAATTTCTTTGTTCCAGTGTTCTCCGAATATTTCTTACATTTTTTAACGAATATTTCATATTTCTACATAAAAATGATTTCATAATTTACTTTAAAATGAGTTAAAAGAAAACAGCATCTAGTGTGGTAAACTGAGAAACATTTGCATAGGCTTTCCGTAATATTTATTTTTATTTAAGATTACTCTGACAACAGAAGATACTCTTCAACAAAGTGACAAATTACAGCAAAGAAATAAGACTAATTTACTGTCCAAAGATTGGTTTTTCAGAATGACCATTTTCCCTATCTTTTATCATTTGCCCTCTCCCTCCTGCTTAAGTCACCCACATAATATATATTTTTCCATTGAGGATCTACTATCTTTTATTTCCTAACCTATTTCTCCATTGCTCTTATTTTATTTTCTAATAGAAATTAAAGATAATCTTATAATTGTTCCAACACTATTAATGTTAATAACCCACTTAACCAGAGAATATTTCATATTTGTTTGTCAGTTACAACAGGTAATTTATTTACATAAACAAGTTATTACGACTCACTTATTATGTGTCCCAATGACAGTTTTAAGTTGTTCTGTAAATGTGTTAGTGGATGTGACAAGTTGAATCACCTTGTTCTTTTTATATATATTTGAAGGAAGTAAACTAGAATATGTACATTCTAGTGAAACAGTAAGCATACCTAACCTAACAGTAAGCAGTGAAATAACCTAGGCCTGGTTTCAAACTGTGATTATAGCCCTCATTAGGCTCTTGGTATATGAGCTTATAATATTTTGAGTACAATTTACTACATTAGTACCCATTCTATGATAAGGGCTTGGTCCAATGTACCTAAAGCACTGGTCAGTCTGCTGTGTCTCACAATTGTGCATGTCAAGGTTATTAGTTGCGGGAATACAATTTATCTTAAAACTCCTAGAGTATATTTTTTATAGAACCTTGGTTTTTATAGATTGGATATAATTTAAAATGTCATTTGTAAAGCTGGATTTAATTTTTCTTTCAGCAATATTTTGAAGCTATTTTGTTCTTACAAACATGTTCAATTTAAGCTGAACTTTTAAATAGTCACTTTTTTTATTAAAGTCAATTCTTTCTCTATAAACTGATTTTCCAATTGTGCTTCGGTTTAAATACTAGCAAAAATTTCTTATGTACGTTTTACAGTACCATAGGCCTTCTTTTATCCAAGCTTATGGGGAATAAGGTTTTAATTGAGCCGAGTGTTGTATTTTTTCTTATGTTTTTTTGCATAAGTTTTCTTATCACTGACACATTTTCCATATTTGAGTTATTTTGCATGATTTTAATGCACAAATTAAATAAATATTTAATATTTAAACACATATACCTAAATATAGTTATAAAACTAATGTATCAATAATTTTTCTACTTATTATTACCTACTAATTGTTAAAAATTGATTTTTTAATTTGGTAACAATTTTTATAATGTCATATGTCATTTTTTTATTCCTCCCATCAGTGATGCTCATCTGTTTTTGAAAATATGGGAAATAAACTTTCTTATCAAAAACATAGTTACTCTTAATTTAGAGAAAAATATGCAGTTATAGAGAATTTTTTAGACTACTGTATCAAATTTTTAAATGTTTTAAAATTTAAGAAAATTTAATAAAAAAACATTTTTGATAGTTATGTTCAACACTACCCAAGTGTCAACGTGGATTGGCTGTTGTCTTGGCAAATTAGTTTTTCAGGTTAGGTTACATAAATAATATTTTCATTTAAAAAAATCGTTATCTTACTGTATTTAATTTGAAAATGCAGTTGTTCTCTAATCAAACTTTATTGTCTAATTAAAATTGTATTAGCAGAGCTGGCATGTGTAGTAACAATTTACTTTAGTTTTAAAATGCTGGTACATAATTTTTAAAATGCAGTGTAGGCCTCTACATGTACATATTTCTAAAACACAACAATTTAACAAACAAGAACAAATTTAAATATGCATTGTTAAAATCATTAATTCAAATGCACAATGTATTAATGTGTTTACAATGTTTTAATTTTAAATTTGTTTCTAAATTTGTATTTTTTTCATAGTTATGGTTCTGAAAAAATTAAACAAATAGCAAGTAAAATGATTTAACCTCTCTGGTATTGGGTCATTGATTCTAACAGTTCATACAAAAGTTAATTCACTTTTCAAACATTGTTTAAATTCAGGGTTTAGTTCATAGGCTGTTTAAATTTGTATTAAATATAACTTTGGTAATTACTGTTGAAGTCAAAAGAAAAATTAATGTTACAGTGTATTGCAACTCCACCTGTACTAAAGCAAAAAGCAAGTTGCAAACTTTAACTGCAAAGATTAGTTGTTTTTTTTTAATCATTTTGTTACCTCAACATTTCTTTTGTTAAACTCTTGCCAATAAATAAGGTTTCTTGCTATTGTGCAATAGAGTAATGATCGCCTCCAACAAGTCGGCTCCGCCTCTACAATAGTGGGTTTATACTTCCGTTTCAATAACTGTAATAGACCTTTGTTTTATTATACATAGAACCAAAATCCATTTACAATTGATAATTAATTATTTTTTCTTTTGACAAGAAGTACAAAATGACTTCACTAGTTTTAAAAGACAGGAATAATAATATGCAGCTAAGACGTAATATTAACATATTGTTTTAATTTTGTATGAAGTATATATAAAAGACTATTAGGTGTCAGTTAGGTTTTGCAAAATAGTCAATATTAGCTGTGATATACAAAATATTCTATTTTTCCATATGAGAATATTTTAAGGAAATCTTTTCATAGTGCAGTATTTCAAAACAAAAATATGTAGCCTATAGCCTACTTGTGTGAAAAACCTTGTGCAAAAAATACAAAATTTTCATTTGTGAAAAATTGAACTGTAGAACTATATTTATTCAGATATTTTTATTACCATAGGCTATACTAAAATTTTTAAAAAATTGCTTCTTTTAACCATTTTACTGGGCCACAAATTAAGATTACATTTAATTAATTTGATGTATTGAAATGTCATTAAAACCTCTGATTTATTCTACTTGAGTTAGAGTATTTGGTTGGTATCACAGATTTCTATTATTAACAAAAATAAAATTTAACTCCTATTTTTAACATTGTTAAAAAAAATCTATAGTTACTATTTTTTTACTAATGTTTTCAGTTTGTAATTTTATAAATTTCTACTTAGTCTGAATTGCCTTGATATTAAAATGAATTTACTAATTTTATTTTTATTTTATTATTTCATTTTATATTCAGTTTGAAAGATTTACCACAGTTTTTTATTTAGTGCTAAAACCAAGAATTATAAAATTTGAAGGGTACAAAAATGTATCAAAGACCCAACTATTACTGGCTGTCCTTGAATCAGGAAATATGATTTGGAGAGATAAAGAGAAGATTTTGGAAAATGCAGTCTAAACTCTGAAAGGGCTGATACTTTCTAAATATTATATGATATAGATAGTGGATGTAAAAGTCAAATATTATTTTAACTAGGTAACACTAAGTTTAGGATTTTATTACGGAAACCATGAGTTGAAATAGGTAGTAGTATTCCAATTACAATTTTTTTTTATAGGAACTCAGTTACTGTACTTCAGAAATAATGTAGATATATACAAAATTTAAGCAAAATATTTTTGAGGTGGGAAGAAAACCAAAGTCAAAATGTATTTAAAAAAAAAAAAAAATCCGGCTCTGTAGATCTTGAAAACAAATATATCTACTAAAAATAATTTACAAAAACTTTTGTGTCAAAATGTTCTATAGAAAATAAGAATTGTAATTATTTAAAAGCCAGTTAGGTTATATAAGCACAATTTTATTAGTCAAAAATATATGACTGCTAACAACTCAGTTTTAGTTATTAGAGTTTTCTATATAATTACATTATACAGTAATGGGTAATGAAACTTTTTTTGCAATAAAAATTAAAGAAGCAATTAAGCATAATTAAAGAGATTAAGCTGTTATCTGCATTAAGTGCAAAATTTAACACATTAGTTATAACAGTAGTAGTTAGCAATATGTTGAAAATTTATCAGTTTGTTTTAAAAGGCAATAAATAGTACAACTTGTAATATTTTTTTCTGTAAGCCAAGGTTTAAATTTTGAAAATATAAACCTGTGATTAGTGTGTAAGCCAATGTATTAACCTTGAGTATTTTAGACTCAATGTTATTATATATTTAAAAGAACAATTATAATGATTCTTGTAAAATGCTTGTGAGAAAAAATCACGTAGGATAGTTTTGCAGTCATGTTGATAGAGAACAGATTTGATAGCCATTGCATTCTCTCCACAGGTAGGGTAGTTGTTTTGAATGTAGATTACTACCAATAAATAATCCACACAGCTGATTATTACGTCAGCCGTTGAAGGTCGTTTGACGTCACGAACACCTGGCGTTGAGTACCTCAGTCTTCCACTAGCTTGCGAAGCGCTACAGTCAGTCCCGCGTTATATTTAGTAATGTGCTTCATTTCGTGAATTTGTTTAGAAAGCGATAGTGTTTGTTGTGATTGTATTTTTCTATTTTGTTTGGATATTAACCTTATGGAGTCTGTTGAAAGTGATAAAGGTAAATGCTTCAATATTGATGTTTATTTCTTTTGTTTCCTTAATGTTATTGTAGGAAATCTACATGGTACATTGGCAGTGTTGGAACACAACCCTCAATCTCCATTACGCATGACTAAACATGATAGTAATCCCCCTTCCCTTCACTTTCATTTGCTAAACTTTTAAACCAAAATAAAACTTGAACCCAACTGTTCTTTAACGTAGAAAAGCAAAATATGTATATTTTGTTGTTAAATTTAACTAATTATCAAACCATGAATTAACATTTTTTAGTGTTATATAAATTTTTAATTAAGATAAGTATTTTAAGAAACAAAAAAAAAATAGATGATATTGTATACAAGTAAACAAGAGCTGTGATTGGTTAGTTAATTTTTCCTACACAAGCTTTCTGTAATCATTTAAAAAATATTTTGCATAGGCCTATCAGAAAAGACAGACACTGAAATAATGTAAGCTTTTGTTACTTTAATATTATTGTATTTTTTTTTTTTTAACGTCCGATTATTGTGCACACTTGGGCTAATGCAATCGTAATGTAGGTCTGCTAGGACAGTTCAATAGAGCATGACTGAATCCCATTTGGCCTACACTGATTAGTTAAGAACTAAGTTATGTCTAGTTTTAAAACATTGATAGTTTACATAATGTACAGGTTGGCTAACTGAAGAAACCAAATAGGCTAATAATTAGTTAAATCAAATTTATTAATTTGAGATATATTGTTTGTAAATACTGGCTTGTATCAGATTAATCTTTTTTGTAAGTCTTAACAAGAAGTAAATACAGTTTGATCTTTGAAGTAACCCTTAAAAAATGGAACCTTCTGTGTAAATAAAAAGTATTTGGGTAAAGGTAAGCTATTTGGAGCCAATCTGATTCCCCTTATTTCAACAATAATGATGTAGTCTACAAAAATATTTGGAGCTTTTTTTCTTATTCGGCCTACTTTAAATGTATTAAATAAATTTAAGTTGGTAGCAATGATTTTCAACAGTATATAAACTGAGCAATTAGCCTTAGTTAATTCTTCCCTAATTGTGTTGAAATGGACTGTTAGAACCTTAATAGGAACTACAAAATAGCCTATTAATGTAAACTAGTAAATAGAGTTCCTGAATTTTAGGCTCCTGTACTTTTCTAGGCTATCTAGTAATACATAACAGTAAGTAATGAGTCTTGATCATAGCTTACAATTAGGCCTACATCATTGCCTGTTCTGTAACTTATGCATTGTGCTTCATGTTATGCATGCCAAATGAGAATAAACAACCTTCATTCTAATGTTCCAGTAACAGTTGGTTAATAAATTTGTAAAAATTGCAGAAATAGAGTTTTACTGGTCCACTTTGTGATAATTCATTATGAAAATATAAACAGAATGTAATGTTATTTTTACTGAATAATGAATTTCTCTAAACTATCTTCAATTTTATTTCATTTTAAATTACAAAGTAAACTTTTAAATGCCAGTAGGCACCCCCTATTATGCATTGTAACAATGACTTCGGATTTTTTTTAAATGTAAAAAAAATATTTTGGAAATTTTGCTTTCATTGCTTTATTAAGTTACTTTAAAATAAAGATTTTTGGAAGTGGTATCTATAATGAAATCTTATCTTCTTGTAATCAAGATTTTCTTATGAAGTAAGTATCTATAATCAAATCTTATCTTCTTGTAATCAAGGATGTGGTGAGGCTTGAAATACATCTTATGCACAAGTGCTTTGGCCTAATTTTATTCTTTATTATACATGGTTTTTATCATAAAATTTGTTATTAGCGTATTTGTTTGACCTTATAGTTACTTACAAAAACTAAATTATGGTAAAATACTCATTATTTTCTGCTAGTGCTGTCTTCGATTTCCTAAAAGTGATACCCTGGATAGGCTTCAGACTAAAAATGTAGGCCATATTGTTTTTTTTTCACAGTTGCTAGAGTTGTAAAATAAACCTTACGACGTAGGCTAAACAAATCATATCAATTTCTTTAGGTTGAATAGAATTAAAAGTACCAGTAATGGTAAAAATTGAAAATGACTAATTATTATTGACCATCAAGACTGCACGTACAGTGATAAAAATGCAGTTTAGGTACTTTCGTCAGTTTTCGTATTTTTTTAACTGAAACGTTTTTTGGGAAGTACAAAAAGTGAAAATTAAGGTGCCAAACATAACTTTAAAATGACTACCGTGCGAAAGTGAAATACGTGTTTATAACGGCGAAAACGATAAATTTCATGTGTTGTTAATACATATATTTTTTCTTTTTTAAAAAAAACCCAACGACTCGGCTGTTAACGTGTTTAAATACGTCGACGAAATTAAGCGCGCCAGTTGTGCAACGAAACTGTAACGTTTCTCTGTTAGTTACAATTATTGCCGCATTTAGAACACGAATTCGATTGTTTGATGATGCCGTGATTAATAAGAAATTCAACAACACTACCGTAATTGCAACTTCATTTGACAAAGATAGGCAAAATGCAAAATTCACAATTGACGGCAGCCATTTTTTCCAACGATGTTTTCACAAGAACTTTCACGATAATAACTGATTTATTATAATGTCCTTATTAATCTAGTGCAATAAATTTATCTTACGAAATAAACACAAGCAAATCCATGTAAAGTGAACATGCAAAGTAAACATCATGATATCAGAATATAGGTTAGAAATACAGGTTAGTAATAATAAATAGCTAAAAAAAAGAATTTCTTTTGCATTTACCGTATTGTCATCCGCGCGAAAAAATCAGTAAATAATGATTTTCACGAAAGTCCCTAAAGTGCATTATTAGGGACTGTAAGTAATCTAAATCAGATTGTAGAAAATTCTTTGTTTAGAATTTAAAGGGAAAGTTTGTAGGCTAATTACTTATTCATCAAGAATTGTTGGCCTCAACTATCAGATTCAGTGAACTGAGGTTTTATTATCCACTCGCGAAACTTTCACGATCTCTAAATACAGTACGTGTGTGTTTATCTACATGCTACATGCTACATGCAACACTGCGGTGGTCCGCTCTGTTGGTTCAGAACAAAAGACGTTAATCGCGGTTCGGTCTTATCCTCGTATTAATTGTTGTTACGAAATTTAGTCACTGTAGAAGTATCGAGGATCAGTAAACACTGTTGTGAGTTTCTTGTCCTTCTATTGGTTGCAAAAGTCTAAGCTGTTGCCAAAACCGATTTCAATTTTGCTAAGTTTGAATCAAATTTCTTAAAATTTGCGAACGCCTTATCTTTGTGTTAACATAACTGTATGGGGGTGGGTTGAAATAAATTATTTAAAAAAATTGTTATTGGTGCTGTGACACTTTTTTCTTTGCTCCTTCCCCTTCCAATAACTACTTATTTAAATTGTGTGTGAAACACCTACAATAGACGGTGTGTGTGTGTTGGCCTTTGAGACTTAGGCAACCTGCCATCTGCCCACAAGTGTTAGACTAGTTGGTGAATCACGCTTGACATAAATGACAACATAAATAGGGTTTTGTTAATATTTTTGTCAGTTGTTAATATGAGCGCCGATCCAGACCTCAAGCTCTCTTTTTAAGGGTCGTTCAAATTCGTTTTTATACTGTATATCCTAATTTGTGATTGCGCGGTGTATGTGTGTAGAATCCGTTAATCTTTTTCAAAATGGCGGCGTTAAAAATTCTTAAAAAAATGTTTTTATCGTGAATTATTTGAAAACCTGATATCACGTACGTAGGTGAATTTATGAATCATTAAACTATTCATAAATTAGCATTTTTTTAAATCGGTTAGCAAAATTTTCGGTTATGTTGGTAAGTGTAACATTTTAAAATATCAGTGGGAAATTGTTACTTCATATTCGTTTCCGTGACGTTAGCGAGACAGCTGATATTGCAATTCGTTTCCGTGACGTTAGCGAAACAGCTGATTATTGCAATTCGTACCCGTAACGTTAGGGAGACAGCTGATCATTTTGATCAAGTTAACGTGTTTCATTATCGTGTCGTTATATGATTATAGCCAGCTTTTTCTTTTTGTGTTACCCATTACATTGTTGGAAGATGTTTTAGAGGTAATAAGTATTATTTTTTGATGTACGTAGTTGACATTTTGCATCACACCGTTATTTCTTTTTGCTACAAAACACTTTCACTTGCTACAGGTAGTTTTGATAAGGCTACCTGACATTTGAGAAGTGTTGCACAATGGTTATTACGCTAAATATGGTAATGTGGAGTGTCCATAATGGAATTTGATGGAGTGACACAATGGTGAAAGCAAACAGTATGTTTCCAATTGTAATAAACTGCGCCAAGATTTATTGTTCTTTGTCAGTCACGTTCAACCCAGATTGGTTTATGTTGTACACATGTCTGATAATAGTGTCAACACAAAGATGAGTTCTGTAAACTGACCCTTCCTCGAACAATCAATTACAGTGGAAAAATAATTTTATTGGTTTTTATACTATTAATATGTCAGACTTTCATTTCACATAGATTAGATAAGAACCAGAGTAAGGGGTTGTACAACTCCAGGCACTGCTAACCACGGACCTATTGCGCAATTAAACCTCTTAAGTACTAATTCAGTAGATTGGCGCCCCTAAGAAGTCCCATCGATCTACTGACTAGCTCACCCTGCTGGAGTTCTCAAAGGTCCTGGAAACCAAAAACCCTTAACCTCTTGCAACAAGAGCTTCACAATCTCAAAATTTGTCATGGAAGTTTCCTCCTCTACTGCATAATTTACACACGGTTTCTCTGTCACACACATGAGCCACCTCGGTGGCCGCCTAGTTGATAGCGTGCTTGGCTTTCACCCCGGGACCCGGTTCGATTCCCGGCCAGGGCTTGGCATTTTCATACGTTATAAATCATCCCATCGTCTGCATTAGCCCAAGTGTGCACAATAGTCGGACGTTAAACACAAAAAAAAATCTGTGGTACATATATGTTCATGCGCACCCTCAGACCACAGCACTCTGTAATGAGCTCCATGATTTTCCTGAGTTGTACTCTGCCCAAGATGTCTGCCGCCCCTCCCAAGTCATCCGTGAGGAACAATTCTTAAGAGGCGCTAGCTATGGGAATGCCAATTGAGGTTAATGTCATCTTGCATGAAGTTGCTTGTTATTGATAACAGACCCGGCAAACGACAGAGCGATCCAGAAAACCTGAAAACGAGTCCGAATAACTCAAATGCAGATCCCAGTTCAACCAGTCGGTGTGCATCCACATTACCATCAAACCCCCCAGACTCGGTGAAGTGTAACGCCGTCATTATCAGCATTAAAATCTTCATGTACTGACTGATTTAATCTAGTCGTTTATATTCAGTACGTCTTACCAATTGCATTTCAAAGGACTTTTGGCTAGCATTGTCTTATAAATTCCTGACGAATTGGATTTTTAGGAAATTTCTGTTTTTTTCGCCAGACGTTTTTTGGCAAAACGTCATACCATGTATTAAATATGTAGATACCGAATTTTATCGAAACCTACAGTTTTAGTCTCCAGACATAAATGCAACCACTTTTTGTTTTTAACGAGAATGTCATCAATTCTCAAAATGAAATTTCCTTACAAAATGACACTTTATATGAATGGACTTTGTTCGATCGTATATTTCTGAAGTTTAATATTTTAACCCAAAATTACAATTATGAAGAAAATATATTTTACAAATCAGGCAAACATAGGAACAGACTGTTTAAGTCTGTTGAGTTGTAATTTTGTTTACTTCTGTTGAAAGTACCCTCATGTGTTCTAAACTGGGGATTGTCTAAATCAATACCAATTAGAGGGAATCATTGATGTCAAGAAGATCGAGTGCTAGGAGACTTTGTTAGTCGGCAATAATTCCCCGTTTCTACGTTTCTTTTTTTCTCGAGCTTCTGGAGTTCGAAATCATTACTACGAGAATTAGACCTGAAAATTATAGTGTATTTGATCGTTAGTGGACAAGTCGCTGCTCACAGTGGTAATAAGTAATAGTGACAGTCCATGCTTGATTATCAATGTTGTATTGACGAAGATTCCCGGAATGGTTTTGTGATAGCGGGACCGCTGGATACGTCCTACGTGAAGTCCGTTGTGCTAAACCCGTCCTGTGTCTAAAACAAAATAGGAATTGCTACTTCATTTCTCTGTTTATATACGAGAATAAACAATAAATTTTCAAAAATATAAAGAGTATGTGGTTTTAAAAGAAATATATTTTGAGATTGTGATGGATGTATCAGTGTTTGTCTCTATAGAGTTCAAAAAAATGGTTTTGACGTGGATTAAAGTAGTTAGTGATGCAAAATTGAAACAAGCCTAAAAGCAATTTACGGTTCGATAAGTACAGTTTGTTTCCCAATAAACCCAAACCGCGTTGGGGATTCTGTATTTTTCGATTTACTTCATCCCCATAAAAGCTTAACTTACTGATCACTGTTAAACCATTATTTAATTAAAAATAATATAATTATGCTGCATTTACCTTTTTTTGTAGAAAATTATAATTTATTGTAAATCTATTCGTGACATTCTTACCTTTATAAATGTAATTATATTTAACTTTGGGCATGATTGAATATAAAGGATAATAATTTTTATGACAGTGAGCGCTTGCTGCTGGTGACATCTTGCGGCAAAGTGTTCAACTACAGTTAAATAGGTAAACGTACTGTATATTTCCTTAAACATCTCGCAGCGTTCCTAGCGGCAGATAGTCCAGTTACTTCGACTTTAGGTGCTAATATCGAGGACACTTTGTACAATGGTGGTTGTACTTCTAGGTCATTTATATTCAATGACGATTGAACCTTAAGGAAATCATAAAGCACATTTTTACCTGATCTGTGTTCGAACTTGAAGGTATGATAATAAATCGAGGAAATTTTTATTTATAAAATATCGTTTAGAGGAATTACAAGATGTTTTAAGCATATCGCGTTTGAAAGTTTGAGAAAAGAACGTAAGCTGTTTAGAAACAAATTTGTGAAGTGATCTTTGTCGCCAGTAAAAGAATGTACGTTCATTATGAGATGAACCATTAAATTGAGATGAGCTGACTCCCTTCAGGCATTTTTTCTTCACAGTCTGATAACGTCATCCGTGCTGTTCAGATTTTATCTACATTTCTAAAAACATTTCTCGTAAACAAACGTTTCACAAACGAAAAAGTGTGTGATCAAATATATTATGAAACCAGTTGATTCATTAAACTTCTAATGCATATTTTATGTTTAAACAAATATAATATTCCTGGGAATATTTACTCTGCATTAAATGTTTTTTACTACGACAGTAGCGCATTTAACCGCCGACACACGCCTGTTTGCTTTCCGGTTCCGTTCCTAATCTGCGCGGAACTGTTCATCACATAATTATTTGACTGTAATAATCATATGTTGATAATCTTAAAAGTAAAAAAACCTTAATCTTGCTACCTTAAGTTTTGTAGGCCCTAACTTTACCTTTTAAAAAGAAAGTAGACTTTCTACGCAAACCAAATAGAGATACAAAGAGCGGTTACTATATTTGGGCAGTGGGCCAGAACTTGATTTGACAAGAACCTTCCTCGCAGTGTGTGGACCTACGCGTGCTTGCGTGCAAGTCCTGTTTTCTGGTTTCATCCAACTCGCAAGGTTTTGAAACCCGTCGCTGTTTTAGTAGGCTAACGTAACACTGTCAGGCAGGTGCAAGTTTTCTTTAAGCTTTAACGTCCCTTCTCTTGGGTTTGCAAAATTATCCAGTTAAAGAGTTGTCTTAACAGGTTCGCAGCAGTATAACAGAAGTCGTTTTACAGTTTGCAAGGTCTTTACTTTCCTTCGTAATTATTTAGATCGGTAGTTCTTCCTAGAATCCATCAAGCAGTTGCGTGCTTTCGTGCAGCGACTGTCTGTGACTTAACATCCAGCGCCTGAAGATTATAATATATAACTTGTCAGTTTTATGTCTTCGAGCCGAGGTAAATAAACGCTTATATTTGCAATTAACAAAAGTGATAGGAAACGGATAAAAAATTAGGTGATTGACCAGTTACGTCCCTTCTGTTTTAGTAGAATATTTGCCCGTCTATGTTTTCCACATAAGTAGACACAACTAATGACCGTGTTCGATGAAATATGTATGTTGTAGGTCTGATTTTTGACCCATATCTATCTGAAGACTATTTTTTTTAAATCTTTTTTTTCAAAACGCTGTTAAAAATGGATTTTTTTAATTGATTAGACCTGACGAGTTTGATAAAATGTTGCTTAAACTACATTTGAGCAAAATCGCATCGTTGGTTAGCAACACAAAACTGCAGGACTCCGTTGCCGACAATAATTATTACTGTAATACCTCAGAGCTATTATGGTCTCCGGATATTCGATTTCCTTTTCTCACTACAATTATTAGATCCGTAGCATGCGGAGTCATGATCGCTTGGTTCCGGCCGTTTTGTACCGCCTGAACCCTCGGCTCTGCACGACTGTCATTCGTTTGGGCAAGTAGCTGCGTGTTCACGGCCTGTCCTGAGGCAGGCTCCTTATTACGGTTAAGTATTTTTTATGCAGTGAATAAAATTGGTCACCCTACGCCTAGAATAGGTTTTATTTCATTTATTGATCGTTTTATCGTCTGTTAAACATTAATTTTTACAGTCATTTTGAAAAATAAAACGTATAATGCTTTAGGGCTGGTTGGGATGTTGGACTTTGTACGTCGTGATGCTTGGAACATGTTTATATTGATGTATAATAGTATATTTTGCGCGTCGCGAGTCTCGTATTAATTTAATATAAGCTATTGCAATTAAAATTTTCCTGTTTCCGTCCGGGATCAAACCGGGTACCTGGTGCATGTGAGGTGCACGTCATAACAACTACACTGCCGAACTACGAAGGAGTTTGACCTATGTAAAATATTTCAAATGAATCGCTAATTTAATTTTGGAAGTTGTATTAAAAGATCAATTTTATATTAATTCGTAAAAATCAGCTGATTTCATCTAACAGCTGATAGGTTATAATAACTTTTAGGTTGTTGTTAAAAAACTAGCTATGTCGAGTTTTCGACAAATTACCCTAATTAGAATGAAAAGGAAGAAGAAAACAATAACAGCATTTTTTCCAAAATAAAGGCATCTGCAGAGCACATACACGGGACCCTCGTGTGCACTTGGAACCCCCAATGTTGGCCTTTTGTTGGGATCATGTGTGTGTTTAGGGATGTTCCCATACTTCCGATACTAATTGGTATCGATATTTTTCTTTCGATTCTGGCAATATCGGTATCGATATAGGTGTTTCGATAATATCGAAGGTCGATAACGAGCATATCCTATGATGAAATAAATTATTGCTTATAATAATAACAAAAAAATGCGTATTTAATTGTGTAATAATTTTCACGAATTGGGATCACGCTATAGTTACCTACATTACTGGTATTTTATACATTTTGTATTTGTATATTGTATTAATTACGTGAATTTAGTTTTCTCTCATTAGTAAAGTGAAATTTTCAAGTATTAGGTTCACAGTTGGTTAAAACTCTTTAATTATTTTAATGTATTTAATTAATAACATTTAATTTATGTATTAATTATTGTAAAGTGTATATATATATATATATATATATATATATATATATATATATATATATATATATACATATAGTTTTTCCGCATGGATAAAATGTAATTTTTACGAATTTTAGGTTAAAATTCTGAAACTCCAGTACTTTAACAAGTTTTTCTTATAAAACATCGCTGTTGTCAACTGATATTATAATAACACTTTTAATAATTATTAGTGTAAATATTTTATTAAAACAAGTTTATCGATATTTTTTCCAATATTGTATCCATACCAAATGTATCGAATGCGATGTCGGAACATCTCCTGTGCATGTTACAGTTGCGTGTCACCGGGTAAACGGATACCTCTGTATAGAACAACGGAAGCAGATTGTTCCACGACTCGGAAATCAACGTTCGAAAGTAAACTTTGTACGCGCTTGTTTATCATACGCTTAAAGAAAGCGTCTTCCCCTACTCACGTATCAGAACAGATCGTGACTTCCGTCGCGAACACAAAACATTTTGTGCTGAATCTTGGTCGGTGTAATTAATCTTGTGCGAGTGAAACAGGATCAAAAGTCGAAACAACACGTCGGACCAGTTCTGGAACAGGGTGTCAGGAAGTTAAAACGCCTGAATGAAATGTACTTTTAATAACACTTGATAACGGAGGTCGTGAGTGGTTATTCAAGTCGGTAGTGGATGCGAACCGGCGCCTGATATTCAGTTAATGTTTCCGGCACTGTTTTACAGATGGGCGATGTTTCATTAACTGTTACTTCGTCACAGGTATTTTTAAGTTACGGAAAATATCGGTGAAGGTAGATTGGTGTGGATAGTTGAACAATAGAGTGGGTTTGTCTTTCTTCGGTCGTTGGTAGTAATGGGCGTTACTGAAGAAAAATCAGTAACCGTTATCAAAAGTAACAAATAACGGCTACTGGGATAACCCTAGCAACAGTTTAGTTAATGCGATCTGGCGCCTGATATTCAATTAATGTTCCGGCACTGTTTTACAGATGATTGATATTTCATTGAATGTGACTTCGTCACTGGTATTTTGTCACGGAAAATATATCGGTGACATTCGATTGCTGTGCATAGCTGAACAATAGAGTGGGATTGTCTTACTTCAGTCACTGTTCCCTGGTAGTGATGGGCGTTAATTTATCTGTTATTTGTTAACAGCTACTGAAGAAAAACTAGTAACCGTTATCAAAAATAACAAGTAACGGTTACTGGGTTAAAGTGTTATAACCCTAGCATCAGTTTACCAGTGGGACAGAGAGAAAGAGAGGTCGAATCCCTACTCTTACAATATCGCCCTCATTTTTCTTCACTATCGTTAGGTAATAACAGTTTGTAAACTCAGATTGGCGTAATCTGTGTCACTGGACTTTTGGAGGGAGGTGGAGGGGAATTCCCCTACATGCGCGTGAAATTCTCGCGCAGGCCTTTTAGTAAGTGGCTGGACTATAATATCGCGCTTTTCCACCAAGCACATTGCAATAACGATCAAAAATGTGAGGGCGTTAAATGAAGAACGAATAACGTTTTATTCCCAATAACATTCTAGATAACCATTTAGTAGTTCACTTTCTTTTCATTAAGTGTTACTGACGCTAGCGTTGAGATAACTTTGAACGAAAAGAACGAAGTAACGATTTTAATTTGAGAATGTTACTGTTATAAGTTATAACGATTAAAACATAATCAATTTAGTTATTTTGCGTAACTATATTGAATGCTGTCCAGCCAGTTTAAATGACGGATTAAATAACACGTTATTCTATAGTTGCAATAACGGTTATAACCGTTATCAGAAAATAAAGCTTAAGCTCATCACTACTCGCTGGTGCTACGATCTTGCAGTGATATTTGTTACATGACTGTTACACGGTGACGAAATCACTGAGTCAGTGGAAATATCCCTTATTTCTCAGCGTCAGCAATTATTAGTGTGTTGATTACATGTACGCCAGAGATAATATAGGTTATATCGAGGTTGTAATGAAAAGTGGCACTTTGCACAAGAAATAACAACTGATAACGAGGTTTATATTGTATGTGTAAAACAGTAAAGCCTGCAAGTTTACTTCGAAGTTTATATCTTTTTAAATTAATTTGTTCTCTATTGTTAATTATTTCTTATAACGAGTGTATCTACAGCCCTATTCAAAACGAAAAAAAGAGTGAACTTCGGAATTTTTTACAGTCGAGAATAGTAAGTAGGTAAATATGCAAGTTATAATTACAAAACATTCTATAACCTAAAAAAAAATCTTTCAGAGAAAGCATCTTACAATCAGATTTTGAAACATAACATGCTATTAATAAAAAGTACACGTGTGGAACTCGGGGAGTTAACGACAGAAGCGAAGCTTTTGTTAATAATAATCTTTGCTGAATATATAACTAGTTTGAAGTTATGTTTAAAAATAGCTTGTTTTGTTTGTATAAATAAATGCGTGAACCTAGCTTAGGTCAGTTGTTTTGTATTTATTCGTAACGATCAGCTGATTTCATTGAACAGGCTATAATAAGTTTCAGGTTATGTTGTTAAAAACCAGCAATACTAGCAACAATTAGGCTATTATAAATTGTTATAACGTGCTCGTGTTCTTCAGTTAAGGAAACATATCGAAACCAAAGCAACACAACGTTTTCATATTATACGCGTGTATTGTTATCGAAAAGCAGGAAGAAAAAGAAACAGACAAAGAGACGAAATTCATTTGCTCGTTCGTTCCATATTTCTGGTACATTAGTAAGGTTCGGAACACTTTTCTATTCACTCTTCTCGCCAAAGCTTATATCATTCCTCGCTAGGCCGGATGGCAAAGTGCGAAGCGGAGCGGAGTTGCGTTGAGCCGTGAGCTGAGCGGAGTGAATACGAACGACAACCGGAAGCGGAGCCTATAAATTATCCCTACAAAGATCCGATTCGGGATAACCAGTTGGAGAAGACAACGTGAAAACAACCAGACCCGGTACCAGAAGAATTCGATCAACAGTTTCAAAATGGCGGCCATTTCAAATCATTAAGTTTTTTGTCTGAAATATTTTTGAAAATCTGATTTCACCGTCGTAAACAGTGTTTTAAAATTTCAAAACCCATTGGAATTAAAAACTGTTTTTAACGGCGGTCAGGGTTCGTTTTTGTATTGTCAGTGTAATTTGTAAGTCTAAAGTCGTAATATTCGCATGTTTTAATGCTTGTTGGTCAAATTAAAATATCAAAACAGGTTAAAATAAAGAACGTACGTTAGGAAATTTGTTTCTATCACGTCAGTGCGACAGCTGCTTGCGCGTTTAATTCAAATTTGCTACATCACTTGGCATTGATTTTTACGTATTTTTCGGGCTTTTAAGTAGGGAACTTTATTAAAGACAACATAAATAATTTACAGAAGTCAGAGTATAACTAATAGGAATACCTGACGAGCTTGCGGTAGCTTGTAGCCGGTAGCTCGGTCCATACACGGTAGCCGGACACTTCCTGGAAGGATGTGGTGTGACCTTCCTTCAACTGTCAATCTACCGTATCCTGAAGCTGATCTCGTTGGCGGGAGAGGATGTAACAAATTATACTTTTTGCAATCAGACAGCCTCCGGTAATGATTAGGTTCAAATTGATTAATTGCCGCGTAGAAGACTTTCAGTGTAATTAAAAGTTGACGTTCGTTCAGTTTTTTAGTGAATTTCAACTGGAAAATAAGGTATTTGGAACGGCCATCATAGTAAGTCCTGAACCTTGTAATGAGTTCCGATCCTGACTTCTAGATCACTTTGAGAAGTCGTTAAAGTGTGTGTGTGTGTGATTTCGTTCCGATTTGATTCAAACTATGGGAAAATATCAATTTTGGTATCTTAATAGCTTGAACAATTACCAGTTCGTTTACCAGATATATCCGTTCAACAGTTTCAAAATGGCGACCGTATTAAATCGAAAATTCGTTATTTTTTATAAGCTGATATCTTCATCGTAATCATAGTTAAAAAGTGCACATAAATTATTGTTTTGAATTTTCAGAATCCGCTGAAAAATTGAATTGACCTTTATGACAGTCGGGGTTGGTTATCGTATTACTCGATGCAATTTGGAACTTAAAAATGTTAACGTGCAGCTTTTAATGCTGTTTAACTTCATTTTAGTTTCGTTTGTTCTGCTTTTTTTACTCACACGGTTTTTCCAAGCTAAACGTTTATCCGAGTGCATCCCCAAATGTTTTACAGAGTTAAGTTGCTGTATATTTTGACCATATATGGAAACTGTTTGGTCAGGATAAACATTACTTGGTGCAAATATGTAGGTTGATTTCGATTGATTGCTATCTTCCAGTCTTGCATCCGTTGTGTTAGGGATTCTTGGAGGTTCTGTTTTGATTCCGTGAAAATATGCACAGCATGATCACTGTATCGTTGATGAATGTAGCTACAGTAGTTTTTAATAGTAGGCCTACTTGGGAATATCAGCAGTAAATAGAATATAAAAAAATTTGCCCAAGAACATTTCCTTGAGGAACCTCTGCCTGAACTGGGTAAAATGATATTTTTGTGAATTTCTCTTGAACATTCTGCCTTCGAGATATGAATTGAATAGTCTGCAGTAGTTTCAAAGCACTGCCTTCTTGATTTTAACGAGATTATGTTATCAAATGGCAGTGGAAAATACTGTTATGTAGTACAGTTTCTCATAAAATGTGTTTTTAATTATAGAAGTCCTTCTGTGGATTTTATCACTCGTTGAGTGTCTTTTGCGGAAACCAAATTAATAACGTGGTAGTTCAACTAAAGTCAGAAGATGTTTGAGCAATACTTATGGCTTTTCCCAACACTGATAGAAGCGAAACCTGTGTATTATAATTATAATTATAATAATTATAATTACTGTACTGTATAATAATTAAAAATATGTTTTATATCGCAAAAACCGCGGCTGATTTTCTCAACACAAATTCCTCTCCGAAATAAACATTTTATAACGTGATAAGCTCCAGAAAATCCTGGATAACATTTGTTCTGGGACAAAACAATGGCTTATCAAGCTGAATGAGACTAAATCTGCTCACGTTAAGTTTACAAATAGGACCGTAATAAATGCACCCGTATATGTGCTTAATAAACTCACTGGAGGCAAAATACTTGGGAGTTTAGACGTCAAATAGATTTGAAATATAGACGGATGTATTGGCTACGAGGGCGTCAGTCTAAACTGGATTTGTCAAACTACTCATACAAGCAGGTTTTGAGACCAGTCTGGATGTACGGGTTGCAACTTTGGGGTTACATCAAGCAAACAAACAATATAATAAAATCTTTTCAAAATAAGGTACTGCGCGGGATTGTTGATGCACCATGGTATGTTAAGAATGATAATGCCCATAAAGACCTTAACATATTCACAGTAAGGGAAGTGATAAGATCCATAGCTGTGAAGCATGAACGTTCACAATCATGGTGCAGTGACCTGGTGCAGTGATTATATGTTACCATGTGAGAGTGTTCAGAGTCATTCATAGGAATGATTTCTAACTAGTATTGTGACAGTTACATATTAACCATTGTAACTACTGGATAAGTTGTTCTTAGTTGTAGTATTTAATAAATAATAATCAATAATAAAAAAAACGGCTATAGATACAGTATGTTAACTCATCTAAAAGTGAACCAGGTGTAGGACAGGCGTTCATTTCATCCCGGGACTGGGTGTTACTATGATGATCGCTGGAAATCGTGCTCGACACGTGATTACTGCACTTTTACAGAACTTGTAACTTACGTGACACTACACTGTCGCGTGTGCCTGTACTGAACTGTAAATTATAAAACGTTACTTTGTAGTAACTGATTTGACTCCGGCGGTCGTAAATAATTAACTAACCCGATCATGATTATGATACAACGTGACTCAAGCGAGCGACTGACTGGGATTATGTAACAACTTATTAATGTATCTTAGGTTTTATGATCTGATAATGTTGACGTATTTAAATAATGCACTTTAGTAGGCATAGAATTAGTTTTTCGAAGTCGATTGAGCCGCCGGAAGAGATTTTCTGTGTATTATATTTTGTACAAATTTGAGGTTATTTCGTAATTTGCTAAGCTGACAGATATTAATAAATCTTTAATATTTCATAAAAAATTAACCTTTTTCTTGCATACGTTGGAGATCTTAAAATTCTGAAAAAGTTATTAACTTACTGCATTACAAAAAAATATTGGTTGAAAGAAGTAAAGAATTTAATTAATGTTTTCAGTTTGGGCATAACCATTCCAGAGGATATTGTGCTGATATTTTGGAGTATTTTTTTGTGAATGTATGTATTGGAGTTGAGCAGCTTGTAATGAGTTTATTTTTGAAAGGCAACCGGCTTACTGATCGTGTGTGTGTGTGTGTGTGTGTGTGTGTGTGTGTGTGTGTGTGTGTGTGTAATGTGTGTGTGTCTATCTTATAATAATTAAGAATTATGACTTATTTTCTTCCGTCTAGTGGTCTTCTTTTATTCACCTCGTAAAGGATACCGCGGTATCGAAACCTTGCTGCTCCATCGTCAGGCCGTAATACAAAATGTCAAATCCCTCTGTTGAGGTCGTCACAAAGTTAAACAAAACATTGAGTACCCACTATAAAATTTGGTTTGGCCAAACGATACGTGCAACTCGTATGTCGTTACAAACGTACATATGTACGACTGTAGTCAGTCTGGAATGTAACGACATACGAGTTTCACGTATCGTTTGGCCAAACCAAATTTTAATCGTGTAATTGTGTTCAGTGTTTGTGACGTTGCTTTCAATTTGTTTAACTTTGTGACGACCTCGACAGAGGGATTTGACATTTTATATTACGGCCTGAAGATGAAACGGTAAGGTTTCGAAACCGCTGTAGCATTTACGAGGTGAGTAAAAAAGACAGCTAGACGGAACAAAACAGGTCATAATAACAATAATTTCACTTTCAGAACTAATTTCACTTACAAATACAAACACTAACACAACACTCCCAAACTGAAGAGGAAACAGTTGTCAGCTGTCTGAGTAATAACCTTAGCAGGTTAACCAACATATAAAAAAACTAAATAAACAAATTGTTATTTCTATGGACATGTAAATAAAGATTGTATGTAGTAAGCTGGACAACATCAAGACAGAGGAATATTCTGTCCTGCAAAAACTTCGAAACTGTTTCAGGAAAAGTAAATTTTTTTATTACTTCCTGTTAACGTAGACCCATAAATGATACCTTATTTTAAAGAGGAGATTTTAGAGTATATTTTAGAATAAAAAACAAAAAACAATTTTTTCATTTTTTCGTGACTCCCGTAAAGAATTGGTTTTTGAGAAATCTGTTGATTTTGCGTGTTTTGTTGGTGTTAGATGTACGTATTAAGCGACGTGCAGTACGAGTTGTGTGCTAATGGACTGTGTACTTGCTTATAAAAATAGTTTATCTGGAGGGTAACGATTTTAAAATAGCTAATTAAGACAAGAAGCCCAGCTGGAGCTCACCAAAGCTTCTATATCAGTCGCAGACAAGCAACCAAGATGAGACATTTGAAATCTTGGCGCGTGTCCTGCATTTTTGGTCACTTCTTTAAAGATATAACAATGTTACCGATGCAATATTGCATGATTTGCTGGCGGTTTTGATTTTCCCTTCCAAGTGCGATGAACATTTTGTACAGTTTTTGTTTGCTGTATAATGATTGAAATCAATGATCCTTTACTGACGGGTCGGTGAGCACCATTATCATTACTCTGTGAAATCAGGGGGAAGAGCTCATATGAAAAAAAGTTCATTCGACCAAATTACATTTTAATATTTTGGCCCAGTGTGCTTTTGGTCATATTAACCGTGTTTTTGACAGACTGGATCATATGACCAAAAATTCATTCGACAAAATAAGCCCGGTAAGCTTCCACACAGTGTAATTTGCATTACTAGTACACGAGTATTTGTTAATATTACGTACCTAAAACAAGTTCAATAATGCGTATTTAAATTTTTATACACTACGTACCCAGACCAAAAACCGCTATATTTTTTAGCGTTTTTAGTTGAATATATTGTCCATAATTTTCAAAACTGTTATTTTTATTGTTGTGTGTAGGTAAGTTTCAATACTAAATATTTAAATTAATAGTACGCGCCATTATTGTACATATCCAGCCACAAAATTACTATTTTTTAACTTCTACATTACTATAATGGCGTTAATTATTAAAATTTAAAAGGTAAAGTCCTCGCGTCAGGCAAAGTAACATAGTTTGTGATAGTGGGGTACGGGGAAGCTAGCCTACTGTGATCTAGTACGCATGCGTCTGAGTACTACTACTCAGTCTAAATATATCTGTTGTAAATTGTTTCTGTAAATTATATCCGATTACAGATTATTTCATTTAATGATGTTATCTAAAGTAATAAAAGGAAAGGAAATTGAATTCATCCATATGTAAAATATTTTGTTATATTTTTTTTTTATTAAAATGCGAGTACGATACGCGTATATTTTCCCATGTAAGTGAATGTTTTCAAACACGACTATATAATGTCCAACTTAGAACTATTCTCTGTCTCGTTCTTACTCAAAAGTTACTTCTCGTGACGCGGGGACAGTATACCTAGTACTGAAAACACCTTGTACGTAACACCCATGACTGAACGTAACAAAAGTAGCTGACGACTGAACAACAAGCTGTCAAGTCGACTACTAATTTACATTATTAATCTACTAACCTACTAACGATTCGAATGATTGGTTGAAGTTGAATAGTAGCATACAGCAGTAAAATTCGATTATTTCTGTTACCAATTACTGTAGGAAGTACTAATATGTTGAGAGCCGATTCGTTACGGAAACTTACGATTATCGTCACTACTGTGGCCTTTCGTAAACATTCGACTTTTTCCGGAACGACTCGGTTGTTAAAGGGGGACAACAGTAGAACTCGACATCGTTCAGTTATTAATTAGTAATTAGGGCCTACTAATTAGTAGTGTGGCAGATTAGAATACTTATTGGAGTGATTTTGATAATTGCATGATTTCATTAGTTCATAATCGTGTACCACTAGCCAGGCTTAAAACGCTATATGATGCGTCTGCAACGCCGAGGAATTCGACATACTGCGTTGAAGCCGTTCACTTAATAAGGAATTCTTTTCTTGTGTCAGTCTGGTATCGGGTTTTAGTAAACACCTCGCAGGTCGATGACATCGAGTCGTCGACCTTATCAACACAAACACAGTGTTACACCACAAACACAGTGTTAACGCGAAAACTGAAAAGCTTGTAGATTGTTACATGAATATTTCTCGAGTTTCGCAGAAAATGGTTTTCTCGATTAACGCGATTGTGCGTTTGTTAGCAGTTCTGGCCAGTCGCGTTGACCGATGTTTTGAAATTTGGTAAGGCCGAACATCGTATGTGTAAGATTCTTTCCCATTTGTTTTCGTTTCAAGATGGCGACATATGATTTAACGACGAATAGTCTAAATTACTGGTTATTCCCTGTAATACTGGCTGAACGGCAAGAAAGACCATAAAACTTACAATAGACTAAAGTTGGTTTTCCCAAATTTTTATCGTAAAATTTTTATCGTTAAATTGGCGGAAAAACGAGCGCCGTCGTGGAGCGGTGGCCAGGCAATTAATTAGGAACGTACTGTAAGGTCTTTTAACCATTAGTAAATAAATTTAAAACATATTTTGAAATAATAACTATAATCATTTCTACGATTTTTTTTTTTACGTCCGACTATTGTGCACACTTGGGCTAATGCAGACGATGGGATGATTTATAGTGTATGAAAAATGCCAAGCCTTGGCCGGGAATCGAACCCGGGTCCTCGGGGTGAAAGCCTAGTACGCTATCAACTAGACCACCGAGGCGGCTATTTCTACGATAGTCATGTGGCTATATTGTATGTTTTTTGAAGCGAAGCTTTTAATGTTAGCTTTGGCGAAATGAGTGAATAGAAAAAAGTCTGCCGAACGGGAAAATGTAACGAAAATATGGAACGAAAGAGCAAACGAATTTTGTCTATTTCTGTTTATTTTTTCCTTCATTTCGATAACAGAACACGCGTATTATACGAAAACGTCGTGTTGCTCTGGTTTCGGTATTTTTCCTCAGTTGAAATACACGTACAAGTTGTAACCGTTTATAATAATTGTTTATATTGCTAGTTTTTAACAACATAACCTGAAACTTAGTATAGCCTATCAGCTGATCGTTACGAATTAATATAAACAACTGATCTTCTATTATAACTACAGTAAATAATGTCTAAGCTAGGTTCACGTATTTATTTAAACAAAAGATATTGCTAAACATATCTTCAAACTAATTGTATATTCAGCAAATATGTCATTAACCAAAGTTTCGCTTCTGTCGGTAACTCCCCGAGTTCCACACGTGTACTTTTTAATTAAAATGCTAATAAGTATTTCAAAGTCGCTGTCGTACTGTCTGAACATTTGACGCCTTGTAGAGCCTTGTATACGCTTTTAAAAACTAAAACCAATGTCATACAAGAATGCGACTCATCTAAGTAAAAAAATATAGTTTTAATATAATCTTGGCTGATTCTTCTGACGCAAACACTCCGGCGATATTGGGTCGGTGTGTGTGGTGGGGGTGTTTGTGTGGAACTTAAAAAAAATAACCATCAAGTTGTATTTTAAGTGGTTTCCGTGATCAAAATAAAATGAGTTTAAATACACGGAGGTTTTTTTTAGAAAAATCAACTTAACTTGGTTATTCAAGTTCTTAAGGAGTTACAGTGTCTCCTATATTCGAAACAAAATGGCGGCCTAGTTGAAAAGTTCAGTGCTACAACTCAAAAGTTTCGGGATTACTGTACGGCTAAACTTCCTAAAGATAAAAATGTTTAATTGTAAATAATATACATTTTGCAGGTTAAGTTAGGTTATCCGGTTGGTTAGGGCTCTGAGGCATTATACTACTTTTACCTCGCCTCGTTTTGGTTTTGACTTCTACATGCAGCAGTCCTCATTTTGTGCCCGAATGCCTTTGCCTAGTCTGTACTCCGACACTCGCTTCAGATGATGACTCAGAAACAAGCTTCTCAACAAACTTTGTTACATTTATGATTTGATTTAAACCAGAATTTTTTCTGATTGTTAAAAAATGTAACGTTTAAAGTTTTACCTTTAAAAAAAAAGATGTGATACTTGTTTATTAATATCGATTCTGCTAAACATTCGTGTGATACCAAGTTAAGTCGGACAGAGTATAGTAGTATGATGAGTTCATCGCGTTGCGCAAAGCCTTCGACTTTCAATCCTGACACCGGTTCTTCCTCCGCCAATCGGCCAACTACCGGCCTTGATGATTTCACTGTCATGTCCGTGTAGGACGCACGGGGGAAGAGAAACGAATTTCTGTATGCAAATGAGAAAGCCTTCGTTTACCGTATTAGTCAGATGACGGAGTTTGAGATACATAGAGAAATGATCGGATTTCCGCGACCTTGCAAGGCGGTCTGAAGTGAATACGTGTTGGCTGCAAATGTAGATTGCATTACGACAGTTTGGCTGCAAAAATCACATGAAATGTGAAGTCTTTGATAACGATTGCATTTAAGAGTTCAAAGTTATGAGTTTTTTAACGCAGATTACGGTGGTGAAGTCAGATTTCCAACAAAAAACATCTGAGACCAAGAGAGTTACAAATTTTTAAATGGTTGGAGTGACCGCCATTTTGAAATTGTTGAACGGAATTTTGTTAGGTAATGAATTTGTTATAGCTATTACCTAAAAGGATTGTTTGCCAAGTTTGAATCAAATAGGACAAAATTGCGAAAGTGAGTGTGTTAAAATATACGCACGCACATAATAATTTAAAATGTAAAACATTTAACGACCTCTCAAGAAGTAATCTGAGAGGTTAGGATCAGCGCGGTTTTGGGTCTACGATGGAGTTCCTGTAGATCTTTTTCCAACGGAAATTTCCTAATAACTTGCACAATCATATAATATGCGTAACACATTATAAACTTGCTACACTAGTCGCTGTAAATATACACACAAATAATTTTTCGTCTAGAACAAATACTTGTTTAATATGCATAGAGAAATATTGATTCTAAAACCAGTTGTCATGCATGCGTAGTAACAAATATTTAATCGATACCGTTGTTGAGTATAAAACGGACTAGAAGTACAGCTACCATTATAAAAAGCGTGCTTGATATCAGAGGCTGAAGTCCAAGTAGTTGGACTATTTGCCGCTACAGGCGCTGCGAGGTAACAAGGACAGGGGGAGACGTTTGGGAAAGTAATCAGTAGACCCCTACTGTTATCTACTTAACTGTAGTTAAACACTCTGCCGCAAGGTGCCACCAGAAGCTAGCTCTCACAACTCTTAAAGGGTTATCGTTCTATGTACGTACGTTTATAATCAATGATACTGGTTAAATGTCGGTAAAATTCTAATCCTCCAGCTTTAAGTGTTGTTTTTAAGCGCCATCAGCCCGGTGTTGACGTGTTGTGTTATTAGTTTTACGTTTGTTATGACAGCCGGGTATTTTGTTTTGCAACGCTACCGTTTTGCTCAAGGTTATTTTGTTTAGCGTACGCAGTCATACTTGTGCAAACAATTAGGCTGATGCACTGTAATGGCTGACCATCAGCTGATTATATTAAACAACACTAATTACTAATTAAACACACTGTTATGACTTTCCATTAATTGACAAGTATGACGGACAAGTACGGTTTACATTATACGCTCAACGAACACTGCGCAACTTTCAGATCCTTTCGTACTAAATTTTACTTTCACCCGATTTGAGAATTTTAATGTGTAAATATTTTTTTATGGCTGTGTAAACAGCCGTGTCGTATAATTTTTAATTGCTTAATGTAGGCTACTTTTATCTTATACGAATTTTACCAAAATTGTATAAATACATCTTTCGGCCCTGCGCCTTTTTGCACGGTTATACGTTTTTCCTCTGAAAATACCCGAAAAGGCGTTTCTCTGCCGGCCTTATTGATATCATCAACCACAGACAAACTGTATATTGTACGCCTTAAAGACGTTTTCACTTCAGTTGATCCAAAATTATAAACGTACTACAATGATAACCCTAATGAGAGCTTTGTAAGCGATAGCGGCTGGTACATCTTGCGGCAGTGTGTTCAATTATAGGTAAGTAGATAATAGTACTGTCTATTTCTTCAAACGTCTGCACCGCTTTTGCAGCATGCAGAGTTCGTAGCGGCAGATAGTCCAGTTACTTGAACTTGCCGCTAATATCGAGCACGCTCTTTATAATGGTGGCTGTACTTCTAGTCCGTTCATATTTAACGCTTGTACTTTAAAACAAGTTTCTAAAGACTTCACCAAACGTATTCTAAAGGCAACGATCGTTGTTATTTTCATAGTCTCAGTCTGGGTTCTTACTGTAATGAGCGCTTTGTAGCTCATTTTCCGAACTGAGTTCGCTAATAACAATTCCGTATTTGTCAGCAACGCGTTCCACGTTCGCGATATTATTGCAGGCCAATTATTATCGTCGGGACTCGGTGGTCGAATTGCCACCGACAATTGCAGTAGCATCTCAGTCTACTGCCGCAGTTGCTCTCCGTATCGATAACACTATTCCTTCGTCCTCATTAGTCTAACTGCACAAAGTATGAAAGTTTAACAAAAGAAGGGAAAAAAAGAAACATAATATTTTACAAAATTTATTATTTAATCATTCAAGCGTCAAAAAAAATGGCAACGTGTACATTGAATCGATTGCTACTGGGAAACGGAGCGCAAACATTTTGTTGGGTAATTGTGGAACGGCATTGCGCAAGGTGTGTGCACACAAACTGACAGCGTTGTGTCGTGGTTGCGTTCACTCAAGTGTTATGAAAATTCAGTAAAAAACCGAAAAGAATGCTACGTACTCAACTATTCAGGAAGCCTATCTACGAACCCACGAATCTCAAAAATTATATCCCTGCAACGTGATTTAATTCGTTCACTTACTGAACTAGAAACGCAGTTTTCTTAGGTCGTCTGTTTTAACCCAAGCGTGATTCATTAAGAATAGTAAGTTAAGTGTAATTAACTTGATTAAACGAAGAGTAATTTTAAATGTATTGTTTTGATAATTGCTTTGGTAATTACCTGTATTGTCGATGGCTTCACACTGGTGTTTCAAGGGCATATACAAAAGGAAGACATCGTGGTCAGCTGCAATCACAACTCGCTGTATCAGTGACGTCTGGGAACGTGTCGCAGAACATCACGACCATTGATAATGTTCTTGCCATTTCTGCACGTTAATAAATCGAAATTTCCTTTCTCAGTTTTTACGGATATATATTGTAGAACAGGCCCAGGGTTGTCAACTGTTAGCATTAAATAAGGAAATGAAGAGGTGACATGCAAGACCAGAGGTCTACGTAAGGTACAAACTTTTATTACTGGCGGAGATGTTCATTCGGAATTTTCCAGTTTTTTTTTGGTCAGCTGTAAATTGCTTTTATTTCAATTTTTATGCATTGCAATTTTTTGGTTCGAGTGTGCCGAGATTTTCACTTCTGCCGACTTTATATTACAATCGTTGTATTACTAACTAAATTTTTTAAAGAAGAAAAGCCCAATGATTATTTGTTTCTCAGGGTCTACATTAGATCCAATTAGAGCTATTTTTAGAAAATGTGTATTTTGTATTTTCCTCATTTATTTATTATTTCCAGACCTTCAGTTTTTATCTTCTCGGTTAAAATTACATTAATGAAGGTAAAGCTGTTTTAAAATTTGAATTAAAGTCCTAGTAGTAGTTTTTTTTGTAGGCGAATAATGTACAAATCCAGTTTTTTAAAAAAATTACGTCATTGATCAGCCTACGTGTAAGTGGTACTATAAACGAAACGTTGGCAACCTTGATCAGGATTGTAAAACTGTAAATGTAGAAAGGTAAAAACCACCTTTCTATTGAAATATTAAAGGCATTAAGGACATCTAGTCCTGTTTGTCCAAATTTAGAAAGCGAAGAAGGATCAGATAGTCACGTCTTCTGGCCAACAGTCTTGGCGTTCTCAGATGAAATTGTTCTAGTCGCTGTTGGACTGGAAAAAATCGCAACTCGCGCGTTCATGGTAACAGTTACGCTGTTTCAAGTAATCACATTGCTATCTCGATCTCGTTGCAAACAATGTCAACACAGATCGAAATAATGGCAGCTGTGAACCAAACCGAGACGGAACCGGAAACGTAAAATTTCACGCTTCAGTTGGGCAAGAAGAGTGATTCTGATTTCCGTTTAGTGTCAAATATCAAATTTACTGAACTGCTTATCTTTTTAAATATCACTGTTATTTCTACTGTTACTTATTTGTACGAAATCACGTAAATAAATGTCCGCGTAGGGAGAAGACGTTCTTTCTCGATGCTACAAAAACAATACGGAACGTAACGTCTTCGCGTAAATATCGTGTTGAATTTCAGTACTCATGTTTCACTCAGTTAACATTGTGACCTTCAGAGTGCTTCTTTACAGAGCCGCAAGTCTGTCGCGCGCGTCCGATATTTGATACACATGCAGAGGATATTTTTACAAGGTGCTGGGTAATTAAAATGCTCCAGTAAACCGAAATACTTCAAATCTGTAACAGTGCGTTCCGGATATGATTTCCTTATAATGTGATTTACAAAACTAAATAATATTAAAAGTCAGAACACTTGTAGATTGCTCTGTGAAGCCGTTAACTTAAATATGGAAGAATTGGTCAAGAAATATCTTCGTAGAATATATTGGACGGAAAGAACTTTCGAAGAAAAACGTCAAGAATTTTTTACGTAAGTTAAATCAGTAGAAGAAAGTAGAATTAGTCATGTAACTAGATGAGGATATTACAAAACAAGCTTTGTAGTGGAACCTGACTGGGGAAAAAACGAGATGCAGACATGCCGCAGGAGTGTAATTAATTGAAGAGGTAAAAAAGGCTTGGAAGCAGAGATCCTGTCATGCCTAAACAACACAGGAACTGAGTTTCAGAACTAGTTCCACACTTACTAACTCAGAGATATATTCACGCTAAATTTCCGAACTTTTCTCCCGGCTTTAAAACAGCTTACGTCTGCGAACGTAGTTCACAATTTTCCCGTAAACTAGTACTCGTTTCTGATTGGTTCGCAGTGCTCTATCACTGATTGGTCTACGCTAGATTAACACATTATCGCGCCTTCCGTACACTTGTGCGCGTCGCTTCATCCTAATTTGTGTGATCTTTCTCTGGTTTTAGCAATAGATTTTTGAGAAATTATGTTCCCGCCACAACTGACTTGCTAATTGTACATTTAATCTTTTTACAAAATTTAGCTTAGTTGTAGGGCACACATTTCCGCAGGAAACAGACAGGTCGTAGAAACGTTTAGATCTCTAATTTGTTTAGTGAAGCTGGGTTCCTAAGGATCAAGTCCTCACTGGAAACGGAAAGGTCGTAGAAACGTTTAGATCTCTAATTTGTTTAGTGAAGCTAGGTTCCTAAGGATCAAGTCCTCACTGGAAACGGAAAGGTCGTAGAAACGTTTAAATCTCTAATTTGTTTAGTGAAGCTGGGTTCTAAGGATCAAGTCCTCACTGGAAACGGAAAGGTCGTAGAAACGTTTAGATCTCTAATTTGTTTAGTGAAGCTAGGTTCCTAAGGATCAAGTCCTCACTGGAAACGGAAAGGTCGTAGAAACGTTTAAATCTCTAATTTGTTTAGTGAAGCTGGGTTCCTAAGGATCAAGTCCTCACTGGAAACGGAAAGGTCGTAGAAACGTTTAGATCTCTAATTTGTTTAGTGAAGCTAGGTTCCTAAGGATCAAGTCCTCACTGGAAACGGAAAGGTCGTAGAAACGTTTAAATCTCTAATTTGTTTAGTGAAGCTAGGTTCCTAAGGATCAAGTCCTCACTGGAAACGGAAAGGTCGTAGAAACGTTTAGATCTCTAATTTGTTCAGTGAAGCTGGGTTCCTAAGGATCAAGTCCTCACTGGAAACGGAAAGGTCGTAGAAACGTTTAGATCTCTAATTTGTTTAGTGAAGCTGGGTTCCTAAGGATCAAGTCCTCACTGGAAACGGAAAGGTCGTAGAAACGTTTAGATCTCTAATTTGTTCAGTGAAGCTGGGTTCCTAAGGATCAAGTCCTCGCTGGAAACGGAAAGGTCGTAAAAACGTTGAGCCTAATCATACCGGCCAGGGAGCCACTCGGTTTTGAGATCACTTATAATCATTCTTGGAAATTACTTGCTTTTCATGAATTATTATAGCGACTATATACTGTACCTTCTAGTCGACAAAAACGTCATCTCTGGTGGGTCATTGTAAGCGAGTAGTATTGTAATACTACTCACGTTTACTAAAAAAGAGTTAGTTGTAGATTTAAAGGTTTATACGACCTTTCTGTTTCCTGCGCGAACTTGTGACCTAAGACTAACCTAAATTTTATAAAAAGATTAAATCTAAACGTTTCTACGGCATTTTTGTTTCCTGTGGCGGACTAACCAAATGTAGACTAAAAATATTATATCTTAGCGTTTCTACGACCTTCTCTTTCCAGTGAGGACTTATCTTTATGAATCTAAGTTTACTAAGATTAGAGGTCTTAAACGTTTCTACTACCTTCCTGTTTCCAGTGTGGATTTGGTCCTTTAAGAACCTAAGTTTACTAAACAGATTAGAAATTTCAACATTTCTACGACCTTTCTAACCCAAGTTAGCTAAAAAAGAGTAGATACAAACTTTTTTACAACCTTCGTAATCGGTGTGGTTGTTATAGTAAAGTAACGAATTGAAACGACCATACTGTAAGATCCAGATTCGGAATCATAAAGTGTGGAACTCTTTCGTTAAAAAATTCAGTGGTGAAGATGATGCCGGATTTTCAAAAGCTTCTAAATAACAAAATATTCTAAGCTACTATTCGTATTAATTTTTTTTTCGTTTTCGCATATCAAATTGTGTGTAGTTCTGGACACCGTTTTCTATCTTGTCAGCGAGCATTTGTTACCGCTCTTGCCTGATGAGCTGGAGCTAGAGGAGGCGGGCGATTACAACCACAGCCTTCTATAAACTGGTAGATATTAACTGGATATTAGCAAACTTTTATTGCTTCTACTTTCATTTGTCGCTGGACGGTTTTAACGATTCGAACGCAACTTTACTGCTGGATCTGAACAGGCTTTAAAAAAGAAAGTAGGTTGAAAAATACAAATTGGTTTTGCTAAATTACGGATAACAAGTTCAGTCCGGTCTTACCTACTTGCTTGATCATCTTGACCTTTTGACTTTAACGTTTAAAGTTAATTGACGCCTGCGTTATTAATTTTTTTTTTATGTAACACGTGGACCTCCTTTACGCACTGCAAATTTCGTGATACACGGACAAACTTTTGGATGTTGTCTGAAAATCGATTCTGAGGGGAAAAACTTATGCAATTCGAGACTGGCCGACAGAAGCGACGACTTCTTGGCATGCCTGACTGCATACTTTTTCACTATTATGATTTATTTTTATAAACATTTATATGCAACCAGGCAAGGGCAACTCTTGAAAATTACTTTCGTATTACATTTCGCGCGTGTATAGTTACACAACTTAAAAATTAACTGAAACTGTCACAGACGTCACTGTAACAATTTGAGTATCTTAGGCTATATAAGTGGACTTAAATAATTAATCAGTTTATAACCCTACTTTTGACAGTTATACTGTCTAAGTATAATAATAAATATAAAATTTGTGATTATGGCATTCAAAAATTGGTATAGGTCATATACATTGAATAATTTAAATACACAAATTTAAAAGACACATTTTTAAAATTAACAAGAACAATAAACGTAACCTCAATTGAAATGATATTGAAGCTGTTGTGCGAAATCAGCTGTTTAGAAGTAGTCACTTCCAGTATGGATATATACAAGAACAGTATATGCTGTGAGGTATGCATTACGGATTCAAGCGTGACGCAAAAGCAAATGTTTATACCCATGTTTTGTCAACCGCGACTATATAAGTTTTCACTTCAAAAATACATTTTATTAATTACTAAAAACAGAAAATGTTTGGAATAATAATGTTCACCAGAGTGCGGGTATGGATGTGTTAAAGCGTTCCGTGACGGCAAACTGAATTTTTCCCGTAAAAACACACACCATACCCCGCGGTAAGAAGAAGTCATTTCAAAAACATCGTCCGTGAATACAACGGGTATAATAATTGCCAATCATTGGAAATGAATTAAAAGTCTTCCGTTTGTAACTAATTTCTGATAACGAGCAATGTATTTGTCAAAAACTGTAAACGTACAGGTGCACAACCAATACACGGTATTCATCTACGCGAATGAGCTGACATATTCTATTTTTCAATTCGAATAAACTAAAAGGTCAACAATCTCAAGGTCGTGGTGAAATTCTCTCCTATATGTAGGCATGACATCAGCTGTGAGGTGGACGGTAGAAAGCCGAGCCCAGCTGTAATTGTAATCATTATTCATGTTCGCCAACACAATCTTCGGTGTTATTAACACAGTTCAATTTTTGCGTCCATGTGCTCGTATGTTATTTTAATACCCATCATAACTTCTGATCATACAGCGAGTGTCTACCTTACTTTGTAATTTCACGTGTACTCGTACATTAATAACTAGATCTGTGCAAGTATTGAATACAACAGGCTTTTTAATTGAATTGTGATTACAAAGGTGATTAACCATATGTTAAGCTGTGTATATTCGCAGGCCGAGTGGTCACGAAATGAGGAGCGAACGACAACCGGAAGCGCAGTTGTCAGTTTGAAGAAAGCATTTTTTGTGCTTTAAATCTAAATATTTAGGCATACTGTAACGGATTCTAGGAAACTACTATGTTTAAAAACCGTAATCTAAGTAAAGAGAAATATTAAATTTGGAGGCGTGGTGGGGGAAGCTGACAGCTTCAAACCGAACATAGACGGAGTCGAAGTTACGCGGAGCTGAGCACAGCGACACCGATGACTCCTCTCTGCATTTGGTGGCCATCCCTCCTTATAAAAATGAATAAGAACAGCACGCAGCTGTCTCGCTGACGTGATGGAAGCGGATTTCCGATAGTAATTTTTTATCTTATCCTTTTTTTCGAAATTTCAATTACACTGTCGTAATCCGTTATCGAAATTGCATAATAGATTTTTATACTTTTTAGTTTCATCAACGAAAACGAACCCTGACCGTCGTCAAATTCAATGTTAATAAATTTTGAAAATTCAAAATAAACATATTTCGAAGCGATTCAGTGCAAAGTTACGAAAACTGACCAAAGTCCCTGAACTGCATTTTTACCGAAACTGACTGTTAATCGAGACTCTCCTATAGGAAGCGTTGTGCCTTAGACGAATAGAAGTACCGTATTGTTTTGTCAGTATTTTCTGTAGTCTTTCTAATCAGATGCGCAGGAAGAAAAGAAAGTGAAACGTAAAGTGGCATGAAGAAAGTTAATTCATTACTGTACAACTTGTTTGTGCAGTACATTTTCTATAGAAACATGGCGTCCTGAATGAAGAAAAAAACGTAATCAACTTTTACTTCCTTTTATCGTTTCAAACAGTTATTACAATTAAATAAAAAAAAATGTACAAAAACTATTAATATAAATGAAGCTCGAGTTTTTAATATGTTAGGCCTAAATGTTTCATTAAATATAAACATGCTAGAATAGTAACCCTAATGAGAGCTTTGTGAGCGTTCTGTGCTGGTGGCATTTTGCGGCAGAGTTAAATAAATAAATAATAGTACTATTTCCTCAGACGTCTCCACCTTCTGTCCTTTGTAGCATGGTGCAATCGTAGTGGCAGATTGTCCAGTTACTTTGACTTCAACCGCTATATCGAGCACGCTATTTATATTTATAATGGTGGCTGTATTTCAAGTCTGTTTTTATTGAATGTATATGTTGATCTGTATTTTTTTCATAAAGAAAAGTATACTAACACTATTATTGACTTAAATTTTTATTTTGTAGTATTATTTTCGAATTAGACAAAAGCTACATTTATGGTTTGGTTTATCCTTATCTCAGTTATTTTTTTAAAATTTAAGGGCACTCAGGACTTTTACATGAGCGCCGATCCCGACTTCGTGGTCAATTTTTGACGGGTCATTATTATACAGTACTGTGTGTGGGGTGGCGTGCGCGCGCGCGCGTATGTTCAACTCGCGCACATTCACAATTTTGGTTCTTTCTCGTTTCAAACTTGGGAACGAAAATCGATTTTGGTAATAGCTTGGACAAGTTCGTTACCCAACAAAATCCTTTCAACAGTTTCAAAATGGCTGCCATTTTAAATTTTAATGCGTAACATTTTCGAAAATCTGATGAAATTAATTTTGATTGTGGGTAGGGTTTGTTTTCGTATTTCTTTATTATAGTGAATTCAGATTTTTAAAAACTTTTTGTAGAAAATCGCCTCCATTTCGGCTGCTAAAAAGCAGTGTGCTGTTCTGTGTATAATAAATTATTTATTTCGTTTTTATTTTAACCATTTCTGTATACAAAAAAAGTTTATAAGAGGAGAACTTCAGATATTACAAGAAAGAATAAGACTACAATAACTTATCCATATATATGGCTGCTTACCTTCAGTTGGATTTTTATACGTATTTATTTCTCTTTTGTTGTCTTTTTTCTTTTTCTTTGTAATTTGTTCCTTGCTAATATTTCTGATGTGTATTGTTTTATTTCTTATGTGCAGTGTTGGTGGAAAAATGGGAGACGCTGCAAGGCAAAACCGAAGACTTACAAAAGATGATAACGTTCCAGACAGAGATATCAACGTTGAAAGATGAATTCGTGAACCTCGCGAATAGAGTAACTTCAGTGCAGTATGATAACATGGCCGACAGAGAACAGCTGGAGTTGAGGATACAACAAGTCAAGGTAATTTAAGTTGTTCATTATTATTATTATTATTAGAAGGGTCTCATTCTAGGGCAACTAGATAGTGCTAGTCATCGTTAAATCAGAGGCCGCCATCTTGAAACGGAAGTAAATGGGAAAGCGCCTGTACGTCGTCTGGGCTTTATACAAGGTTTCTTCGTATCAAATTTCAAAACAATTGGTCAGGCCAATACTGTGTACAGTCATCATAAATCAGAGACCGCCATCTTGAAACGAAAATGGGAAAACATGTTAAACATACTTCGTTCGGTCTTTATACAAGGTTTCTTCGTATCAAATTTCAAAACAATCGGTCAGTGCGTTTGGCCAATACTGTGTACAGTCGTTATCATAAATCAGAGGCCGCTATCTTGAAACGGAAGTGGGAAAACATGTTAAACATACTTCGTTCGGTCTTTATACAAGGTCTCTTCGTATCAAATTTCAAAATAATTGGTCAGTGCGTTTGGCCAATATTGCGTACAGTCGTTGTCATAAATTAGAGGGCGCCAACTTGAAACGGAAATGAGTAGGGAAAAACCTTACACATTTATTGTTTGGGCTTTACACATGGTACCGACGTACGAAATTTTAAAACAATCGGTCAGTGCGTTTGGCCAATACTGTGTACAGTCGTTATCATAAATCAAAGGGCGCCAACTTGAAACGGAAATGAGTAGGAAAAAACCGTATTACATTTATCGTTTGGGCTTTACACATGGTACGGACGTACGAAATTTTAAAACAATCAAATACTGTGTACAGTCGTTATCATAAATCAAAGGGCGCCAACTTGAAACGGAAATGAGTAGGAAAAAACCGTATTACATTTATCGTTTGGGCTTTACACATGGTACGGACGTACGAAATTTTAAAACAACCTGTCAAAGCGTTAGCTCAAAACTGCACGACAAAAACAAACCGAATGCTGGAAGTTTGAGTTGATAAACATGTAGGTCTAGAATATATGTCAGTGTTTGTGCACAAAGTTCGCTTTGACTTTAAATGAAATGATCAAATGTCATAAAACCTGCCTTTTAAAGAAACTTGTTGAAAAACTCTTGACTGGATTGTTCGCGAATACTTTCACTTGACCCAATTTGGTCTTCGTTACACGTAGCGTTCCATGTCAAGGCTACTCGGGGTGTCATTTCTGCAAGTCCTAACCTTGGCCACCATCTGTAGTGTACAGCGTTATCCTACACTTTGTGGTGTAACCGTTTTACTGTCTTGGGCCTCGATAACTGGATCTAAAGGGGATAATAAAAAGTTCGTGAATTATCAAGGTCGTCAGAACGAAATAATGGAATTAGAGTTTCGACCATTTTTGTTTGAAATTGGTCGAAAATCTATAACTCGATTTCACTGTTGACCTCTATAACTCAAATTTGTAAAAGGATACGATATCCTAACAAGTGATTGGAATGGAAAAAAATAAAACAACGTTAGCCTATATGGGACAGTAGGCTTTTATATACAGGGTCAATACCAAAAGTGGAGGACTGATCTTATATAGGGAACACTTAGCAACAGAGAAACACCAGCCGCAGTCACCTACGGGCTTCGGTTGAGTGCAGACATCGTTTATTGTGAAGCATGTTTGTTGTCGATGCACAAAATGAGTCAAATTTTCGAGCAGCGATATTTGATAAATTTGTGTGCCAAACTCGGAAAATCGGCGCTCGAGACTAGTAGAAATGGTTGTCAGCTTACTGGGATATTGCAATGAGCCGCTCCAGTGTTTTTGAATGGCACAAACTGTTTAAAGAAGGTAGAGAGCTCTTTGAAGAGATCCGAACCATCGCACCGGACGGCCGTCGACGGCACGAACCGACGACAATGTGGCCACAGTGAGAAAACTGCTGGGTGCAAGTGCTAACCCGCCTGCTAGACCGAGTGAATCGCGTCCGACCAACCATCTCCGACAACTGGACGCTGAATCTCCATAATGCGCCGTGCCATGGTCCGCTCATCGTGAGGTAATTGTTGGCCCGATTCTACGTTGCCGCACCCCGCCTAAAGACCTGATCTGGCTCTATCTGATTTTTTTTAATTCCCACGGATGAAAAGACAGCTGAAGGGACATCTGTTTGACTAGATTCAGGACGTTCAAACAGCATCGACGAGGGCTGTCAACAGCATCCCCGAAACTGCCTTCCAGAAGGCGTAAGGCGAATAGCATTAGCGTTATTCTAAGCGTGTAGGTGTCCAAGGATGCTATTTCGAAGGATATTAAGGAATTGTAAACATATCTTCAATATTTTTTTATCAGTCCTACTATTGGTATAGACCCTGTATACACATTGCACTGCATACTGCCTTCTTCATATCACTGCCACATTATTAAATTTATTCTTCTCTTCCATCAAAGTGTCACCTTGTGGTTCCATGTTTTTGACAGTTTCTCCCACGTATTTTTACACGCAGTCAGCGCATATTTTTCCATTGTGTTCGTCACAAAATGGTTTTTGGCAATACACGCAATAGTTTGTGGTCATTCTTCTTTTTTTCGTACGAACAAAGATTACAGATGTACACACAAACACTTTATACAACACGACACTTTATAACAATTTTATATACTTTTATAACGGCTATTCAAACAAAAATGCAGATTTTTTATAATAGAAATAAGTTACACTGCTACTAATTATTTTGGGCAGTATCAGAAAGTCCTGAATTGTAAGTGGCGAGGGGGGTGGTATAACGACTTCCAACATTCAAGGCCGTAGCACTGGTGTAAACGAGAATTATTCGTAAAGATTAAAGATTAAGTGATAATCAAAAAATCGATTTTGAGAATTTGGGTGGATCTGTCCCTTTACGTTTGTGTGTGTGTTGCTGGAGATTTGGAGGAAATAAGTCCGGTTTATTCATGTGTCGTTACTATTGAAGTCCTTGCTCAGTAAAAAGGATTTGCCGTCAAAGCAGTTCATAGGTGAAGATAACATATGAGTGCTAAGAAATACGGTTATAATATATAGACCTAGACTTGCCGTGTTTCCAAAGATTGAGACTTAGGGAGAACGCCCCACTACGCAGAAAGGTGGGGAAAATTTGCTTTTTTTAGGCAAAGTTAGAAAATTCTTTTTACCATTTGGTAGAATTTAAATTTAAATTTAGTAAAATTATTCTTTCTTTAGAAAAATTAACCTGGCTGTTGTTCACAAATCATTCATACGTTTTTGAAGAAAGATTTTTTAAAGTCGTTTTTCTTGTTTTTCTTTGCGATCTGAGTAGGAAAGAACCTTGAATTATTAAAGCTCTTGCAGATGATTCTAGGATCATAATTTTTTTTTCAAATAGATTCACTGGCAAAAATATGTCATCCACTTTCCGCAGAATCATTTTTTCTACTTCGATGGTTTGCAGATCACTGCCAATCGAATTAATATTCTGTTTCAACTCGCTAGCGTTATATTATTGTTAATAGCCAGCCTTAGTAGTCTTAGGTATCTACACAAAAAGTTCGAATTTGTAAATACATGTTTTTAGTATTTTTGTGTAGTACAGTTTTTATTTTAGTGTAATTTGACTGCTGACTGTGATATAAATCCAGCCGGGACAGCGGGGAAAGAGCCCAAAACTGGGACCGCATACAGTCAGGCATGCCAAAAGAAGTAATCGCTTTTTGCCAGTCTCGAATTGCGCAAGTTTTTTCCCTCAGAATCGATTTTCAGACAACATCCAAATATTTGTCTGTGCATCACGAAATTTTCAGTGCGTAAAGGAGGTCCACGTGTTACATATACAAAATTGAAAGCAGGCGCCAATTAACTTTTAAGTCAAAAGGTCAAGATGATCAAGCAAGTAGGTAAGACCGGACTGAACTTGTTATCCGTAATTTAGCAAAACTAATTTGTATTTTCAACTACTTTCTTTTTTAAAGCCTGTTCAGACCCAGCAGTAAAGTTGCGTTCGAATCATGTGACAACCTAATAATGATAATATATTTATGGTAACAGTGGAGCCGATTAAGTCTGCCGATGGTAGTCATCAAAGGGTTAATAGGGTTTTTATGCTTATGTGCTCTATAGCAGTGTTTCCCAACGTGGGGCCCACGCCCCACAGGGGGGCAATTTGATAGTTAATGGGGTCAATTTAAAAATGGACTCGACACCACTTCAACCTTTTCGCTTTGGGTTATTTAAATGCAATGCTAGAGTCGTCAAATAAACTTGGTCGGGGATTCACCGCGGAGTGTGCCGCCTGTCGCGGGGAACCCCGGACGTTTTCAAACTCGCTAAACAACGCCGTTGTTCGCACCTAATTGGCCCAACTCAACTTCTGTAGTGTTTCACATCATTCAGTTGGTGTTTTATATATATATGTAAAGGAAAAACAAAACTATTTTTAAAGGGGGGCATAACAATTATGTATGGGGGGCATAAAAATTTTAGAAATGTTAAGGTGGGGCATGGCCTAAAAAAGGTTGGGAAACACTGCTCTAGAGTGTTTTAGAACAATACACTCCTGGACGTTCCTTTCATCTTATGGTTTTTCGTACTCCCAAATTACCTGATAATTCTATGTCCCGTTTTACAGTAGACTATCTAACCCTCTCAATATCCCTCTCTGTATCCGGTTTTAGGACTTCTGAGAAACAAAGTTCTTTTAATTTGAAATTCTGATCATATTTGTATGTGCGTGTACACACAGTCGAACAATAAACGAACAATGAAATTTTAGTGCAGTGCTTACGGACTTATCTTGAAGCTGTTTTTCTAAAAATGTTGACAAATTTTTATCTACAAACGTATTGTTGATGTAACAAGATGTCTTTGGAGGTCCTGTAAAGTCAACAAATACTTATCCTCTTATCTGTTGACAAGAACTAAATTTATATTCTGACCAGGCGTGGGGAATCTTCTTTTATTTATAATAGAAGGTTTTATCTGTTATTTAGGTAATTATATTTATCATATTTTAAATTCATTGGTTTTGTTAATACATTTGCAGTACAATAGAAACGTTCTATCCTACTGATTTGCTATATTTTAATGATATTTATGCCTAGACTTGGCATCAGGCATTTTGACATCATTTTTCCCTTACAGGTTCACCCTTATTAAGTTCCTGTGTTAATCGTATGGAGAAGATGTTATTTGATCAGATGATTCAAGTTCATTAACCGTTACAGTTCGTTAGGTTCACGTCAGAATGCAGCACAAACTGTTTCTGTTTAGGAGACTTATATTATTGAATTAGTTTTTAAAAAGTGTTCTAGTAGTCAGGGTCGGTGCCCATTTTTTTTAAATCCCTGGCTGGATCTTACTACGATGGCCGCTGCAATTGCTGCTGTTTTTCCAATGGAAATTCGCAAATAAAACGTGTTGAATTGGCTTTAAGAGAGCTCTGGTGTGTATTACGAGAACGAATGTTTCAGTCAATTCCGTATAGGTGGCACCACTAGTGGTATTTTTACTTTTTAGTAAAGCTTATAACCGATAGATAGCATATACAGTTCTAAATTGGATGTACGAGTGGAATTTTGTTTTTTTAATAGTGAAAACGTTTGTCTTATAAAATTAATTAACGTAAGTTATTTATAAATGTATGTATATGCAATTTATAGTTGTCTACATGTTTGCATGAATTGTCAGTTTTATGTTTAGGTATGTTTATATCTGGACATGTCTTAAAACGTTCAGATCGATTTCTCTAGGTTTATTAATCATGGCCAGTTTTTTATGACTAAAATATTTTTACATTTATATAAAATCTAACAACGATAACATGTAAATATTCTTGCATTCTGATAAACATTCCAGATTTAATAGAAATATTTTTTTGTAAAATGTGCTCGTTACACGAAATATTAAGTACAAAATCGTTTTTGGTTAGGTCTGTACCATTTTCCGTGTTCCAGTTACTAATTTCCAAATGGAAATTCTTAAATTTTAGTAATCTGAAAGTTTAATGAACTTAACTCAAAAAATTGGGACGGTTTTCGTGAAATGGGCTTTTATGCTAAATTTTAGTTTATAAATAAAAAAAAAGTCAACGTATCACCAATGCTTGCTTAGCCTAAATATTTGCTGAATTGCATATTTTTGGTTCCTAGAGTTGCCTGAACGATTATATATCGGTCAGAGTGAATTTGCGTAAATTTCTCTGTATTTAATTATTCTCGGTTTTATTTTTAATAATTCAGTTCCACAGAGGGTTGCGGAATTGTTATGGGGGTGGTTTCAGAGTAAAAAAAAGCTGGGGTACGATTCAGAGCACGTACGTCGCGTTCTGTACATGGTACTGCTCTTATACCCCCCCACCCTCTTATTTCCTGCTTAGTCTCTGCTCTCCCTCGTCAACTCGCTCTTCTTTACTCTGTTCTCTCCGCGAACTAGTTCCAGTTAGTTGCGATCGGGAAAAGCTGATGGTTAAACGACTATTAAAAGAATTCAGTTTTCCGTCTAAAAACATTTAATAATTTATTGGTCTAAACAATGTTTTAATTCTTAATGGTTGCCTAGCAAAACAACTTTTTAATTCATAGCTCGTTATTGTTTCCTTTGGAAATGAACGGAGCTGCCGTTATGGTAAAACCCAGACTCGGAATCGTGAAATGTGCACCGATCCTGACTTCTAGAACAGTATTTTTAGTGTCATTAAAAAAATAGTTTGTTTCAACATTATGGCGTTTAAATTTAGCGATTTTTTGTGAATAGCTTGGACAACTTTACCAAAAAATGATGGCTTTTTTTGTAACGTAATCTCCTTAAAATACTTCATAAAATAAGTTTAAAAAGAAATCGTTGCAGACTACTAAATTTAGAATAAATTCGGTCAGGATGTAATTTAAAAGTTTTAAAATGCTTTATATGCAAATTTCATTATAAGCCGCCTCGGTGACCTAGTTGATAGTAGGCTTGCACCCCGAGGACCCGGGTTCGATTCTCGGTCAGGGCTTGGCATTTTCATACGCTATAAATCATCCCATCGTCTGCATTAGCCCAAGTGTGCACAATAGTCGGACATTAAACACCAATAAAATTTAAAAAAAGATTCATTATATGCAAGTTTTTATGGTGAATTCAGATTTGTTTTTTAAAATAATGAATTGTTTTAAGGTTTGAAATCATTGAATCCGTCCTTAATGAGTAACGAAGTTGGCCAAGCTGTTGCCAGAATCGGTTTTTGGGCCAAGTTGAAATGAAATGGAACAAAAATTACGAACGCTGGAGTGCTTACACAAAATACTATTTTAAAATAAAATTATATACAAAAATTAATCTCCCCTACGCCAAGAAAAGTGAAATTAGGTACGCATTTCAAGGTCTCTGTTTCACAGCACATTTTCCAAAGAAAAATCACTCAATGAAAGCGTAACGGAGCTAAGCAGAATCAAGCGGGTTCCGCATAACTTCGTCTCCGTCTAGTTCGGTTTTGAAGTTGATTCCGTTTCCCACCACCACCACGCCGACCACGCCTACAAAATTATTATTTCTTTATTACCGAGGTTACGGTTTTTAAACATAATAACTTCCTAGAATCCGTTACGGTAGGCCTAAATATTTATATTTAAAAGATACAAACGATTTCTTTAAACTGAACTCCGCTTCCGGTTGTCGTTCATCTTCTTTCCGTTCCGCATTTTGTGGCCGCACGGTTTTAACCTTGAATATTTCCTTGAAGAAATTCATTTTTTTTCCGAAAACGGAACGCGATCCTAAGTGAAGTGGTGGTGGAATATGGTTTAATGAATCAGTCGGGAAGCTAATGATCGGGGAGCCGTCTGCTTGGCTATTCAATACGTGAGGCTGTGCAGCGGATTGATTGGGCCTTGATTGTAAATTGAATTAGGCCGCGGGGATAGCGTCAGCCGCATTTCAAACAGCCGTTTTTATTGCTTACCGTGCTTTTAATTATTTCACGCAGGCCTGTAAGACACACACACACACACACACACACACACACACACACACACACACACACACAGAGAGAGAGAGAGAGAGAGAGAGAGAGAGAGCCATACTGTGTGTAACCTGTCTAGCTTGCAGTTGACTAATGTTCTCTTTGTCTATTAAAACAAGCACTTTTTGTATAAACGATGTCTTTTGTAGGCCTACCTGAGTGAGTGTGCGCGTGCGCTTCGCCGAATACTAAACAGTTTGACCTTATTTCGAGTAGGCTTTCCCAGCTATGGTTTACCCATAAAAAAAAATTTCGTTTTTTTGAAATTTACAAAAAAGATTTTTTTTCAACATAAGTTTTAAAGATTTCGATCAAATTCTTTTCAGTGTGTAATCCTAATTATCCCAAACAAAATGTACTGTTCCTACCTTTAACCACGAAATGGGTTTATGAATTTTTTTTTCAATTTGCTTTTATAAAAATATATTTATTAATTGAAGCAGTGGGCCGAATTTGAAAAAAAGATATTTATAATCGAATAAATTATAATGAAACAGAATTTTTATTTATTTGAAGTGAAGTTTTATGTTAACCACAGTACATTTGTAGGCCCTAACTGAAATTTTTTTTAGATTTTGAAATATTAGGCTTCAACTACGGTAGAATTTAAAATTTATGCTGATTACATTTGTTAAAAAAGGTTTACTTAAAGGAAAAAATGTTTTTTTTTAGATTTGAGAAGTTTTATACATCTCTCAAAATAAGATAACAGTATAGGCTAAAGGTCAAGGTGTGTGTTCAGTTCAAGGTTCTGGGTTTGGGTCTTACCATGATGGTAGCTCCAAATAGCTCCTTTTCAAATGGAAATTCGTTGGATGTATTAAGCTTGTATGTTCTTTAGATATTTTAAGAATCATAAATCCAGTGTTAAGTTTATCTTAGAACTAAAATTTAAGTTATTCTTTTTCAGACTGAAATGGCATTGTTACGAGATCATAAGCCGCAACTGCTGCAGGTGGTTATGGTTGTCAACAAATTCCTCACAGAGAGCAAACATCCTGCAGAAGCTTTGAAGGAGGGTGTCGCAGACCTTTATCATGTTTGGAACGATACGTCGCAAAGGTGAGCATTACAGCTAGACAGAAATAACATACGACCCCATCTCACAGAGTAATGTTTTTTAATCCTCTCTTAATCCTAAGACATCCCAGTTAGACTAATGAGGACAAGTGGGGAATGGAAAGGATTAAGCTTGTGGCAGTAATTGCGCAGCTTACAACCTTGATGTGAGCAGTTTAGAAGCACAGCAGTCAGCTCTATATTTATAATGCCACTATTCTTGTATCTTGATCCCCGCAGGGGGGTGTAAACTAGCTGCACCTATTGAGAGGATTTAGATGTCCCTCATGGTACCCGAGTCTAACACACACTTACACTTACGACTTTAACACTTTACACTCACATTTACATTTAAAGTACCTTGGTATGAATAAAAACTGTTAAAATTTTTAAAAAATTCTGTGAAAGCAAACTGATGAAAATTAATTTTGTTGGATTCAAAGGACTAACAAAATAGATTATAGTTAGGCCTATAATTACTGTAATAATGTTTAGGTAATAAAATAAAATCAATTTGTATTATTCAACACTACTGACAGTGATATTAAAAACATGAAATATGTTAAACAGTTAACTTGTGTAAAAAGTGTAATTTATGTACACATTGTAGTCTACATTTAAAATATACGATTTTCTTTATTATAGATTCAACAGTACATATTAAATAATCGCAGCACGCAGTTGTCTCAACGACAGCTGGCAGAAGCGAATTTCCAAAAGAATTTTTCTCTTTCTTACCCTCTGTAAAATGCTGTTCTCACCATCATAATCAGTATTAAAATATGCTGATATTAGCATTTTAAACTTTCAAATTGCATTTAAAATACGAAAATGAACCCTGATCGCTGTCAAATTATAAAATTTCTTGACTTTAACAAATTTCTTGACTTTAACTGATTTTGAAAATTGAGAACGCTATGCAGTTTTTACGATATTGAAATCGGATTGAAACAATTTTACTGGTTAAAGAACTCGTCCAAGCTATTACTGTAATCGATTTTTATGCTAAATTTGAATGAAATCTGACCAAAGTTGAATGTAATGTGCACATGATTGTGCTAATGCATACAGTATATAAATATAAAAATTTTAACTACTACTCAGAAGGTGATCCAGAGGTCAAGATTAGTGCTTAGTGCTTATTTTTAAATCCTTGGTCTGGGTCTTACCATGATGGTTGCTTTAATAACAGAAATTTGCTAGTAAAACCCAACAAGACAATGGTTTACACACCAAGCATTTCATATTATTAATATATTTCCAATAAAGCTGGACATTACATCCCTAATCCTAAACCGAAAAAACACTAGGGGAAGTGAACATCAAGTTGACGTTAAAAAACAATCACCATCCCTTAGTGCGGTGTTATTGGACACTTCCCTCCCTGAGCTTTGACCTCTTGGCCATGTGCCATTTGTCATCTAAGAATACTGAATGATGCGGTAACATTTTCCTCTAGCTGGAAGTATCATTAGTGTTCATAAAGTTCTTGTAAAAATCTTACTACTCATTGCATTATATTTTGAACTGTTAATATTAGAACTAAGGGAAACGCTTGCCTGCTTCGTGGAAGCCGACAAAATATCTGTTTATTAAAGTGAATTGTTTAAACTGTTACTATGGAAACCAGTATTCAAAATAAATTATTAAATTACAAATTAGGCTTTTAAAAAAAGCTAGGTCAGTTTTGTATAACAAGCTCAAACATAGTTCCATGGGTTTTCAATATCTGTAAGTTCATAAACATTTTGGACATAATAACATGGATTTATATCTTATATGAGTATAAATTTTATAATCGAAAGTTTGTGTCTATGGATCCTTTATAAAGAATTAATGTGTAACTGCAAAACAGAAAGTTACCAAGTTTTATTAGTACAGTCGAGGCTGATTTTAAGCTGTTCATGCTGTACATTCTAACTTCATGCTATTTAAACTGTTTTCATTTATTATTTCCTTATAATTATTGAAACAATTCATTTTCAGTGTTGGTCAACAGTTAAGCAGTTTGCAACAGTTGTCTGCAGCCTGGCAACAGTTCGACCTCAACCTCTCGGAATTGCAAGTTGCTCTCAGAGGCGACCACGAGACGTTGAAGCAGTTGGATTCGGCTGTGCAAGAAGGCTCTATTACGCCCGATGTTGCGACATCTGTTAGAGATGTTGCCAAAGTTCTTTCGGAAAAACCAGAATTTTCAGTAGGTTTTTTTTATAAGACTAATGATTTTTTTCATATGTTGTGCACTGTGATAGTTGCAATAAAAGTTTTAAATTTCTTGTAAAACAGCTAATAAAGTGTAAATCTAATAACATTTTCGAGTTTGGTATCAAAATTAGAAATGAAACATTTTAGTTGTTGTGTATTGTTTAGATCGAATATCACATTTGAATATATTTTTAATAATAATTTCCTTACGAGCTGACAGAATGGAATATCTAAGCTATACAAGCTGCTCTGTTGAGTGTATATCTCACTTTGTATGCGGAGAGCGTGTGCTATTATTACAACCCCGCCTCTCAGGCATCCCTCAATGTACTCACTCCCAAACATTCGTTTGACTACCACTTTTATAAAACATATTCTGGAATTTTTTTTTATCATTGTGGTTTTTAAATTTGTATTTGTCATTCAAATACTTTTTCGAAAGCATTCTGTTCAGCAGCTGTGATATCAGTCATTTTTTGTGTAATTAAACACCTTGCACAAAATATTCTGTTAGTTTTGTATATTTTTATCATTTAAAATTTAACAGACTTACATTTTTGCAATGTAATAGTCTTGGCTAGAGTTGGGCGTTAATACTAACATGTTTCGGTCTCATTGTTAAAATAACGTTGTCCATGATTAACCTTTGATATAACATGCTAAGGTAATCACTAACTGATGAAATTGTAGTTAAACCATTACCATTTAATTCCATTCTCTGATCTCAAGTTAAGTAATATTTACTTCTTGTTAACTGTATATTTAAGCACTGTTTATACAGTTAGTGGTTATAATTTAAAACTTGTTAATTTGTAGTTTTTTTTAAATGTTACAAAGGGTCTTACATTTGACATTTTGTATTTAAACTAAAAAAATAATTTAGTTATTACTTTAAGAACTACATACGGGAAGTTTATAAATTTCCTATTGATCAATCGAAGCAATTAACAAATTTCTTTGTACTGGCAAAGTAACACTGTGGAATGTGAGAGTTGGTTTGTCAGTTGTGCTCCCATTAGCAGGTTAGCGTGGATAGCAGTTAGTTTGGATCTACATTTGGGGAGTTTATCGGTTTTTTAGGTGATCAACGTTAGAGATTTTAACACATTTCTTTGTTCAAGTACTTTGTTAACAAAGTTCAGCATTGACAGTCAGTTATTAATCTTTATTGGACAAATGTGTAGTATTGGCCTTGTTTATACCAGTGACCTTATAATGTGGACATAGTGTTAATATCTAGTATTATTCTTTCACTACACGAAGAAAATTTGTTGATTCAGGAAACAAATCTAGGTCTGAATTTGAAATACAGTATTTACATTTTCAGGTGCCCTGAAATCAATATGTGGTTTATTAGGTGCGTGTGTATGTTTACTTGTGCACTTTTTTCTAAGTCACTAGAAAATTAACAAATGTTGATGAAATCTGATGTGCAGATCTACTTTGCTCATATTTTAAATCTTTTTTTCCAAAAAAGATTTAATCCTTTTTTTTAAAAAATTTGTAAAAATCAAAATTTATCAAAATCAGCTCTAACAATGTAAATTTTTTTCTCAAATGTAGTCCATAAATAATCAAGCAAAATGTAATGGGTCGCTATAACTTAAAACAGTTTATTAAGTTCATTCTAGTGTGTGTGTGTGTGTGTGTGTGTGTGTGTGTGAGAGAGAGAGAGAGAGAGAGAGAATACTGCCTCAACCTCCCCCAGCTCAGAGGGCTTATTATCCCTCTCTCTGGTCTATTAATTGTCTGATTATAGTCTGCCTCCAGGTAATTGAATGTCATAATGGTTTTTATAATATTGTTATATAAGTAGTAATTTATACACTATATTTTATCCAAATTATTTCGTTTCAGGATACTGTTATACTAAACCACAATACAACTATGATACTATCGTCTCCTATCTGTACCGAAGGATCACTCTCTGACAGTGGTATATCCGATTCTGGTTCAGAACAGGATCTGAACGAAAGAGAAAGAAGGTTGGCAGCACTGAGAAGGTTAGCGAGAAGACTGGAATCAATCCTGAGTCCTGGAAGTCAAATTATTGCCGATATAGCCAAGGTAAACTATTTCACTTGAATAATACAAGGGAAATCTGTTACAGTGTGAAAAAGCATGTTTTATTTGTAGTAAAAACAAAATACAAATAACTCTTTGTACGCTGTTGATACAGATTCCCGTTTTACTCACCCTAAACAGGGATTCATACAAATTAATGTTTTTTAATGTATTGTGTAGCGTATAATTTCAAAATATCCATTATGGTTTAGGCAAATACGAGTTCTATACTTATAGACTATTGAAGAGTGATTTGTTAAGATTGAAGGTCATTCTGATTAAATAAGCCTGTTGTAAATCAATGTTTTTTTAGTAAATAGTTGGTGTCACACTATCACTCTTAATTGTTACATTTTATTCTTTATTTTTTATAAAGTAATATATATTATTATTTCATCTCTTTAATAAATAAATAATTATAAGTTAATTGTATAGTCCAACATTCAAAGACAAATATGACCTGTTTTTACAATTATCATTATGGTCATCACTCGATAATACCTACTGAGAAGCTGGATCATTGAAAAACTCTTAATAAAATGTGAAAACAGTGCATTTTGGTCCACCTTGGCACAGCCTTCGTCTCTATAAATCATATTAACTGGATAGATTTCTTGTTTATACTTACTTTGTAGGCACAATATTATTTATTTGTTGGATCATAAATCTGTATTGTAATCAAGGACTGTATTACCCATTCATTTCAAACACATTTACTTACTGTTAAAACATAGCTCATCTGTCATTAAGAAATGGAAAAGCAATGTCTTAATGTCATGTGTACTGTTAAACATAAATGACATTACATTGTACTTGGACACATAGACTAAATTGTGTAATGTTTAGATGATTAATGATATTGTTATTCACGATAATGAATGCAACAAAAAATAAGTCTTTTCCTCTCACGGACAAAGAACGTATTGTACATATCAACTGTACTGTAATTTGTTAAATAAATACATACTCAGTTTTTCAAATTTTCAATTTTATCAACCTCTATTGTTGAGTTACCATCGATAATTCAGATTTTTTCCTAGTCTCTTCAAGTATGAAATATCGATTGAGGACTGTATTTAAACCTAGCAGTATCCACAAGGCATTTCCCATGAATGTTCTGTATAAACAGTTGTAATTTTCAGCTAAATATTTCATTTTTAAAAAATGTTTGAATTTTTTAAATCTGGCTTTGTGGTTTTGTCCAACCTTCTTCCGTCCAGCTACATTAAAAATTTCAAATCTCTGCATTCCAGAAAAAATGTTTACAAGTACAACAATTAGTTTTGATTCAACAATTTGAAATTATAACCATAGAAACGATTTCTTCATTGTCATACTTTTTATGCAAGTTTGATAACCAGTCATGTCAGAGGCAGATCTAAACAATGATAACAGAATATTTTGTTTAGTTTTTTTTTGTGTAGTAGGTTTAAAACATATTGTATTTCATTAATTCTAAGACGCATTGTAATTTTAGAGACAATTTTTAAGAAACATTACAAAGTGACAAAAACAAGTAGTATTTAAAGTATATGCACTACCCTAATCTTTAAAAACTTTATTTACTGAAGCTTCAGTAGTTATAGTTAGCTAATCATTCCTTTTGGAACCAATATCATGCCACATATTTTTAGTTTTCATATTATTTCTAATTTTTACATATATTTGGCCTTTAAATGCAACAATTACTAATATGTTATTTTGAATCTGTAGACTTCCTGACCACCTGTTCTAAAAGACAATAGCCCAGTTCATCATATATGCTCTTTCGTTCATCCATTTTTTTGCACACAAATAATTACATTTGTTGGGAAGATTTTTTTTTAATAGTTTTACTGTAAACAATTATATATGGTGGCAGTTTAACACCATTATCCGTGATCATGTTACTATGTTTTTCATATCTAGTAGTTTTTATTTTCATTTCTTTGTCACCTTTAAAATTAACTTTATAATTTTGTGGCAGATCAAAACAAATTTTCATCCGCATTGCTATTTGGCTAAATGCATAGTTACGAATTTGTGAAGCTTCAGTAATATAATGTTGGTAGCACATAAGTTTTACTTCAAAATCAGCTGGAAGTTCTAGACAAATTGAAATTCGACACCATAGAAATAGACTTTTACAATGCATAAACCTATCGCACCAGCCTCTTTTATCCCATAATATGATGCTGCTTCCATTGCTTTGACATGCGCCATTTAACACACTACTGACAGACATTTATTTTTATCATCAATCATGAATTGTAGGACGGCTTGATCAATCCGACATTTTAACTTAGTTTTGAATGCAAAATTTCTGTTCTTGCGCCATCTGTAAATATTTGCTTCTGTTTCCAATTGTTCAGCAAATTAAATGATTTTTCATTGCCATTGCTGCTGCATCATGTATTCTGACTATGTATTTTATATAAACTATTTCTTTTTAACAACCTAGTTCTCACCAAAATTAAAATTTCATTTCTCAGAAATACAAGAATAGAAATATTTTTGGAATGTGTATCCTTTTTACATCAAGTGTAAGACACCATAGATTATTAAAAAAATGTGTCTTAGAACTGATGAAATCAGCTGTGTTGATAGATTTTTTTATAATGGAATTTTATTATGAAACTGATTCATGTGAACAGTTTTAACAGTTGTTCATATAAACCTACTTTAACTACAACAGAGCCTTTGTAAATCCAAATATCACTCAAATTGCACAGTAAAATTAATTCTATAACAGAAGGGAAAAAATCAAAGGCAATTTTTATTCCTATTTTAAACAAATGTACTATTCGTTATGATTGGAACAACAGACTTATTGTAATTACAAGCACAATAATTTTTCAGATATCTTTTTGAAAATTTGTTTTTTAGTGTTGTAATCAGTGATAAAAATCTGTGTGCATTAGCATATTTATACTTTTCTAATTACATTGAAAGTAACAAAAACCTGACGTATGAAAGTGTTTTTAAAATTTCTAATTAGGACATTAGTCCGGGTCTAACCATGATGGTGCTCCAATAGCTTCAGGTAAGCTAAATAAGCACTTTATATCCACTGCTAACGTGATAAGCAGTTTACTATTTCCAAGGTCACAAGTACACTTGTGCTTCTGCCTTATTATTATATTACACTAGTGAATCACTGTTAAACTTTATCCTTAAATGTACTAAAATAACAATTCTGAGAAGTAATTGTGCATTTATGTGGAAATAAATTTTATAATTTGATATATGGTTAAAACTTTTGAATACTTTGTAAAGTTAGATTATGTTCACAAATCCTACAGAAGGTTTATTTCTTCCGCATAAAAACAACTGTTGATATTATTAGATAACTGTTTTTTTCATTTTTTTTTTTAGAGAATAGAACAGACTGAAAAGGAACTAAGAGGATTACAGCAAACTTGCAGAGATTTAGTGTTAAAAACAGCCGTTTGTGCAGAAGCAACAGCTCAAGGAAGAAGTCCACAGAATACCACCTCCGCCATAGCGTCACAACCCTCTAGCCTCAGAAGTAACTCATCAACAAGGTAAAATTCTTTATTTAAAAATACACCTGTCTCGATAGGGTACCGAGAAAATAATTTTTTTTTAATATTTTCGATGAAAATTACGTGGAATTATTTTGAGCATATCGCAGTAAGCATCTTCACACTTACCAATGCGGTACATTAAGCGACAGATAGCTGTAAACATGTTCTTGCTCTTAGTAAAGGCATACTTTACCCAAAAAAATGTGTCATGTCACATGCTAAACATATATGTACTTTGCTTATTACATCAACAGATTGATATTTTTTGTCAGATTGATTAGTATAAAATGACACCTGGAAAATTCTTAAGTTCAGTAACCATCTACTCAACTGCAGTTAAAAAAGAATAAATTATGCCTATTTTTGAAAAGCGTAATTGTTATTAAAGAACTTTTTTGCCTTGTAATTATAACAAAGGCAAAATTTTCTATTAAAATTTTTGTGATAGATTTTGATTTTTTCTTACTTCATGTATAACTTATTTGCCACTTCATATCTATTAATGCATTATCTGCGGATAGAGGTAATCTTGAAATCCGCTGTAGTATGCATTAAATATATATGTAAATATTATCTTATTACAGCCGTAAGGTTTACGTGTGTGTATATATATATATATATATATATATATATATATATATATATATATATATATAACTGCATACGCTTTGTTGCATATTTGTCTAGTCATTGCTAGTTTAAATACCATATTTTTTTCCAAACACCACAGTGGTTTGGTATAAAAAAAATTTGTCCCAAAAAAAAAAGTTTTATGGTAGTTTTGTACTCTCTGAATAACCCCTTTTTTTAAAGTGTTCTTTAGGATGTTGAGAAACAAAACGTTTAAAAAATATAAACCTTATAATTCTCTGTATTTAGAGACATTTAAAATCAAACATACTTAATGTTTTGCTATTAAGTAGGAGAGAGAACTCTAAAAAAACTTTGTGATTTACTTTAAGAAATGGAGAAGACAATGTTTAAATTTAGTCTGTAATTCCGTTTATGATCTTCATTAGTTCAGTGAGGCAAAACATGAAAATACTTAAACACAGAGCTATTATTAAAGAGATATTAGTTATTTATTAACTTACTTGGTAGTGGTACATCGGTGTACTGTGGTACATTTTGCTATTCATTACCACTAGGATGATATTATTCCATACTGTATTAAATGAAATCAGTTAGTTCCCAACTGTAACAAAAGTTTTTGTAACTGAGTCATACCTGTTGTTAGTTGAGTGTGTTGAAAAGTAGCAGTATGTTTCGTTTGCATGGACTGTTTTTTTTTCTACCTACTTTGAATGTGAAAAAAATAAAAATTGTTCGGTTATGGTACAAGTTGTTATTGTCACGGTAATAGACACATTACAGTAGAAAGGGTACCGATGTTGGCAATAGCTTGAACAAGTTTGTTACCTAGTAAAATCCGCCCAATTGATTTAAAATGACAGTTTATTGAAAATCTTAAATTATAACTAACACTTTTTGAAAATTTGGATTTACCATCATTAGCATTTATAATTGAATTAGTATTAAAATCTGTATTAGCATTTAAATTTTCAGTGCAATTTATGAAGTTAAAAGTATTTATTTATCAACATTTTAACATTAATTATGTTAATGATATCAGATTTACAATTTTTAAAATTTTTAATTAAGAAAATGTTTGATTATATCATGTTCTTCTTTTTGGTTTTAAACTTTCTCCGAAGTCTTCTGATTCATAGCTTCCACTTTTCTCTGACGTTCCTCATATCTTGATCCAATCCACTCTCTGTTATTCCCTTATCAATTTCTTCTTTTCAACCATGTCTTCCTCTTTTTTTCTGTGACAATGTGGTTTCCACTTGACAAACTTTTTGAGAGGTAAATTTTTGTCTATTCTTTGGACAGACCAAACCATCGAAGTTGTTTAGTCTTGATATCCGTAATGATGCTTCAAATCTATGATTTCATGGATTCTTACATATTTTTTGTTTATCATTTCCTGTTTAGATTGACCTGCAACTCTGCCAATAGTCCATTTCTATAGCTTCAAGACATTCTTCTGTTTTTTGATTATACAACTTACTACTAAAGTTACTAAATTTTGTAAATAATTTCTACCCAAGACTGCTTGCAAGCTGCAATTATTCAGTTTGTTATAAATTAATGTTAAAATTGGCTTTCTTTTCTAACAGAGTTTTTAAAATGTTTTTAATAATAAAATCTGTATTCTATTATTACTGTTTATAAGGACATTTGTGTGTATATGTAAACAATAAATGTAGAGTTTTTGAAGTATTGAACAACAAATCTCAAGGGCCTAACTTAATAACGATCTAGAATGATGTTCTAGTTGTTAAAGTTTATTTTTTAAGTTAAGTATTTGAGAAAAGAGTTGATCAGTACTTTCAAAACTGCATGTATTATCTCCATATAAACAATCATTGGCAAATGTTCGAATAAATAGTATTAATATTATGGAAATATGAAGTCGTTATTTCTTGTTTTGTGAAAGCAAGCTAAAAGTGGTTTGTGGGTGTGATGGGAGAGCAGAGCGTAGGCTACAAACTGGCTGTCAATATTAGAGCTGAGTTTGATGTGTTATTCCCAGCTAGCAAGCACCTCCCCCTAGCTTAGGCCTACACTGTGGGAAAGTAAATATCCTGGCTTCACTTCACATCCTACTGTTATCACTATATCATATCTGACCTAGTTTTATTCCATTTAATGATTGTACAAATTAAAACAAAGTGATTGGTTTTGTGCAAATGTTATGAATAAAACGTTGATGTCAAGGAAAATTTAAATGAGATTTGATTAGGTAGATTAAAAAGGGATTGATTGATTTGGTAAAATGTGTTATTAAAACTGTGATTAAGACAAAGAATTAACGAAATGAATAACTATCGCGATGTTAAGGACGTATTTTGCTTTCACAGTTTTGGTCCAACATGATTCAGACTGGTTTAAAAAATTGTTTTTGGTAATAGCTCTTTTGCCTAGCAAAAATCTATTCATATGTTCATAACGACTTAGTGGTAATATGAAATAAACACACTTTACTTTTTTGAAAAAAATGATTTTACTATTGTAAAAAGTCTTGATGATTTCAGCATTTAAATCTGCTTGACAGACTTTTCTAATGTGAAAAAAATTTGTATGTAAATATTTGCTTATGTCAGGTTATTTGATGTCAATTTTTTGAAATTTGTTTTTTTTTATATCAAGATAAAATGTCATGATTGTATCTTACTTTCACTTGATCACTAAATTGATGGAGCTGGTGACCTACATAGAAAGAATATTACATGAATGTTCGAAGAATGTTACATGGGGAAAAAGTCTATATAGAGCTTGTATTAAATTTATCCATTTTTGAAATCTCGTGCATCTAAAAGTTTTTTTAGTGAGCACACTAACCAATTTTGTATTAAAATTGTAGACATATTCTGCCTGATTTCTTTGATAACTTGAAACAAAAAATGTCTAGCTTTTCAAACCAGCAGATCGAACCAACAGATTTTGCTTAATGTTTGGTCATATTTATCCAGTCTTCTCTATGAAACTGAAGTCAGTGCCGCATACCAAATTTGAAGTATGAAAATTTGAGTTTTAGTGCTTTTTTTTTAATATAGGTATTTCACTTTTATTCCAGTAAAATATGTAATACAGAATTTAAAAATTAAATTCATTAGATTTTTCCTTACAAATAGCTGCCAAAGTAATATGTTTAGTGAGCATTTTTAGAGGTTACTTTTTGTTATATTGTTTACACTGTTTTTCTTTTATTGATAGTTATTTTAAGTATTTATACCTTATTAAAAGAAAAGAAATATATATATATATGGCTCGGTTTGTGGTTTAACACGGGAATGACGTTCCGTTTCTAAAATTTGGAAAAAAATTACGATAGTTAAAACAATTTATATATCTCATATTACTCTGTTGTTAGTGCGTGGGCCTGGCCTACTACTTGTTACACCATGTAAAAGAACCATTCGCAGGTGGTAACAATTGATTATGAGGCTAGGATAGTTTGTTGTGCGATACTCGGTGAACTGCGATTAATTCACTGTAGCGAAGTATTTTGACTTGATCTTTGCCACTGACAGGACCTCAATTCTCCTACTACCAGTACTTCCCCTTCCCCTTATTTTATAAAAGTCTTAGAAAGACAAAAAATTTATCGAAACAAGACTGCTCAGTGAAAAGGACTTTTGAGCTTGCTGATACCATCAAAGTAATGGATGAAAAAACTGTCACAAAATTTCCCAATAACGATTGAGGAAACCTCCAAGTAAAAACACAATTTAAGGCAACTAATTACAGGAATCTAAAAGTATCTCCATTCCAGAATGTTCTTCCCCCTCCCCCAGAAAGTCTCACCCTGTTGAAACAGTCCATATTGTCAAATAAATGGTGAAAGAGGTTCCTCGTAGGTGAACCTAATCACTCCATTGAGATCATCACTGAATATTCCAAAAGTGTCTGTGTAAAGATCAATGGACCTCCTCTTTGGCCCTTTAACCCAGCTGAGTTTGTTGACTCTTGGCTTGTGTCTGGACACTATTCAGCATTAGCCATAAAAGAGAAAAAAATATGATAAAAACATGTTGAAATTTTGGACAATTTTTAGGATGAAACTGTTCTTTTTTTACTGTATTTATTACTTTACTGCTGCATATTTTCGTAGTTTTTTATGCATACAGCATACAGTAGCTGTTATGAAAATCAAAAATAGTGGTCATTAAATGCATTTGATTTTTTTCATTAAAAAAAGAAATATTTTAACATTTGAATTTACAAACGCATATCTTTCAAAGATGTGGCAAAGGAAATGTACAGTTTCAACATAAATTAAAAAAACGAATTTAATCTAGCAATCTGTTGCGGAGTAAGTTTTAGTGAGCAGGATGTCCCGAGGCATATTTCACACATCATGATATTGAGATGTGTGACTGACTGATTGGTGCATTTACATAAAATCCAGCCGCTAAAGACTTCCAACTATCAATCAAAGATCCCTCGTCTTTCTCTGTCGACAGCTACCCAGCTGTGCTCGCCTAAAACTCTTATTAATTACCTACTCAAAGTTGACCTCGACTTTTGTTTTTTTCTAATTTTACCTGACGCATCGAATGTAGATTTAACTGTACTGGATTACATTGGTTATACTGAATATCCACTGAAGTGGTATACTTGTGTGCTTCGATCAGATGCAGCTGTTTTATTATGAATGATTTAATTTTTATTTTGTGCAATTCAATAAAAGTAAGGTGTTTGAAAGGATAATCGCATTTTGATAATCATACAGAAATGACAGATAAAAACTTGATTTTCGGAAATTGTACATTTTATGTATTTAAAATATGTTTGTATCCAAATTTTTAAAAAGCATTTTTTCAATAGTTCCTGTACTCATGGTTTCAGTTCATCAATGGCTGGCTGTCCTGCAGTGGAAATATCCATTCTTAAATGTAGGACAGCTGTAGTGATTTTTAATTTGCATATAATTGAACAAAAAACAATACTGTAACCAGGGCACTTGCAGATTCTGCTGTAACGAAGTACCTCCCACTCCATATAATCTGTTAAAATAATGATTTACTTAATTTTGCCGTGCTCCTTCTTAATAAATACAATTTTATTTGTTCGTCTTTTACTCACAATGTTTGGTGGCCATTTGGATTCCAAAGTTAAGGTCTTAATGTTTCTAAGTTACTTTTAATAAAAACAGTAGGTCTAGAATTTTAATATTTATTCTCACTTTGAAGGACAACACTATATTCCTGAGCCTTTCCTAAAAACTAATATAGTATTTTAGTACTTTAATAGTATTTTAACATCCTCCTATTATATTACATGATGAATAAATAAACTTTTATGGTTTATTAATCTTCTTATTGCTAAACCTTCTAAATACTATACTCGTAAAAACAGTTGTGCATTTAACTATAGTGTCCAGAAATGTAATGTTACAACACAGTGTGAATAGATTGACTATTAGCCTTGTTAAGTGTTATGGTTCTATGAAATTACTTTGTACCTGTGAATAATTTCTATTTCTTTAATGTGGGAATTGTTTTCACAGACTGACAAAAGAAAAACGGAAACTTAAGAGAATTACAGGTAAAATTTCACTATTGGATTGTTTAATTTTTTTTCTTTTTGTATGCATTAGGACATATAGTGAAATTTTGTTGACTGCTTTAGATAACGTTATGTTATTTCGTTGTATTAAATTGTGATTTTATAATAAATTTGAATAATAAATGGGTAAATTAATTTTGTCATAAATTTGAAGCAACATTGTAAAGTTCATGAGGTGTTTAGTAAGCAGATACTGGATATTTCTGGGAAAAACTGCTTTGCCACAGAGAAAAGAATCTAATATGATATGAACAGAATTAGTGTCAAACTAGTGAAATTATTTGTGTACATTTCGGTAACGTAGTTACCATCTTCAGAGGGATATGCTGAACAGAAATAATTTATGTAATATAAGTTAACTTCTGTATAGTATCTTTCTGAAGATTGTGGTAGCTGCTTTGTTTTCTTTTTGCATTTCTACATCTCGTCACAGTGCTGTTTACATATTTGTAACAGACAAAATTTACGTAGTATAAACAGTAATTACAAAATATTAGATGATTTAGTTTAAAATGTGACTTACTGCATAGACATTTCGCAAACTGTGGTAGTATAAAATGCCTATATAAAATTTCAGTTTTACCAAACATTTGTGGTACCAGTTTGCAATCATAAGTAAGAATATTGTTTTAAAAATATACTTCTAGCAAGTTTTTTTTACCAAAACATCAATTTTTATGGCCTATTGAAAAATGAATTTATATCTTTCAAACCATTTTTAAATTCATTATCATTTGCATAGTTTGCTGTTTTCATAAAACTATATAAAATATCTTATAACAGACACCATTATTCCTAGTTATGAAAAAAGAAATGTGTACTGACTGTATTTGAAAAAAACGTTAAGCATATTTTAATAAAAATCTATACTTCTGTTTAACTTTAAATATATATCTTTTCATCAAGAATCACTTTTAAGTCCTATAAGTATGTAAACTGTAATACAATTTGAAATATATAAAAAAAGTTAAATAAATTATCCCTAAAGGAATTCAATAGCGTTTGCCGAAGTTAAATTAAAGAAAACAAGAAAAATAGCTTGAAGGAATAGGTTAGGTTAGGTTAGATGTAACAAATGGTGTATTTCCCTCCACAATTTGTTTGCTCAGGGGTTGTTTTTTTTTTATTTGTTCTTCCCTACATGAAGTAAAAACACTTAAAAGAGCCTGAGAGCTAATAAAGGTTGTCAATTTGTCAATACTTCTCCCCCTTCTTTCTGGGAACCAACCCCCATGGTGCTACTTATGACAGAACATTATTTATAAGAGGGTAGGTGCTTAATTATATGCTAAAATGTAATCTTGGTCCTGTAGACACGGGTTTATTTGATGAAGGGAATTGAAGTTTGATTAATGCGATTATTAAAATCAACAAAATCAATTAGTCTTTCTCCGAAACGATTTTATGTAGTATGTTTAACCAGTTAATGGCTTTACTTTTAAATGGATAATTTATCTTATCAATCTGTTTACTTCGAGAGTTTTTATTTTTACTTGGTAGTAATTTTTTATCCGCACCTTGGAATTCATTTTGGAGCTTATTGTAATTTACATATGTTTAATAACTTTGTGACTGAATAAATTTGAAAGTTTTTTACAATTTCAAAAAAAATATAAATGTTTGAACTAAGATTATGCAATAAAACTTCTAAACATTAATTTGCGAATATGCTGAAACAAATTTGATCTGTCCATTTATCGCATGAAAAATTATGCTAAACTTTAGTTTTAGTTTCTGACAAAACATATTTCCTCTGATTTTAGAGAATTTAGAACATAATTTTAGTGGAACAACTAAAACAAAATTGCTGACCGTATTTTTCCCAAATCCATTATGGGCATATCTGTTTCCTTTAAACTAGCTGAACTTGTCTCGCTCAGTTTATGCCCAAGCCTTTTCTAAAAAGTAACACGTTTTATTTATTTATTTTTTAACATTCTCCTATTTTATTATTTGATGAATCTATCAACTTTTATGGCTTCACAAATATTTTGAAAATATTCTCGAGTACTACTAAAACTTAGTTATTACACTCATTAAAAAAAAAAAGTTTTGACATAACTCTAGATATTTTTCGACAATTCAAAAATTAGTCCACCTTCCCTAGCTTCGTCAATTTTTCGTTTGTTCACATTTTTCATTATCAAAATCTGTTGCTATGCATAATTTAGAATTCATCAATAAGTTTTAATAATGGAGGTAATCTGAAACACATCTACAAATTTGAAATCGACAGAGCTGGGAAAAGCATACGAATGTTCTTAACAAAATAAAAAACATTTTGTGCAGAAATAAAGAAGACTATATTAATAATTTCTGTATAATAAGCAATATGTTTATTTCTTCAGAAACTGTTGTTGGCCTAATGAATCTGATTAAATTATGGACTGTTAAAGGAACAAAACAAACCAATCTCGTGCGAAGTTCACTTTTTACGAATTTGTTCACTAAAAACCTAACTTCATTTAAACTTTGTAATGTTAGAAAAAAACTTTTGGGCCAGTTTCAAGAATATATGCGTTTTAGAATAATTGATTACAAATACTTTAACTAAGCACTTGGTAGATAAAGACACAAACTTATTTTTAATTGTTAAAGACTTCTAATATTTAATCAGCAGAAATTAGCTCAGTAATAATTTATTATTGTTTTCTCTTGTTATTCTTTATTATTTTCAAAACTAAAAGTCTCCGTTTCAACTTGACCATTTCAGCATTTTGTTGTGCTTGATTGTTAAGCAGTTTCGGCCAAACATATTGACAGATTTTTTTTTTAATTTGGTATAGAGGTAACTTATATAAAGACCGATCAATGTATAAGATGTTTTCTCGTTCACTTCTGTTTCAAAGTGGCAGCCTCTTATTTACAATAATGAGTGCAATTTTATCCAAACGCATTGATTGATTGTTTTGAAATTTATGTGTAACATTTTCCCTATTTACTTCCATTTCAAGGTGACAAGCTCTGATATAACAGTGACAAATGTTTGCAGTTATGGCCAAAATTATTAACTGATTGCTTTGAAATTTGGTACGAAAGTATCTTAATATAAAGCCCATACCATATGTGTTTTTTCCATTAATTTCAGTTTTAATGATGGCAAGTGTAATTGCTGGCTGTTTCCTGTAATACTGGCTGAACGGTCAGATGTTATAATGTTCACCGCATAATGGAGAAAAAACATAAAATTTGCAATAATATTAGGTGATGTAACTTTTTCCTAAAAATATTGTGGTTTGTGGTTAAACTGGCGAAAAGGTTACGAGCTCGATAAAGAGCTGTCCTGGAGCGGTGGCCAAGAAATATAATAAAGAACATACTGCGAAGTCTACTGTGCTTTGAACTACTAGCAGTAAGATTGTGAAACATTTTCCGTAGCCAGTTTTGCTTTACGAAGAGTATGTTCAGTTCATTGTAAAATTAATCACAGAAATCCACGAAGACAGTTTAATTGCATAGTCAGAAAGTACTATCAGTGCTTACATATATTAATTGATTATAGTAATTTTTATGTATGTCCATTTTGTCTTGTTCTTGGTGGGTGTTCCATTCCGTCCACGGACAGTACAAGTATTGCTAATACTTCAGAGGAATAGGTTGTTTGATGGAAGGGTTAGCTTTGTTTTACAAGGGATTTTTTTTTGTGCAATTCAGATATTTTTTTGTTTTGTTTTTATTTTTTAATGCCAGTTTAATAGCTTTTCTGATGTCCAATCTGCTTGTATAAATTTTGTAAAAGTAATTAAGATGCATTACAAATTAAATTCCTGGAGTATAAATCCTTATTATATTACTGTACTGACATATTTTTCTTGTTTAACAACCAATAAAATTTTTTTTTTTATATTTTCCGCTTGTGTTTAATCACAATTTTTTTAATTAAAGAAAAATGTTATTAAAAATTACCTTATTTAAATATTTTGGTTTTGGCTAAATTTTAGTTTTGTTGACAGTTATGTTCTTAATGTTTTGTTGATTATTTGATTGTTTTTCTGAACTAAAGAATAAAATTTAAATAATTTTCTGTTTGTAAACAATTAGGGGTTTGTGCAAAACTGATATTTGTTGTTTTTTAAGCCCTACCCATACTACAAAAAATGTCTAAATTCTATGATTTGTAATGTATTAAAGAAAAATATTTATGAGAACACCTTTATTTATAAAACTTTTTGTCAGTGGTATGGTTATTCAAATAATAGGTATAATAAAAAATCCATAAATTTTATTTTATTGAGTTTTCTGAACACTGTTGATTGAATAGTCTACTTATGTTGGGACTATATATGTCAACTTGTATCCAATAAAGAATATTTTGGTTGTTAATATTGGCAACACTGTTTACCTTGGTCCATACTAATTTTATTATTTGCCACAACATTTAAACCTAAAGTAGGAAAACAGGCAGAGTTTTACAGTAACAAATTTATTTCTAAACTTCTTTAAGTGAATTTGAAGTGTCCGCCCATTCTTGAAAATTGTGCTGTTAGTTTAGAAAGTTCACATTGTTTCTTACTATATGCTGAAAAAAATGAGTACCTTGGGCATAAGGGAAGCCATGATATGAAATTTCTACATCCCAAAATTAACTGTAAGTTTCTTATAATGGTGTTGACTCCTCCCAAGTCATTCATTCTTCTGCCTGTTTGTAGATCTAATTTCTCACCCTTTAATTATAAAGAGAAGGGTACCACTGCCACTGAAGGTATCGCTTGACCTCTCTTCCCCACAGCTTCAGGCAAAGGTCAACCTAACCCTACTGTATAATGTTTAGGTATTTAAAAGAGGGAGGGTCTGTCACGAATTTATAAAAATGTTAAGTGAAACAGTAAAGGAATAAAGGTATTGATATAATTTAAGTAAAACAAATAATTTTAATTTATTTTTTTAAATTTTGAATCGCCGCTATTTATAAACGGACTTTTTGGGGTAACAGATGCGTTCAAGCTATTACCAAAATCAATTTTTGAGTAGTTTAAAATTAAACCGGATCAGAATAATAAACGTATATAATTTTTAATGAATCCTCCTTGTAAAAATATGTTCTATAAGTCAGAAATTGTGAATTTTATTACATCGGGTGTGCATCCTTCCCTAATAAATCGTTCTAATAAGTCATTTTTTTATAAGCTTTAAACAATTTTGTTCGACAATGAAATTGTTCTCTTTTGTTGGAATTTGTGTAACCATAGAAACAAGGTTTTTCAGTTTATAAGACATCTTCTTGGCTTACAACTTCTTCACAATAAATTTAATGTGGCTGAAATGGAACCCCTCCCATGAAGTACCCAAACAGATGGTATGTGTTGTTTACCGAAAATCCAGTTTGGCGTATGTATATACAACAATCAGAAATCGACATTTCTCAATTTATGTTAGGGGGACACTGCTGTAAGTTTTCCATTGCCGACCTCTCATTATAGTCCGGCCAACAAAAGAAAACACCTGAAGTCAGGATGAAATAACACTTAATTATAAATTTGTTTGAACATAGGCCTTGATAATACTGTTGTAAAATAACAGACGGCTGTTAAATTATTTCAGTAAAGTTTTTAGTAACAACTATTTCTGAATATAATTTTTAATAAATATTTTTTCTTTCATTTAGACATTTCGGTTAAATGCAAGTAGACAATTGTTGATTGTATCTACAACCGGTATCTATACCGTCAGACTTGACGGTATCTCTTTCGTAAGTGAAAGATATTGAGGTGAAAAAAGGGCTTTTTCCAACAAGTTGGGCCCCTACCATTACAGTAACCTTGTGCGCGCGACTCTTAACACTCGCTTTCCAGAAAAGTGGATAGGCAGGGCTGACCACGAAGTTCGGACTTAACCCCACTTGACTTTTTCTTTTGGGGGACACATAAAAATACTGTGTACGCTTAAAAGATCCGTGACAGCAGCCATTTACGAGAAAGAATCATCGCGGTGGTTGAGACAGAGTTACACCTGCTATGTTGGTGAATACCTGGCGAGAAGTGGAGTATCGTCTCGACGTGTGTAGGGCAACAAATGGATCCCACGTTGAAGTTTACTGACATTAAAAAAAAAAACTTGGAAGTATTCTCTTTCATTGTATGTACTCGTTGATGTATTCGTGTAGGCCCTACATTAAATTTACACATAAAACTAGGGAATTCTTTTTCAAACACTCTATTGTACAGAGTTCTAAGAAATCCAACTTTTTAACAAAACGTTATAGTTTTTTCATACAACTAACAAATACAATACAAAGCGGGTAAAACAATTAGCATTAGCAGAGTCCACCTTCGTATAACGGACAATGGGTTGTATTTGAGTACAGGTTTACCGTGCTTCCATAAGAAAGAGCAAAGTTCACAGGTTAGGCCGCAGACCGTGGGTAAGACCGAGGGTCGGACAGTTTCCCTGTTGGCGCCACTTGAATCGGAAACTTTTTAATTTGAATTAACTGCGCTTTAATAAATAAATATATAAATATCGTACGCCTCGCTACAGTACATTGTAACGAAACAATACCCTGTTTGCGTACAAATGGGCGTGGCCAGTGATAATTAATGGCTAGGCGTCTTCTGATTGGCCACACACGGAGCGTGACGTCAGCGTTGTAATTAGTTGCTACGAACTATATAATTATACAAGTAACTCATTATTGGTTGGGATCGAACTGGCGATAGGACCTGGACGATGTGTATTTGGTGGGAAATTGACGAGATTGGCAGCCCTGCTTTTAGTATAGTGTAGTTTATTGTGTAACGGAAATGTTGGCATAAAGAATAATTTCCCGTTGACATATTTTGCAATCGCTTTATTAGTTTACACAATTAAGTGTGTTGGAACCATTGAATTATGAAGCTATTAATTTCTTGATTACATTTTACGAAGACATTATGGGTATAATGTGTAAGGTCCCGATTATCCGACGTGTTTGTGTGGTCCTGTTTTGAAATATGCACGGTTTGCATCTGCCCTCTGTAACTCAGATTTCCCGATATTCCGATGTTCTCTTACCCGATTTCCGTATTAACCGACATCCAGGTTATCCAACCGATCGGCGGTCCCAGTTAGGTCGTACAATCGGGACTGTACCAGTATGTTAACGAATTTCAATTGGAAACGTTATTTGAATATATTGTGAAAAAGGATTTTCGTATTTTCAGTGTAATTTTTAAAGCTTAAATACTTCTGCAGATCTTAACACTGATAATGATGGTGAAGTCAGATTTTCAAAAAAAAGTAGACAGTTTTGTTTTTCGTTGTTTTATCACTTTTTAAATTCTGATTTCGCAATCATAATCAGTATTAAAACCTGCACACTTTTATATTAACCCTGTAAACTCAAATTTAATCTCTTAATTTCAACATGAAAATTCAAAATGCTAATTTATGCAATTTTTAGCGCTGATTTATGATCGGATTTTTTAAAAAAATTGACAAGATGCGACACATTTTAACGATCTCTCAAAAAGTAATAGAGGTCAGGATCAGTGCTTATTTCAAGATCCCGGGTTTCGTTCTTACCATGATGGCAGCTCAAATAATTGTTTTCCAATGGAATTTCTTAAAATTCACTTGCTAAAATTTTACATACTAGCCTATAGTTCGAAACAAGTCGTACTAAATTTGAAGTTAGTTAAATATTTTTTTTTAAATGTGGGCTGCTGTTTTCCCAGTGTTTTTCTCAGGCTGCTGTCAACAGTGTTAACTTCGGGACCTGTTACAGTAATTGTTGGGAGAAAGCTCGCGTGAGGCCGAATAAAATCACAATAAATCCTGAGGGCTGTGCTCGTGTCCCACATCGGCTATTATGGCACTTCCTCGCACCCCCTCCCCCTCCGCTCTGATGCCGTCAAATTAATCGGAGTCGGACATTTACATAATGTTGTCAAACAAGATGTAATTATGAAAGGGTTAGATCGAAGAGGCGGCGCAAGTTTTTCCTTCGAGGGCGGCAAGACGCTAAACTGCCGGGTAATGACGGCCGCTTCGTGCCGCATAGGAATCGCCTGATTTTCTCTTTTTTCCCCTCTCCTCATCCCCCCGTCTAACGTCTTCCGTACTCGTTATACGCAAATATTCGACCGAATAAAAGACTTAAACTGCCGCAACTCCTATAACCTCGGTAATTTTAATGTGACCCGCGATGCAGTCTTGGAGGATCAACTTTTAATTTGTTCCTCGAAAGTCGGGGATCAGATTGTTTGACAAACTTTGAAGATTAGCAGCGTCCGCTTCGCCCTATAAAAAGTTATTTACAGATAGCTAACGTATGTTTTTACAGTTCAAACAACGCTGTCGCGCTGAAATGATGAAAACTTCAAAAACAAACGTGATTTAATAATCGCGGCACGCACCTGTTTCGCTCACGTGATAGAAGCGAGTTTTCAAAAGTATTTTTTCTATTTCTTCTCGTTCTTGTTCTTCTTCTTCTCCTCCTCCTTCTCCACCTTCTTCTTCTTCGGGTACCTATTCAGTCCGAGTATTGGCTGTTTTGAAATTTTTTTTAGAACCGTGTCCTTTTTAAGTCATGATATCCTTTCATCCTGGCTCTTCTCTTTTACCATAGACTTTCCCTTGGAGGGCAGACTTCAGACGGCGGTATATCCTTTCGTTTCCCATATGTCCAAGATACTCAAGTTTTCTTCTCTTGTTGGTGTTCATCACTTCTAGGTCTTTCTTCAGTCGTTCCATCAGTTCTGTTGGTCACATTTCGTTCGAAGGCTTTGAGTCTTTGTATTGCCTCGGTTAGTGTTCATGATTCCATTCCATACAACAGTATCGAGAAAATATAGCACCGGAGGAGTCTGATTTTGATATCGATGTTGAGGTTATGACTTTTTAACAGTTTAGCCATTTTTTTGAAGGCTTCATTTGCTTTCTCTTTTCAGCACCTTATGTCCTGGGCATGGTTCTCTCCCACAAATCCTCAATAATCATGGTTCTTATATAGGTGAACTGTGATAATTAAGTAATGGTGTGTTGACAACCAGTGTCATACCTTCCAACTGCTTCCTTACTAATTAGGCCCTACCATGAACTTGAACTTGGTTTTATTAATGTTAATTTGTAAGCCATATTGACTGCTGACGTCTCGTAAGCAGTATCGAATATATCTCACAATCAGCATTATTATTTGCATATATTAGCACTTTTGAAATAAGGGAAATGAACCCAGACCGCCGTCAAATTAAAAGTCTTAATTGTTAACGTATTTAAACTCAGAATACTAATTTATGCATTATTTAACGCTGATTACCCCCCCATGAATTTCTAAATGTTTGAAGTGACCGCCATTTTGAAACGGTTGAAAGAATTTTGCTGTTTATCGAACCTGTCCGAGCGATTACTAAAATCAATTTTTGTACCAAGTACGAATAAAATCTGACTAAAATTGCGAACGTGACCGTGTTAGTTAATACGCACGCGCACAGTTTCAACGACATTTCAAGGTCCCCCTGGTCTGGGTGTTACCATGATGACCGCTCTGATAGCTCGTTTTTCAATGGGAATTCGCTAAAAATAATTCAGACGTGTTTATATTTACAAGTGAATTGATAATCATGAAAGAATAATTTCAACTCGTATTTACTTAATTATTATACTCCCATAATCCGAAATGATTATGAGTGCGGGTAAAGTAGGGGTCGAGCTGGCTTCGACCTATTAAAGTTATTTCTGCGCAGCCGTCAAATTACAATAATTACCTGAAATTGTCGTCCTATAAAAATTGCCAGATCCGTTGCTATCGTGTGTTTTAAACCGGGAAACACGCTCTGGAACCAGTTTCCCTCTGTTCTTTCTTGTTTGTACACTTTGTAGAGATGTTAGTCGCCTCGATCTCTTCTTCCACTGGAAAATCAGCTACCCATACTCGGGACCTTCAGATGAGCGCCGATTATGGTAACGGCTCGGACAGTGTTCGTTAACCAGCGAAAATCGTTCAACAGTTTCAAAATGGTGGCCATTTCAGATCTTTAAAGATTGCATAAATTAGCGTTTTGAATTTTCAAAATCAGTTGAAATTAAAAAAAGAAATTTAACGGCGTCGGGGTTCGTTTTCGTAGTGTCAATGTAATTTGAAAGCATAAAGTGCGCAAATTTTAACGCTGAATGATAGAGAAATACTTTTTAAAATTCGCTTCTATCACGTCAGCATAATAGCTGCGTGCCGCGATTATTCCAATTGGTTTTATTGAGCTAATGCGGGCTGACTGCCAATAGCAGTAAGTAGTGCATTCAAATCTTTTATTACGTCATCTGACTTTGTGTTGGGAACAATTAGCAAGAAAGTTAGCACGGACTTAAATAAACTCCCCGCCACAACTTAATCTGCATTATGATGTTCAGCTCGGGATTTTATGTCCTCTCGCTAGGCGGCGCCTTAATCTTACAAGTTATGCAAATTAGGCGTTCCTTTGTTTTAGTCATATTCCGGCCGAGTGCAGGCGAAATGGAGGAAAAGTGTTTTTAAGTGTGAAACAAAACAGATAATTTTATTTTACGATAAAATAAAAATATTTCCAAACTGCGTGAAGGGAAATACGCCGTTGTCTAGTATGTAACCAGTTTTTACGAATAAGCCAGCGTTCGTTTTTTGTTTTACTTATTTACGGCTGTTTATCTAGACACCCTACTTACGTCTGTTCGTTTTTCTAGTCTGCTTACAGCTGTTCGTTTTTCTAGACAGGCTACTTACGGCTGATCGTTTTTCTAGACACCCTACTTAACAGCTGTTCGTTTTTCTAGACGCCCTACTTACAGCTGTTCGTTTTCTAGACGCCCTACTTACAGCTGTTCGTTTTTCTAGACACCCTTCTTAACAGCTGTTCGTTTTTCTAGACACCCTTCTTAACAGCTGTTCTTTTTTCTAGACACACTACGTACGGCTGTTCGTTTTTCTAGATAGCCTATTTACGGCTGTTCGCTTTTCGATACAGCCTATTTACGGCTGATTGTTTTTCTAGCCACACTACGTACGGCTGTTCGTTTTTCTAGATAGCCTATTTACGGCTGTTCGCTTTTCGATACAGCCTATTTACGGCTGATCGTTTTTCTAGCCACACTACGTACGGCTGTTCCGTTTTTCTAGATGCCCTACTTACAGCTGTTCGTTTTTCTAGACGCCATACTTACTAGATAGCCTATTTACGCTTGATCGTTTTTCTAGACACCCTACTTAACAGCTGTTCGTTTTTCTAGACACACTACGTACGGCTGTTCGTTTTTCTAGATAGCCTATTTACGGTTGTTCGCTTTTCGATACAGCCTACTTACGGCTGTTCATTTTTCTAGATAGCCTATTTACGGCTCCTTGTTTTTCTACTTACTTAATAGGGGGCCGGCGTGTCAGAGGTGCTAAGGCATGGTATGCCTTCAACAAGTAATTTTTAAATGATTTTCACTTGCTCAATTGAAATAACCCATTGATCTTTTACTTTTGATTGTATCTCAAAATCTGTAAGTAAAATGAACAATTAAATTTGTACAAAGTTAGATTCCCCTTCTAACAGGACCCGATCCAGACTTGAATTTATCAAAGTAAAGCAAGCATGTCCATGAATGTTGCAGTTTAGGGGCTTTTCCTGCCATGTTACAGCTTTCACCCACCAGAAGTAGCCTTTGGGGAGTCTTAAAACTTTACTTAATTTTATTTTAAGATGCAAGGCCTACAGGAAGGTGCATTGATTTTGTGTTTGCTCATCCGTTTAATCTAGCCAGCGATATAAGGGTTTTCTTCATATTGTATAATGCTGGTAACATTTTTTGGGTTTTCTTGGTTTTTCTAAAAGAAAAATGAATTTACATTGTCTCAATAGATATCCTACATTTCTTTAGATATCGTGACTCATTTCTGTGAAATATAAATGTGGATAGTAAAATTTCGATGTATCTTATGTTTTCACAAAGAAGTAGTTTTATTTGACTGTGTGTGTGTGGATCAATTTTTAATGAAATAGTTTTTTCGAAGCCGCTTAAATGTAGTCAGTCGACAAATTTGCATAGTTTTTTCTGTTGTTTAAAATAAAGTTTCTACCTATCTTCTGTTAGGTGGATTTTTATGGTTTTTTGTTGGCAACTTTCAAACCATTTTTATGAAATGTGTGTTTGTGTAATGTTTTTGCATTGTATATGTTTGCGATTAAAGTAATACCTTAACTGATTTTTTGTTTTTACTGTCACAACATTATGCTTAAGAATGGAACAATATAGTATAGTGTGTTCAGTCATCGTTGAAATGATACTGTATCTCTCTCTCTCTCTCTCTCACACACACACACACACACACACACACACACACACACACACACACAGTGCTACATAATTTGGCTAACTCTAAAGTGTAAAGTGACCCGACACTGATTTAGTGGTGTATCAAACAGAGCCCTGGTGACATACCAATGTACCTTAGCCTTACACATGCACGTAGGGCTTTGTGTGGGCAAAACATCATTTCCCTCAAAGAAAAGCTGACCAATAGGGGCACAACCTCTGTAGAGTCAAGATTAATGGAAAAGTTTAAATGAACTATAGCAGACCAAAAATCTAAATAAAGAATTGGGAAGTCACTAATTAGACGGGGGGGGGAATTACCACTCCCAAATCATAGACTTTAAGAAGAGACTAGTACTGGAGAAAGCACCATAACTGAGCATCTCAGGAATATAGAAAGGGGGGCACAATAGATTTGCAAAGATCGCATTGCAGTAGTATCGCTATACATCCATTCGTTCATTCTTGATGGATGAATCAAACAGTCATCTAATAATATGTACCGGGAACTATTACACGACTGGATAAAAAATATCACCCACTTTCTAAGTAGCAAAAAATAAAAATTTTGTTTTTATTGGCCATTCCAAAACTGTTCAATCGGGGGTTTTATGTACTTCTTGTATTGTGAAAAACTGTAGATCTTATTTTGAAGTTAATATTCTTACTAAATAACGTTTTCTTTCGTATAGGCGTAAGAAAAACAACGGCGACCACAATTCCGACCTGGATGATGCCGAACCGGATAAACCGACTTCTTGGATATGGCGAGTGATGCGTACAGCTTTGCCATTCCAGGTGGCCATTGTGGCACTATTCTGTGCTGCCTGCCTCTTGGAGCCTCAGTGCTGTGACTCTATGAACAACTTGAACTTTTCATTGACACCTCAGCTGCGCTACATGAGAGGTCCCCCACCTATCTAACCTAATGACTTATATTTAATTATAACATTGTACTAATGTTGAATCACGAATATTTGGTATGAAACCTAATAACGAATCTTCACAGAATTTCAGGTCTTCAGTGTGGTATGTATGTATATAGAGTACTATATTTGCATTAAATTATTTATACTAATCTGTTAGAAATTGAATTTACACTTATACTCGATGTAATTGTTATGGTATGTATGAACGTTTTCAAGTTATATTAATTTTGGAATGAAATTGGTTTTAAAATTTGTCTTCAATTATTATATGTTTCTAATTGTAAATGCATTATGAATTTGGTTATAGTAATAATTTCTGATTTATTTTTTTTTTAAGTTTTGTTTTAATGTAACAATTTGTTGTCATTTTATGTACAGTAAGAATCTGTAATATTCAGTTTGTACCAGTGATTATTTACAAGTGTGTTTGTAGTAGATAAAATTACATATTGTTTTGTATTCTGATATAAGATCAGATATTGTTTTGTATTTCACTACAATAATTGTAAAAATATCTTTTAAGGTTTTACTGAAATTGTATTTTTTATGTTGTGTTAGGATAAATAATTTGTGTAATAATTTTTTATACAAAAAAATAGTACAATTTTTTTACATACGTAATTATCAAGAAGGATGTGTATCTGCTGGCAATGTTGTAACAAATTTTAAATTAAATTTCTGCTTAGAAATAATTTTGGACTTAAGATAAGTTTTGAAACAGTTATTTGAATTTTTCAATATTTCACCAGCTGGAGATCTGTAAATGTTGATATATTTTCAGCAGTCAAAGTGTAACAATAAAATCCTGATGTGACAGAGAAAACTGGGATTTTTGTGTCCAGTTATGTACAAGAAAAGAAGAATCTTAATATTCTTGGTCAAGGTGCAAGGTCCAGTTTTGTAATTGGATCATGTGATCTACAGATCTGAATAACAGGATTGCCTTTTACGTTGGCAAGTTGTAAAGGTTTGTATGTGTGTTAGTATGGAATAGTTAAACTATAAACAGACAATACATAGATGAGTGTTTGTAGAAGATAAATTATTTAAAATACAAAATATCATCTTTTTTTTCATCAAGGGCATTTTGGAAATAGGAAAGAAAATTTTCCTTTGTATTTAATAAAGGGTGTTTAGAAATAAGGGTAGAAATTTGTGTTTGAATAATTTATCTTCTTGTTTATTAACGTAGGGTAGGATTTATATGTGCAATCATATTGCAAATACACTCCGTTCACTCACAGCACTCTGTGTATTGTGTTTATGGTTTACACATATATTTAACAACGTTATTAATAATCAAACAGATACAATGTTAAGTGTAAATAGTTTCACTTGCTAGAGTTTTGTGTACTTAGGTTTTTACGTGCTCAATAGAGTTAAATTTTGGTCAAATACAATTTCGCAGGGACAATAACTTGCAATAGTCTTACGACATTCCAGACTAAATAGTAAATTGCATTGATTTTTAATTTCAACACCCGACTTGTGACTCGACTGTATTAAACCATGTAGAATTGGCAAACGAAGTATTTTATAGCTGTACGTTGTGATAAATTTTTTTGTGATTTTTTTTTTAACGGTCGATAGTTTTAAATCAAGCATTTTAAAACTGACACCTTTATCGATTGGTACAAAAATATATATTTATGTGTAATTGTTATATTCCAGATTGTTTATTGATGTTTTAAATCATTTTTTTAAATATATTATTTTTAGAAGATTAAGTCAAATTGAAATAATTGAAGTCAATTATTTGTAGATTTTATAGTTTGCGTTTGCATAGTTACCAGTGTACCGATGAAATCTTATTCTGTTCAATTTTAATTTCTAGCGTCTGGCAAAGTTTGTTTTAATTCTTAATTTTATTGCACATTGATCAAGTGCCATTTTCCTGTGGTGCAACATTTTTTCTATTATATTTTAAGCTACTGTTAGGAAGTATATTTTTAATTTTATAAAATTTATAGTTTTATTGCATTTTTTTAAGTTTTATGGTATTATAATACTTTTGTTGCTATAGTGTAACATTTTTTTATTTATATATTTTTCTAAACAGTATTCATTTATTATAATTTTGTTTTTGCCATTTTTCAGCAGTTCTTTTTAATTATATCTTCAGCTTCGGAATATTTATCTGTTGTTTTGAAAGTTAAAATTTGTATTCTTGGAAGTTCAATTTCATTATTATGAATCCTACTTCTTGTCCTTAAAACATTTTTGCAGTGTAAGCTGTAAATACCAAATTACTTTTATACATCCAAAATAATTTACTTTTTTTTCTTAAGCTTTTTTCACCAATGACTTCAAAGTTATTGGAACACCAATAACCTTATCATTGTTTGGCGCTTAATGAACTAATATATATATATATATATATATATATATATATATTTTTTTTTGTAAACTATTTAAATATTCATTCCCTGCACAGACTGGTCTGTTCAAAATATTATTATGGAATATTCCTGATGTTTAATTGGTTATTTGTGTATATGGACACAACAAACTTTTTAGATGTACGGATCAACTGTTCTTGAGCGCTTAATCTAAAACCTAAACATAGCAACGAGAACAATGCTACAGTCTTACGCCTTAGTTAAAATGCTAAAAATTCTGATATACCTAAATTTAAATTATCCTAACCTCAATCCCCAACTTGCTATTGTAAACCTCACATAACTCTTAAGGTTTACATTTTAAAATTTTCTTTGAGTTTATATTTCTTGTTTATTAGTTTGTAGAAAAAAAATACTAAGTGAGTTTCACTTAGTGTTTTTATTCTAACCTAATCTTTTACTGGGTTTTTCGTTTATTATCGGTTCATGTAGTGATAGTGTTAAGAAGATAAAAAAGCAGTTTTGAGATCAATTTTCAAACATGTAAACATTGTTTTGTGTTTATTAGGTTTTAACATTAGGCCTAGACATCTAAGCTTAACCAGAGTTGATCCGGATTTACAGAACGATGTGATTGTTTCTATATATAAGAGAATTGATCATACAGTAAAAATAGATATATTTTCTTAATACATTCACATTCTGTACAATGTACAACTAAAAGAATTAAAGCTCCCATTACAGATGTTGATAAAAAATAAATTTTAAGTATGTTCAAACATTACAGTAATATGAATATTAAATGGAAACGAAAACAAATAATTTGTACAAGTTTACTGGGCAGTGAATATTTTGCTAATAAGTATATAAGATCAAAGTTTTTTTGTTTAATTTTCCGTTAAAATTGATCAGAGTAAGATCGGTTTTATAGAAAAGTCTTTCCGATTTGTCCCGGATAAATCGTGTTCAGCATTTTTTTTCTAAAAATATAAAAGTGTATGCACAAATTGGACAAAAAACTATAATTGACGAGAAGTATGTTACCTTCAGTTTTGCAATTTGAGTTTCAGAGTTGACTCCTTTTAAAAATTAGTAGTTACAAAGTATTTCTCCTCTAAACTTATTGCGAAAGAAATTTTCGGTAAAGGAAATATTTTAAAATGTTTTTCGTAAGTTAAACCGCCTTGTACCTGTTCCTAATTTGTTTGTTGTTTCAAATTGTCACTTCGTATATTTATAGTTCCTATAGAAAGAAAGTTTAGGTAATTGAGGGTAGCAGTCCTTCTTTGGTGAATGTTACCGAGTTATTGGTTGTTTTCATTTGACGCTGGAAATAATTTTAGAGGAGAATTTACTGTTCATCTAACGAAGGAATAACTTTTGCTAACTTAATTTGTATAAACTAATATTATTTCTATTTTAGAGTTAAGTTGTATAGTTCGGTTAGACTTAAGGTTTACAATTTAAAATTTTCTTAGAGTTTATATTTCTTGTGTATTAATTTGTGGTAGAAAAAAATACTAAATGAAAGTTTTTCAGTGAAAAAAATAAAAAAAAGTTGTAAATAATTTTTTGTTTTTTTTTTTCCTAACCTTTACTGGTTTTTTATTTTCATTTATTGACCGCTTTGATGTCTTACTGATTTAAATCCATGGTGGCCAATTTTTGTCAATTATTCTGTCAGTCTCCGTTTTACATGAATTTGAAAAATAGATAATATAATTTTCAAGAGAAACACATGCCGTCATTTAATTTCTGTGGTAAGGTAATATAGTATTTTAATAGTAACTGGTAAAACATTTAATGTGTTTCTCAAGAGTTAGTATTTCAAATTGAAATATGAAAAAAAATAATTGTGGCAAACAGCTATCCTGCTAACAATGGAAGCAAATTTTAAAAAATAATGTATAAAAAAATTTTGAAAATTTGACAACCACCAGCGTTGAAATTTGCATAAATAGCGTTTTAAATTATATTAATAATACCAAAACAAACCCTGACCGCCGTGAGATTCATTTTTTGTACTTTCAATAAAATTTAAGAGCTAATTGTAAAGATTTTCAAATCTCATTACAAATGTTAAAATTTATGTAAAACATTGATTCTTTTGGAAGATTTGGAATGGCAGCCATTTTGAAACTTTTTCAAAGTGATGGTATATTGAAAACTGTCCCGTGATCTAAAAGTTAGGATTGGCATTCATTTCTCTATGGTTTGGATCTTACCATGATGGATATTATATTCCCTGGCACTGCGATCAAAGGACCTATATTGCAACAGTCCCGGATTCTAGTTCAGTAGACTGAGGTCCTGGAAGCCAAACACCTTTAGCGATCTGCTGGCAAAAGCCACACAGTTTTAGGTTATTCCATTCTACATCACCAACACGTACATTCCTATCCTAATCATGTGCACCCTCTAACCACAGTGCGCTGTAATGAGTCCCAAAGTTTTCTGAGTTGTACTCTGTCCTAGATATCTACTGTTAAGTCAAGAGGAACCTTTTTTGAAAGATGTTTATTATGTAAATGCCCTCTAAGGTTATCTCTTTTTTCCTGGTGTTGCTTTATTGCCACACTCATTGATAGCAAACACAGAGAAACCCACCTACTGCCAGCTCCAGTCCAGTGAACTCCGATGCAGATCCCAGTCCACCACCTCAACCCCTCCTGTGCCCCATAACCCAAGGTAGAGAAATCTAGTTTTCCAGAGACAGTGCTGCAGTCCTTTCGACTCTCTAGACCGGCTTAGACTTAATTGTTGGACCTGCAAGTGCTTTAACTGCTGCAAGTTGGAATAAATGTGAATTCAGGCCTAAAGCCCACTAGTTTTGAATTTGCCTAAACACAGTCATTACATCTGCCTGGAATACTGTCCCAAGGAAGTAACATGTTTCAGAGTCCAGCACCAGTCTTGTTTTCAAACCATCTGTTGCTTTGATACTTCATAGAAGTTGGATCAATGTGTAGATTGCATGCGCCATCAAGTTGCTGCTCCTTAGTCCAGTGTCCTTGCTCCCTTAACATTTTTTACCTGTATAATATTTCCAACTATAACACATGGAAAACGCCAACTGGAGTAAGTACTAGATGTAACCTGAATGGAATGCTTGAGTTGGTTACGCTCATGACTTAAACACTAGTGAAATTGTAAAACGGAATGCAATAATGTGAAAATTGTTTTAAAAAATGAATAAACCTGTGCCCTATAGCCATTTATTTAAAGGCATTAAGGTTAAGTCAGTAACATTCGTAATGGTTTATACAGTATCACATGTTCTCATTTACAAACATGTAAAACAGATGTTTTTTAACACTGCATAACCAGTCTAGTTATATGTAGAATGATTAAAATTTTTATTAAACACTGTATAATTATAACGGAAGGTAAAATGTATAACTTATCACTGGACAAGTCAAAATTGATTATTAAAACGTGGAATTCGGGAAAATAGGTACTTAACTGTAAAACAGTATTTGGTCAAACTGATGCCGTTAATGTGTGCCTAATTTTACAGGAAAACTAAAATGATATTCTCCAATGACACACACTTCTAAATTCTAGCCTAAGGTTGTACCATCTATTCCAAAAGCATCATTTTCTATCAATAATTGCAAAAATATCATCCACCCTTAGAATTTACAAACTTTTCTTATGAATATTATGAAATGAAATATGTTTTGCGCTATTTTATATATTTGCCTTATTTGTTGATAGAGGGGAACTGCTATGTATTATCAACTAATTTAAGAAAATCAATTAATTGCCAAGTTAATATCTTTGCAAGAATGCTGAACCATTATTAGATTCAACAATGCACGATTCTGTATATTGGAGTTATAGGAACTCCAATTACAAATATTGTATTGCATTTTATAAACAGTTCTAATATTTGTATCATTTTTTAAAATCGTTTTATGCAGTTACTGAGTTTAAAAATTTTTAAATCCATTTTTTTAAAAAAGTAATCATATTTACCAAAATGTAAAAATAAAAAAATATTGTTATTGAACCAAAAATGAAAATCATGTATTATGTTTTCTCTTTCTTTTTATTTTAATTACGATAATTTGTTCGAAAACACGACAAATTAACATAGCTAGTTTTTTAGCAACATAACCTAAAACTTATTGTAGCCTATCTACAAGAATTAATGTAAACTACCGATTAAATTTGTGCACTGGCATCATGTACGTGCAAAATCCATCACAACCAGCCCTAAAACATAGTAGGCTCCTACACTTTAAAATCTGAACAAATGGACTAAAAAGCTGTTAGAATTTGATCATATTTAAGTCTGACAGGCTGTACTATATAACTTATAATCAGTGTACAAATTTGTATTAAAATAAATTAACAGTTAAGTAATCAGGGGAAAACCTGCTAGCTAATAAGTTAGAATTTTATATTACTTTGAAAAAGCTCTGTTCTCTATCAAAATTTTTCTTTAAAAGAAATTGCTAATTTAACGTTGATTGTAAGGGTGACATTGTCAAACAAGTAAAAGGTGAAAAAGTAAATTTCTTAAGATTTGGTCTGCCATTTTGAAAAGTTTAACGGATTTTTCGGACCAAGTATGAATCAAATCTGAGCAAAAAAATAAATAAAAGGATCGTTGCCCATTTTAAGGTCCTGGGTCTGGTTATAACCGTATCTAGATATCAATCGTACAACTTTGAGTTGCACAAGTTTAGACACATCAGGCTCGTCGGTCGCCAAGGACAAATACAGACGAATATATGTACATACAAACGAACCGACGTAAAAATCTATTTTTTCCTTTCATAGGGAAATTTTTTTTTACATGAATACAATAATCTCTCTCTCGAGTAACAGAAATGGAAAAATTGTGTAGGACTAAAAAAACTGTTTGGGGGGAATTTAATGAACTTGTAGATGTTATAAAATTCTCCGTGGGGTGTTTATATAGACCCGTCCCGGACTAAAAGTTGGTAGCCCTGCTTGGAACAGATGTTGGGCTTGGTAGCGTGATGGGGAGTGTGGTTTATAGAGGTATGTGCAGTGTACATGCAATATATGTATACATAGGCCCTATATAACAAGGTGGGTTGGTTACTTATAAGTCAACAGCTGATCACGCATGCTTGGGTGGTTTTACATGAGCCACTTTGTAGTAGGCTTGGCATATATGTAACTTGGTGCGGTGGAAATTTCATGTTTGGAATATTTGTACAGAAATGATTGCCAATGTCATTACCTTATGCGGTGAAATAAACGTGATTGAATGTGGACCATCTCTCCTATACTATATCATATAATAAAAAATAGTATTTTAAAGAACAGTGTATTCTTAATTGTCAGCGCTCGTAACGTTTTCCGCCAATTTAATTGGTAACCGGACCGCTTTTATTGGAGATTTTTGTTCTCTTTCCCCAAGTAAAGGTCACAATTATGATAGGTCTTGCCGTTCAGCCAGTATTACAGATAAAAGCAATCACACTCGTCATTGTTAAACCAAAGGCCACCTTCTTGAAACGAAAGTAAATAGAGAGGACGTCGTTCGAACTTTGTGAAGTACTCGCATATCAAATTTCAAAACAATCGGTCAATGCGTTTGGCCAAAATTGCGTAATAAATACACCTAATGCCGAACGGCCTAGGTGTACAAAAATGTAATCGTGAACTTTTAAATTACCGGTACATTTAAAATACAAAAAATGAACCCTGACCATTGTCAAATGCAGTTACTTAATTTCAACCAATTTTTAAAAAATTCTATTTTACGCAGTTTTCAACGATGGTGAAGTAGATTACAAAAAAAACTAAGATAAAATGTATGAATGAACTATTTGAGATGGCCGCCATTTTGAAACTGTCGAACGAATTTCGATGGTTAACAAAATTGTTCAGTTTAATTACCAAAATCGCTTTTTTTATAGAGTAATCTAGGTAAAGTTATCTAAAGATCAGGATCGGCGCTCATTTCAAGATCCCGAGTGTGGGACTTACCATGATGGCCCAATAGCACGTTTTCCAAAGAAAATTCCCTGTTAACTAATTACGGATTGTGATCAAAGTTTGGTATTAAAAATATGCGTGTGATTTGATTGGTAGCGTTTTTTTTTACATGTTGGATTAGATTTATTTTATGAGAATTATTGCAATTACGTTTTTTGGATCGGGAGATGAAAATAAATAATGAGCCAAATATATTTTGTTATATTCTAAATGCTTAACGTTTAATAATTTATCTTGTAAACCCAAAACATAATTATTATTCTTTTAATGGCGTACTTTAATAAATCTTTTAATGCTGATTTATGTTCGACAATTTTAACGCGGATTTCCCAATCCTACCTCGACGTTCTTGATTTTCTCTGCCTGTTTTCTCAGTGATTGTTCAGTTCAGTTCAGCCTGGCCGCTTCTCATTGCACAAAGTAAAATATTACGGGATTTAAACGAATTTCGTTTCCCACAAAAAGAGTTCATTCATTGGTTTATTTTCGCCTTGCTGTTTCACATCACGCCCAGCAATGTCCTTTGATTTAGTGTGAGGTCAAAGGTCGCGCGTCACTGAGTTCGTACACTCGGGTTTTGCAAAAACACAAAACGAGCGACGGATTTTATTAAATTACTGTTAAGAAAAGTACTGATAAACCCCCCCCCTATTTAGGTGAGTGTTTCCTTTAAATATTTAAATGAATGTGAGAAAGTTTGTGTAATGTTTTTGCATAGTCGAACTTACTTAGTTATTATATGAAGAACTTTCCGCGCAGGTGGGTCAGAGGTACTGGCGGGAAATAAGCTACTATTTTACCTAAAAACATTTAGTGCAGAGTATAGTAATAAATATATTCCCAAGAATATTAGGCCTACATGAGTGTTTAAAAGAAAATATTTGTTATAAATCTAATCCTATAAAAATATTTTTTTCTCGGAGGTTTTCGATATGAAAATTCATTAATCAGATTTTTTTGGGGGGAAAATTTATTTTCCCTCTTTCCCGAGATACAATTACCTGTTTGTCATTTTTCCCGAAGAGACATTCTCGAGACGTTGGCATTGGGAGTTATCCATTTCGAGAAATTAATTGGTCAAGGTATTGTTTCCGCGGATTAACGTTTCTGGCTATATTTGTCTTAAAAAGGATTCGAGTTTTTCTTGAAAAAAAAATATATATATATATGTATTATATATATTATTATTATTTGCGCATAGACCCTGTTGGATCACGCAAAGCACTCCGACTCATGTTTTGCTCCTTCTAATCCTCCACACCTCCCTCATCCTGTCCCCATGGATCCTCTTCCGCTCCTCCGTCCATTTTACCCCTGCTCTCTTTGGGATTTCATTCTCTGGGACCTTCCAAACGAGCATCTTTCTCCTGTATGCGCGCCTGTCTTCAACATCTGTTTGTATTATATATATATATATATATATATATATATATATATATATATATATATATATATATATATATATATATATATATATATATATATATATATATATATATATATATATATATTATATATATATATATATATATATAATATATATATATATATACACACAATTTTGCGTCAAATATAACATAATGGAACAATCATTTCAGTTTTTTTTTAAATTCTCGTAAATTCGGGTAATTTTCAAGAAATGTATACAAAAAAATATAAAATATTTGAATGAAAAATTTTAGCTTCTAAAATTACATTCTAAATTTCAAAATTAGCATTTTTACAAATTGGCATTTTAATCTTAAAATTAGCATTTTCTACATTAAAAATGTAATCATTTTTTTTAATTTAAAAAAAATTTTAAACGGCATTTTAACCGACAAAAATTGCATTTTTAAATTTAAAAAATAACATTTTTTTTACTTTAAAAATTATTATTTGAACTTACAAAATTGTTATTTGTATCATATTTGGCCATTTAATCTTTCAAAATTAAAATGTTAACTTTTAAAATTATCATTTTTACACAATATTTAAATCATTACTCCTATTAATTTCTTTACGAATATTCGAAATTAATTTTCCAGACAGCGAAGCTCGGGTTTTGGTACTGATCTACGAATCAGTTTTCTACCCTGTTTCGGTTGTAAAATTGTTGTGTTTACAAAAAAATGTTTTTATAAATAAGATTTGAAGACACGGATGAAGTTATGAAACTACCCAAAAGTTACTGAAGGAAGGCGGCGCATGCGCAATCACAATTTCTCTTCTGCTCAACTACCAGTTGGTTCATAATAATTCTAATGTACCAGATTAATGTTTCTAAACAAATATGATTCAATAATTTAATTTTATTAATTATAAATCTAATAATAACTACTATCAGTACTGAAAACATCAATTTGACTTTCCAATATTCTATAGTACAGCACCTTACTGTGGAAACGCCTCCTGCAGCACTGACAGATAAATGAAAGCTATTAGATTCGGATAATCGAGGAATAAATCTACACAATAGAATCGACACGACATATCGATAGATAGGTTCATTGAACAAGGAAGCAACGCGTCCCGTGAGTAGTGTATGCAAAGCGCGGAGTTGCGCCAATGGTCCGTGAAATGCAAACATCACGTGGAATAATTGCGGGCACGAAGGGCAGAATGGTGTGCGGCTTGTCCAACTTGATCCAAACACAAACTGATGAGCAGAAAACGTATGGGTCGCTGCTTTTTCAAAAAAGAAATTAACCTATCGTTCGAGAACAATCGAAGAAAAGGGGAAATATGAAAAGCTAAATTTCTTAAAATCCTACTTATTAACGACATTGCAGTTGAAAACATTTCTGTTATTAATCTAAAAACAAAAATCATGTGTCATGATGAGGATGAGGAAACTTCCTTTTTATTTTAATTACGATATTTTTTTTCGAAAACACGACAAATTAACACAGTTAGATTTAACAACGTAACCTCAAACGTATTATCTATCAGCTGTTCAACGAAATCAGCTGGTCGTTACGAAATAATATAAAAAAACTTATCTTTTACTGTAACATAGATAGTTTTTAACAACATAACCTAAAACTTATTACAGCCTATTAGCTGTTCAATGAAATCAGCTGATCGTTTCGAAGTAATATAAAAAACTGATCTTTTACTATAACATAGCTAGTTTTTAACAACATAACCTAAAACGTATTATACGAATTAATAACTAAACCTGTATTTTTATTTATAAACCCTAGGCTATATCCTATATTGTTTGAACCCTGACAGCTGGCTGACTTTTGATGGTATTTTTAGTGGAATTTAGATTTTAACACTGATTATGATGGTAAAATCTGTTTTTTTTTTTTGCAAATTTGCTTTTATTACAACTAGAACAGCTATATACAGAGACGTTTTTATAGAAAAATTAGACAAAGAAAAGGTTTTTCAAAGCCATTAAGTAAATTAACCATGTGAGTTTACTCGAATTAGTAAAAACATTTCTTGGCCTAGTTAAAAAACACAGATCGCAGATTCCCACAACAATATTTTCCCTCGCCCACATTTATTTCCCTCTAGATGGTAGCACTGACTCGCCAGTTGTTAACAACATCTTATTTAAAATGTACATCTCGTCTGACTGTCGGCCCAGCGTAATCAAGAAATCTGAAATGACTTATATACAGCGCAAAGTAGCCGAATTGCGCGACAAGCCTGGGAACAAAAACTCAAGTCACACACCAGACAGACCTATAACTTAATGGTTCAAGGTTAAACAAAGGACATAAATAAGCCCGTTTTGTTTTACTTTTGTTTTGGCTCTATGCTTCGTGCGCCTACGTATATTGCTACCACAAAACAATAATTGTAAAAAAAATTTCTACGTTCAGTAAAACATTAAAGTTCTTCTTCGGTATCTTTGTCTATGAGTTTATTATTTTATTCACGTTTTCTTCTGTTCCCCTCCTTTTTATTATTCTTCTTCCACTTCCTCTTCTTTTCATACCTGTAGCGTGAACGAGAAACAAAAAAATTCAACTTTCTCTACTTTCTTCTCATTTCTGTTGATCTTCGCGTTTATCCCAATGTTGGATTAGTTCCCGAGCTTCACAATGTCATCTTACCGTGTAGAGTTGGATCTGCATCTACCTGTCCCAACGGCTCTTAATGTTCTTGTAATTTAAAATTGATATACCGTAGAAAATAAAATAGACATGTTTGGATTTCGGGATCTTCCCTAACTCGGGTCCTCTAAAGAATCAACTATCGGTGCTTCAACAAAATGAACACTATTGCATTACTCTATCAAAATGTTTCCCGTGAAGTATGTTATCACTGAGATATCTTCTAGAAACCCTTGTCCAAGTTAGTTTGAACCAAAAAGAGAAAAGTGAGAGAAGTGTAAGCAAAAACTGTTTACTTATATAGACAGTAACGATTCGTTTCCCCAGCACCGCCTGATTGGGATGTTCTTGGAGCATTTCCTGACGTATAGACCTGCCTATGGTCACCTCCGGACCTTTAAGTTCCCACAGAATCGACTGACCTCTTTACAGTATTTAAAACTAACAAATAAAATTACAATTTTTAATTCCTAACGCATAAAAATTAAACGATAAATGGTATAAGAAAATTGACAAACTGAAGATGCAAGGAAAAAATTCATTACTGGTCAGATTTTTGTTCCCCCTATGTACCAGCGAATTGTGACTATTTCAAATTTTGTTCTGATTCAGAACGAGAAGACTTCAGATAAATAAGCGAAATCTGTAAATATGATTTTGATAAATTATTTCTATCTATTGTTTATTTTACGATCTTTATGATTGATTATTTAGAGGTTATGTGGTTTGGTGGCCCATGGAATCGCGATCAAAGAATTTACTGTGCAAGTTTTTTGCACATATTCTAATTCAGCAGATCGGTATTCTCAGTGAGTTTTTACAGTTCACCGGCTAACTCATTCTACTGGAGGTTCTCGAGGTCCTTGAAGGAAAACAGTCTTTGCCTCCTGATGGCATCTGCAGTTTCCGTATCCATCCCAAATAGCCTACAAACGGTTTCGCCGTGGTTTTTGGCTGACAGCCATCCAGTCTTAGACTCCTACACCCAAGGTCTTCTGCTTTCAAGTTTAATTGCAAGCTCTTTTTCTGTCGCCTCCTGACTTTTCGTTTCGCAATTTTTCGCTCCCGATAGACATTTGTAGACGGCTGATGACGTTCGACCCCATCTAACTTCTTCCACTGCATGTTGGGTAGGTTTGACTACTGCCTCCACAATCTGATGCATCACTGTTTCTGGGTTATATGTCGTTATTTACAGCCCTACTTGTCTTGTTTTACACTCCCCAGGTCCACTTCAATCAGTTCCTTAGGGTTTTGGCGGTTTGTTTCCAGCCATAAAAATTCCAGTAGCAATGGACTGTCCGCCCGTACAGAATCTAGCAGAACTTTTGTTCGTTATCTCTGAAACTGTTAAATGCAAGCAAGTACACGACTAAACTAATCTAAATCATTCCTTTCCTTTAGTCTCCAGCGGTGTGCAGAACCACTTAAACTGAGAGGTATCCAGAAAAAAAATTTAAATTTTGTTTATTTTTCGTTCAACGTCCGTACCAGTACGCTACTGCATTAGCCCAAGTGTGCACAATAGTCGGACGTTAAACACAAAAAAAAAAAAAAAAAAATCAACGTCCGTACGGAGATGAAAGATCAGGGTTAACGGCAAAAGTAAAGGTTACAGGTAGTAACTGTAGTCTCGAACTTACCCCTGAGGTGAGCAAATTTACAGACACAGCAGACTGATCGGTGCCCTAACCACATCTGAATCGCTTTTTAACATGTATTATGTTTTAGCTCTGGTTGTGATGTTGGATATTGCGCGTAGCACAAATTTATATTGGTAGTTGTAGCAAAAGATCAGTTGTTTTATATTAATTCGTAACGATCAACTGATTTCATTGAACAGCTGATAGGCTATAGCAAGTTTTAGGTGTTAAAAACTAGCTGTGGTAGTTATAGTAAAAGATCGGTTGTTTGATAATTAATTCGTAACGATCAGCTGATTTCATTAAACAGCTGATATGCTATAATAAGTTTTAGGTTATGTTGTTAAAAATAACTACGTTTTTTATAATTTTTTACACGTTCACAATAATTTTTATACTTCTAGTAACTCAGTAAATTGATTACAGCAACAATTTGTAATAATGTCTATGTCTATCAGATCATTTTAATACCTTCTATATTCTAAAATTTCCCAAGAGATTAGTCATTGAATTAATTCGAAAGAAGATTGTTGTCGCATTTTTATTTTTTCATGGATATACATTAAAATTGTTTTTGAATAGGAATATTTTTTTTGGAAATATTGTTTATTTCAACAATAGCAAATACATGTTCTTGATACGTACTGTACATGGACTGGCCTCCTTTCCAACAGCTGATGGATTTGCATTGCTGAATCACCAGTATTGTACGGTACATGATATGCCAGTACAATAGCGCAATTCCATTCAGTGCCATTTTGATTATATCTGCACTCCTTCTAATTATGGAATAATTGTCAGACAATTGCGTTTTTCAAGATAATGAGTTACGGTACCAGCCCATACGCGCGGCAAATCTAAAGTCTATCTAATTTCGAAGCCAATCTGTGTTACTCATGTATCTGTGATATTGAATTTCTTTAATATCGGGCTGTATCTGTGGCAGGTGAATTAGCAAACATCGTCTTTCATTTTATAGGCGTTGTTTTTCCCATTGGAAAATGTGCTATTAGAGCGGTCATTATGGGTAACATCAAAGCTTGAGAATTTAAAATTAAAACCAATGATATTCTGACCACTAGAATACTATTTGAGGGTCGTTAAAAATTTTAAATGTATACTCGAGGTTCTGCTTGATATATATATATATATATATATATATATATATATATATATATATATATATAGATGTGTGTGTGTGTGAGAGTGAGTGAGAGTGAGAGAGAGAGAGAGAGCGCGAAATACAAAGTGACTTCGTAGGAAGATTAGCTGCACACCTGTTGAAAGGATTTAGACGTCCCTCGCTGTACCTGAGTCTAACACACACTTACACTTACAACACTACACTTACGACTTAACACTTTACACTTACACTTACATTTAGGGAGGCGATTATTATCGCCTCAATGTGCTTTTCGCCTTAAAATAATAACAACAACAAAATCATAGGAAGGATGCGCCCTTAATTTATTTATTGTTTGGAAGACTACTGTCAGTTATTTACGACCTAGGGACAGTATTACAAGTACATTGTCAATTTCACAGGACGTAATTAACCGGGCTAGTGTGCCATTAATCGCAGAACGTTTTACGTCAGGTCAGGCCAGCCCATTTTTTATTTTGTATCTTACGATGCTTATAAAAGGACAAAAAAGTGTTGGCTTTATTCAGTTGTAAAACTTTAGTCTTGGAACTAAACAGAAACCATCTCGCTTGGAACTAAACAGAAACCATCTCGAAGATGCGAAACGTATTTTGAAGTTAAAATGAGAAATCATTTAATCAGCCGGGCTAGTGTGCGTTAATCGCGGGACATTTTAGGTCAGCTCAGGCCAGCCCACTTTCTATTTTGTGTCATACGATGCTTGTAAAAGGACAAACAAGTGTTGGCTTTATTCAGTTGAAACACTTTAATCATAAAACAAAAACCATCTGAAAGATGCCAAACGTGTTCTGAAATCGTAATCGGAGCTCATTTAATGGTCACGGACGTTACCGTGGCATCTGCTTCAATAATTCATTTCTCAATGAAAATTCGCCAATAATAATTGCATTTACAACTTAAGACAATGGACTGGCAGGCGAAGGTGTTTACCGCTGTAGAATAAATCATGCAAGAAGTCAATGACATTGAGCGCGTGTCTTAGATAAATAATGGACACGAACAATAATAGGCTATAGTAATTAATTATTACATACAGACTGTACAATCATTTTCTTGCGTTAACAACTGCACATGTCACAACAGTGGGTATCTTCAACAATATATCTTTTGCTTTTAGTTTTCTTAAAAAGTTGTATTTTTGTCGTAACAGACCATTATGTATAGCTTACAAATTCTTTCCTTCCCTATAGTAAGTGTAAATAAACAGTGTACTCTTCATTTTATTGCGGGCTTGGGTGTTACCATGATGGCTTCCAATAACTCATTTTCCAATTGAAATTCGCTGAAAAGTGCATTGTGTAAATGCAGGCCTACATATTGTTAAAAGTCTGACAGTTTAGGAAGTTTAAAAAATGTGTATTTAATCATTTGAATTATTAACGTTATTATTGTTGTTTATTAAAACATTTGCCATCGTTTGTGTGTACGTATTATTACACAACGCACTGAGAACACTACAGTTCTCAACGATATAAACTTAGAACTTAGCAAATAGAATATAAGTTTTTTTTTATATTCTTCTTTTCTGCTAGGATTATTGTCACTATGTTCAGTATAATAATCTGCCTTCCCTAGCTTCGTCAATTCTTCTTTCGTTGACGCTTTTCGAAGAACCTCCATCTTCAAAAACTATTTCTATACTCGCTATTTTTAAAATAATAAAGTAAGACCAAACACTCAGCTCTGATAATGTGATTGGTCAAAAATTAAATGTCTCAGATTCTTGATAAGCCATGGCTGTGATCAGGCAAATTTATGACCTACTTGCGAACTTCTTGTTCAACCTTACAATCCCTCAGGGGCTCACACATTGTGAGTAAGGGTGTGGCGATCCCGAGATGCCCTAGCTGGATCTAGCCTTCCTTCATCTATCTGCTTTTGGGTAGAACATCGTAACTAAAGGGAAGCTTAGCTTAAGTATGCGGACTCTGGACTCCAGGCGACTTTCAGTTTTATTCTAGCCTTACCCATGCAAGATTGGCTCTCTATGGGTCAACATTCCATTTCCCTACTTACTTATAGAAACTGGTCAAAAGCGTAGGGAAGTGGAAGAGTGCACGTGGACAGTGATAATACCTCAGAGATGGAAGAAACTATGGCTGTACCTAACCTCATGGGACTAAAAAGCAGCGAATTGCTGCAAATTGTAGGGACGCTACTTATCTGCAACGAAAGAAAAGGCAGATGGAGTCGAACATCTCAAATCAATAAGGTGATCCCCTGTCAGAGAAACTTGTATCGAAAGTGCAAACTGAGAAGAGAGGAAGCAGTAGCAAAAGGTGTGATTAAAGCTAGAAGCAGAAGAAATCCCAGTGATCAAACGTGACAGAGCTGACTGGAATTGTTCTTTAAGGCAGGAGACTGTCAGCCAGTTACATTAAAACACGGAGTGCTTAGGTGAAAAACATAATCTATGATTGTGAGGTTATTGCCAGCAAAACCCTTGTTTTTTGTCTTCCAGGACTTTGAAGACCTCCAGCTGAATGAGCTAGTCCTACTCATTGTGGGAAGCAGAAATAGACCATTTGAATGCGGTGCCACAGGCCGCCGAACTCCATAACCTCTAAAGAATCACTCAGTTACTTGAGAAAGACAGTTGATACATACTCTAGAAACGGCGTGTACAGTTTCCTTACACACAAAGTACAGCAAACGTCCGAATAATAACAGTCGAGGCAGGTTTAAAGATTCAGAACAGTTGTAGAACGTAACTGAATCAATTTTCCGAACTCATCTTGTAATTCCAGGTGTATTCGTGGGTCTGAGGTATCGCTTCCTTTTCCAGAAGCTAATCTAATCAACACGAATCGAATTACGGCTGCAGCAGTTTCTTAGTTAAAGTTTACATCACTTTTAATAGGATCCGGTACGCACAGATGTTGGGATGTGTGAGAACTGTACCAATCTACTGTACCCGTACACTGACTCGGTATTAGTGCTTTATTATTGCAGAGTACGTGCATTTGTAGTTCTTAGATTAAGTTCCGCCAAGAAAGTTAGAATTCGGATAAATGATGCGAAAACATTGCAGAAACATTATTCCACCGGAAAAACCGGTTCAAAAAGACTATCGACAAAAAGTATCTTCATAATGTATTAAAATAGATTTATTGTTTTCAGGTCTTTTCATTTTGGTGAATTTTCGTTCAAAAAATGAACTATTAGAACTTCCATCATGGTAATACTTTGATGAACGATGGTCCTGACTTCTAGATCAGTTTTTAAGAAGTAATTGAAATTGAATATGCGTAATATTATTTCCTGGTAAGCATTTTTACATATTTTTTGCGTATAATCAATTGTAGCTGGTAGCTCTATCAAGTAATTGAATACAAATGAGAATGAATACAATACATCATTTAAAAAACAGTAACATAATATAATTCTTAATAATAGACTAGGCTAAACAGCAATACTGTACAAGCAAAATGTGATACAATACAAGCAAAATAGAAAAAAAATACCAGGAAACAATAACAAAACATCATTCTTAATAATACACATCACACTAAACAACAAAACTGTACTAGCAAAAACTGACAAATTACAATTAAAATAAATAAAAAATACCAGGGAACAATAACAAAACACCATCCTTAATAAATATCAGATTAAATAACAATACTCTACAAGCAAAAACTGACACAATACAACCAAAATAGAAAAAAAACATACCAGGGAACAATAACAAAACATCATCCTTAATAAACATCAGACTAAATAACAAAACTCTACAAGCAAAAACTGACACAATGCAACCAAAATAGAAAAAAACATACCAGGAAACAATAACAAAACATCATTCTTAATAATAGACATCATACTAAACAACAGATCTGTACTAGCAAAAACTGACAAAGTACAACTAAAATAAATAAAAAATACCAGGGAACAATAACAAAACACCATCCTTAATAAATATCAGACTAAATAACAAAACTCTACAAGCAAAAACTGACACAATACAAGTAAAACAGAAAAAAATATACCAGGAAACAATAACAAAACATCATTCTTAATAATAGACATCACACTAAACAACAAAACTGTACTAGCAAAAACTGACACAATACAACCAAAATAGAAAAAAAACATACCATGAAACAATAACAAAACATCATCATCCTTAATAATAAACATCAGACTAAATAACAAAACTGTACTATCAAAAACTGGCACAATACAACCAATATAGGAAAAAAAATACCAGGAAATTAGGTAACCCTGTTGGCAAAAACAGTTTTGGGCTTACCACCGTTAACAAAGCGTACAAACAAAGAACAAGATTTGGTCTGAGCTTATCTGATTTGTAATATAATAAATGATCTCAGGTGGTACCGTGGTACTAGCCCACTATGTGATATTAAACATCCCCCACCCTATATTAGGACATGAGAAAGTTCTTTAATATTTTCAATTTTCAACAAACGACTGCCTACTTTTCACAGATATTGATTAATTCCGTGCAGCTTTTTCATATTTCAAGGCATAATATTAAATTTTAGGTGTTTAATACAGACAGATTGCTTGTAAAATGTAAACCTAGATTAGACAGAATACAAAACTATTCCCTGCGCGAACAGACCATTGAGGTAGCGTCTCACGCACCTGAATGAAGCACTTTTAAATCTGCATTCTGAAATGAACTAAATGAACTCTCTCGGTTAATGAACTTACGTTTAAATAATTATTTGATCAAGTAGAATATCCTCCATAGGACTAGTTTTGTGCCTCTTGGAAGCCCTCAGAGAGACATGATATTATATCTAAATGCATGGTGACGTATCTGGTACTGAATGAGTGAGTTTTGTAAGATAGGTGTATTAATAAGCAACACCAGGCAAAATGGGATAACCTTCATGGATATTCCTATAGTAAGCGCCTCTTAGTTCCATGTGGAGAGCTTAAGGGGGCAGCAGACGTCTTGGGCAGAGCACCACTCAGGGAAATTATGGGGCTTATTACTGGGTACTGTGGTCTGAGGGTGCACATGAACAGGATAGGTACGTACCACGGTGAAACCGTGTAGGTTGTGCAGGAAAGAGGAGGAGACTGCAGGACACATAATCCTTGTTGGTAGGAGGCTAGAGGTTTTTGGTTTCCACGACCTAGGGGTCTTCAGCAGAATGAGCTAGTCAGTAGATTGTTGGAACTTACTAAGGGCATCAATCAGCTAAACTAGTACTCAAGAGGTTTAGTTGCACAAAGGTTTGTTGTCCGCAGTGCCTGGGTTTGTATTATCCCTTCTCTAGTTTGAATCTAATCTAATCTAAGGTAATTATTGCATTGTATTGCATTGTGACCTTTGTAGATCTATTGTTACTGAGACGCTCAGTTACAGCGTCTTATCCAGTTCCAGTGTCTTCATAAAGTCTGGAAATTAAAGGGGATTCAAGATGGATACGCTTCTAATTAGTTACTTCCTTATCGAGGTGCTTGTAGACGCTTGCTCTGCTAATTGCATTTCCATTTTTCTTGACCCTTTTTGCGGAGGTTTCGCTCCATTTGGTCGACCTTTTTATGTTGAGCGGTGAGATCCCGCTTGTTCTATTTCAAGTAGCCAGAGAAATGAGGTCCGCCCGTACAGAGCTCATGCATGAGTACAGCTAAGGCACACTGGGAGGTTTGATACACCATTAGGCACGGCTCGCTTTACACTTTAGCAGTGAATGTGTGTGTCTTGAGTAGATAAGTGAGAGCAGTATGAACTAGAGGTAAGGTGAGATCGCTAAGCCCATCAGCTGCCTCCGCCGAACAAATTTGGACACAAATCTGTCATTTAAAACAAAAACTAAGCAAATCTGATAGAACGGAAGGGCTTGTATTAAGTTCCAGCATGTTTTTTACTGTATTTGAGATTTTAGTGCCAATTTTATCGTTGATTGGAATGAAAATTCCTTTCCTCATTTGAGCGCGACAGTTGCGTGCCGTTAGAAAGAAGCGTGGTTTTTCGTCAGCAGTAGCGTGGTGTACAGGTCAATGAAGACAATTAGAACGGCCAGGACGGGCCGGGGAAGACACCGTGAGACTGGTGTTGATATGCACGCTGTAGGCTTACAACGTATTGTCCACGACGGCACGTAGGATCACGCGCGGAATGGCAATGATTGGAACGGCCGTAACAAACCGAAGCAAGTTTGATATGCGGGGCCGATGTTTAACCGAAATACGACAGCCCCGCGTTTACATACAAGTTGGCTGTTTAGGCGAGTCGATTGATTAACTTGTTTGCGTGTGGCAACTACAAATACGTAATGCGTTTTGCCACGTAATTTGTGCTTTTTTAACACGTGTGTAACAGATAAGTAGCCAGATTGTTAATCGCGGCACGCAGCTGTCTCGCTGACAGCTTTTCCGAAAGTAATTTTTGTATCTTCTTTTTTAAACTCTGATTTCAACGTCGTAATAATCGTTAAAATCTCCGTTGTAACGTTAAAATTACGTTGGAAATACCAAAATGTACCCGGGCAGCCGTCAATTTTTTTAAATTTCGATGGATTTTGAAAATTAAAAAATGCTAATTTATATAGTTTGTAACGCTGATTACGGTGGTTAAAGAAAAAAAATTAAAGACAAAACGTTACAAATTTTTAATTATTTAAAACGGCCATAATTTTGCAACTGTTGAACGAATATTTTGTTGGTTAACGAATGGTCCAAGATGGAACGGAAATCGATTTTCGTTCCAAATTTGAATTAAATTGGACTAAAATTACACACACACACGCGCACACACACACACACACACACACACACACACACACACATATATATATATATATATATATATATATATATATATATATATATATATAAACTGATATTTTACTATAACACAGTTAGTTTTTAACAACATAACCTAAAACTTATTGTAGCCTGTCAGCTGTTCAATGTAATCAGCTGATCGTTACGAATATAAAACAACTGATCTTTTACTATAACTACCAATGTAAATTTGTGCATTCGCATCACGCGACTCGCAAAATCACAACCACCAGCCCTAAAATACGATACGTGTTAAAATGGACATTCATTTGTGAACGCTATGACCGAGAGCGTATTCCGTAAGGCACTGTGGGAGAATGTGCGGCAGTGATATGTCGGCCCGCTGATTACACAGCCCGCACGCGGCAATTATATCACGCAGTGTACGCATTGTTGTCACGACCCTACACTCTGCAGTGTACAATTATAGCTAGAGAAACTTTTCATCTGTACAGTGTCGTGAGGGCAGTTGAAGTAGCGTACCTACTTGTTCAGTTATTAAGCAACCACCTGACTTTACTTGTGCTTTAGAAAGTTACACGTAGCCTTTGCCTACAACTACCTATAAACATTTTTAGGGCTATTGTGATGTTGGATTTCGCGAGATGCGAGTGCTCAAATTTATATTGATATATAACAGTATATTTTGCACACCGCAAGTCTTATATTAAATTAATTATAATTAAAAATTGCCTGTGTTTTTAGCCCGGAATCGGACCGGGGAAATTGCGTTTGCGATAACCACTACGCTACGGAAATTACGAAGAAGTTTGACAGATGTAAATACACGAAATGAACCTTTAATTTAATTTTAATAAATATGTACTAGTAAAAGATCACTTGTCTTTTTATTAATTCGTAACGATCAGCTGATTTCATTGAACAGCTGATAGGCTATAATACGTTTTAGGTTATGTTGTTAAAAACTAGCTAGGTTATAGTAAAATATCAAATAGTTGTTTTATATTAATTCGTAACGGACAGCTGATTTCATTGAACAGTCGATATGCTATAATACGTTTTAGGTTATATTGTTAAAAACTAGCTATGTCGCGGTACCCGAGTCTAACACACACTTACACTTACAACACTACACTTACGACTTTAACACTTTACACTCACACTTACATTTAGGGAGGCGATAATAGCATCAATGTGCTTTTCACCTTAAAATAACAACAACAAAAAACCAGCTATGTTAATTTGTCGTATTTTTGAACAAATTATCGTAATTAAAATAAAAAAGGAAGAGGATACATGATTTTTGTTTTTGGTTCAATAACAAAAATTGTTTTATTTATTTAATACTTTCTTTATTATAATATTGGAGTTTTACGAACTAGAATTGTCAATCGTAAACTTTTAACGTGTATTACGGGAAATCTCCAACATTACCAAGATGAATATCGATTAACACAATCTAAGCTACCATTTCGATATATTTATTAGCGTATTTCCATTGGCACATGGATATTCTAGCCGTCATCATAGTGCATAAATTTACATTCGTAGTTATGGTGAAAGATCAGCTGTTTTATATTAATTCGTAACGATCAGCTGATTTAATTGAACAGCTGAAAGGCTAAAATAAGTTTCATATTATGTTGTTAAGAACTAGCTATTATTTATCTAATAATTAGGATTATGACTTATTTTCATCCGTCTAGCCGGGTTTTACTGTCTTCGTAAAGGCTACCGCAATTTCGAAACCTTACTGTTTCATCTTCAGGCCATAATACAAAATGTCGAGGTCGCCACAAAGTTAAACAAAATATTGAAAACACCCGTCACAAACACTAACATAATTACACTATTTTTATTAAAATACTGAGTAACGACATACGAGTTGCACGTATCGTTTGGCCACGTATCGTATTATCGTGCGTGTTTTAATCGTGTAATTGAGTTTAGTGTTTGTGACGTGTTTTAATCGTGTAATTGTGTTTAGTGTTTGTGACGTGTGTTTTCAATGTTTTGTTTAACTTTGTGACGATCTCGACAGAGGGATTTGTTGTTGAAATTTAATACACATAAGCACTTTTGTTAGCACGCTCACGTTCGCAATTTTAGTCCGATTTGATTCAAATTTGGCTCACAAATCAATTTTTGTAAATGTTTGTTAATCAGAAAAAATCAATCGTTTAAAAATCAAAAAATTTCTTTTACCGAACCAAAAATATAAATCACGCATCATGTTTTTTCTCGATTCCACTAGGCTGTTGCTCTTCAGTCACAACATTTTATTACTTGTAACATTTTCATCGTTAATTTCATTTTTTTTGTTTTAATTTATTTTCTAATCGTCGCACTCTTTCTCGTTCATTTTTACCTCAATCTTTGTTCTTCATTTAGAACATATTTTTTAAAATAATTTTATTTAGAAATCGTATTTTTAACATAACCTCAATTGAAACGATATTGAAACAACAGCTGTTGTGCGAAATCAGCTGTTTAGAAATGGTCACAATTACATTTTTATATACACAATAGCAAGCAACGCGCTAAGTATACTTATATGCAATATGACACTGGCACGCATCGCGCAAAATCCAACACAACCAGTGCTAAAACACGATACGTGTAAAAACGTGGAAGTTAATTTTTACTGTTGGGTTTGTTTATTGTAAATTGTTCTAACTTCAGTTAAATTTGACACCGATCTGAGTTACGAAAGAACAAAGTGTAATGTTTATATTTTCATAATAATCCTATTTACGTACAGGAGTATGTGAGGGCAGCTAGCATACTTTTAACATATCTGGCATCGATCTTTGTGCTGGGGCCAAATGTTCACAGAAATGTCCGTCCGTCTAGTTGCGTACGGAATCGCAAATGAAGAGAAAATATGTATATTTTGGTACGTGAAAGGTGGAACGGTTGGCACACTTGGGCGAATGGCTTTTCGGTGGATAAATTCCAAATGTGGCGGATACGATTTTGAAATTATTCTTACGGAAGTTGGTAACAGTGTAACATCGCTTTGCTAGAAGTCATTTAGACCCGATATCATGAAATGTAAACCGATCCTGAACACTGTAACACACACACACACACACACACACACACACACACACACACACACACACACACACACACACACACACACACACACACACACACAAAGCGATTGTTACACCCTGCTTTTCATTTACATTCTCCGTATACACAAAATTATGCAAATAGACCTCAATAGTATAGGACAAAGTAAGTTACTGTACTTTGTGAGTACAGTATATTATCCTACAATTTTTTAAATGTTCTGCAGTGTCACTCTCTTGTTTTAGATTGTTTTATATCGCGACACTCAGCTGTCTCGCTGACGTGATTGAAGCGTAATTCCAAAAGTATATATTTTTTCTTAACCTTGTATGTGCGTGCGCTCGCGCTCGAGTGTGTGTGTTTTTACGTGTGCGAGCGTATGTGTGTGTGCGCGCGCTCGTGTGTGTGTGATGTGATTGATTGAGTCGTCCGATGACGGGCAGCACAGGAAGGGCATCAGCCTGGACCCGGATGGCGCATTGCTATTCCGCAGACAGTACGACACAACGACAGGAAGCTCGGCCGAGACGTGCCCAGTGCTCGTGAGAAATCTATTTACATGCCAACAACGCCCTCAGAAAAATACCTTTTACTTTGAACGTTGGAGTCGAATTATTGTTTTACATAAAGCAATGTGGTGAAACGTAATGGCGGGTCGTTCAGCGGAATATTGTATTTTTGACGTTGGGTGGTTTCTGGGGTGCCCATAGTGGGAGGTTATCGCTGAATTTGAGCCTTTGGTATTTATGCAGCCTTTGGTATTTATGCAATGTAGGTTGTTATTTTTCAAATAGTGATTTTTGAATATTTTTTTCTTTTATTACCTATTTTAATATGTAATTAACAGGCAGAAATTTTTTTTAATTACTTGCCAGTTTAGGCTGTTTTACGGAACTACGTTGTGACGTCATCGCTATTTACATTGCATGGAACGTACTAGATTTACTACGTAGACTTACTGCTCATATGTGTTATCACATTCGTATAGGCGTTACTTAATACGTATTATTTTGTTCGTTTTTGTAATGAAAACTTTTTTTAAATGACATCCGTTTAATTAATAGGTTCTTCACCCAACATCATGTCAGTTAGGTTCTTCACCCAACATCGTGTCAGTTAGGTTCTTCACCCAACATCGTGTCAGTTAGGTTCTTCACCCAACATCGTGTCATCGTCCCCTTCTCAGTCTCCGTCCCCGTCGACGTCTCCGTCTCTGTCTCCGTCCCCATCCCTGTCTCCGCGACAATCTCCGTTTACGTCTCTATCTACGGCTTTGCGTCCGTCTCTGTCTCCTGTTCCGTCTCCGTCTCCTTCCCCGTCTTCGTCCCCGTCTCAGTCTCCGTCTCTGTCTCCGTCTCCGCGACAATCTCCGTCTACGCTTTCCGTCTCTATCTACGTCTCCACGTCCGTCTCCTTCCCCTTCCCGTCTCAGTCTCCGTCTCTGTCTCCGTCTACGCTTCCGTCTATATCTACGTCTCCGCGTCCGTCTCCTTCCCAGTCCCCGTCTCAGTCTCCGTCCCCTTCTACGTCTCCGTCTCTGTCCTCGTCTCCGTCTCCGCGACAATCTCCGTCTACGTCCACGTTTACGTCTACTCTTCCGTCTCTATCTACATGTCGGCGTCCGTCTCCGTTCCCGTCCCCGTCTACGTCTCCGTTTACATGATGAACAATAAATAAAAATCATGCATCATGTTTTCTCTTCCTTTTTTACCTTAATTGCGATAAACTGTTTGAAAACAGAACAAATTAACATAGCCACTTTGTTAACCTGAAACTTATTATAGCCTATCAGCTGATCAATGAAATCAGCTGTTATTCACGAATCAATAAAGTAACTGATCTTTAATAAAACAAACAAAATTAAATTAACGATTCACTTCATATACAATAAATTGCTCAAATGTCTTCGTAGTTTCCGTAGTGTAGTGGTTATCACTTGCGCAAGATCTCCGGTTCGATCCCTAGCAGATCAAATATAATTCCTCGCATCAGCATCATGCGTCTGCATGAAAACCAGCCTAAAACATGATACATGTTAAAAAAAACTGGGTGTTTTTTTGTAAAATAGAGCATTATCCCGTGCCAAGGTTTTGCTATAAGTTTACGAGTTGAAACTTTAACGCCTATGTGACTTAAGTTTCGCACACGGTATGGCGGCGTAAAAAACCTCCGTTTACGTCATCGTAAGTTTGAAGCGGAGAGATGAACGCTGGTCAAGAACGATTGTCAGCATGCAGTCGCGACTACATTCCACCCGTAGCCTAGTACCTGTTGATACGGTAGGCGACGGATTTATAGTAAAGTCGCACGAACCCCAAATAAAGTGATCATCGGAAGACTATCAATATTGATACACGCTATGTTATCTATGAGACAAGGTATTCCTCCCCTGCTGGGTCGCGAGGCCCGTGGACCGTGTAAATCTTGCCTTACAGTTTATGTGGTGCTACGTTCTCGCTTTGCTTTTACATGAGCCACCAGTAAAGTATGAGCTGGTGAGTCAGCGGTCCCGGTCAAAATTTCTGACAAATAACGGTGCTTGTTCTGTTACTGAGACAGTCTTTAAAAAATTTCTGTTATTGAACCAAAAATAAAAATCGTGTATCATTTTTTCTTCTTTCTTTCACATTTTAATTAGGATAATTTGTTCGAAAACACGACGCATGATTTTAATTTTTAGTTTAATAACAGAATTTTTTTTCTCTTAAAAATTATAATTACGTGTATTGTATTTTATTAAATAATATTGTATTTATTTTATTAATTGTTATTTTAATTACGATTTTTTTCGAAAACACGATAAATAATAGCTAGTTATTAACAAAAATACATAAAACTTATTACAACATATCAGCAGTTCAATGAAATCATCTGATCTTTACGAATTAATATAAAACAACTGTACTTTTGTTCTCGTTTCCTTTTTATTTTAATTAGGGTAATTTGTTTAAAAAAAAGGCACAAGATTTTTATTTTTAGTTCTGTTGAATGTTATTCTTTTTTTCTTAAAGATTATAATTACATGTATTATATTTTAAAATAATCTTATATTTATTGTATTAGTTATTTTTCTTAAAAATTATAACTACGTGTATTGCATTTTATTAAATAATATTGTATTTATTATACTAATTGCTTTTTTAATTACAATTTTTTTCGGAAACACGATAAATAATATTAATGCAACATACAGATAATAATATTAATAATAATAATATTAATAATAATAATATTATTAATATTAATAATAATAATAATAATAATAATAATGCCACCGGATCATATATTTAACTAATTATGACCTATTTTCTTACGTCTAGTGGTCTTTTTTATTCACCTCGTAAAGGCTACCGCGGTTTCGAAACCTTACTGTTTCATCTTCAGGCTGTAATACAAAATGTCAAATCCCTCTGTCGAGATCGTCACAAAGTTAAACAAAACATTGAAAACACTCGTCACAAACACTAAACACAATTACACGATTAAAACACACGTCACAAACACTAAACACAATTACACGATTAAAACACACACGATAAAATTTGGTTTGGCCAAACGATACGTGCAACTAGTATGTCGTTACATTCCGAACTCAGTATTTTAATAAAAATAGTGTAATTATGTTATTGTTTTTGACGTGTGTTTTCAATGTTTTGTTTAACTTTGTGGCGACCTTGACATTTTGTATTATGGCTTAAAGATGAAACAGTAAGGTTCGAAATTGCGGTAGCCTTTACGAGGACAGTAAAAAAAACTGCTAGACGGAAGAAGAAATAAGTCATAATCCTAATTATTACATAAATAATAGCTAGTTATTAACAACATAATATGAAACTTATTTTAGCCTATCAGCTGTACAATGAAATCAGCTGATCGTTACGAATTACTATAAAACAGCTGATCTTTCACCATAACTAAGAATGTAAATTTATGCACTATGATAACCGCTAGAATATCCATGTGCCAATAGAAATTTGCTAATAAGGAAATGGTTGATTAGATTGTGTTAATCGATATTCATAATTTCTGGTAATGTTGGAGATTTCACATGACACACGTTAAAAGTTTATGATTGGCTAGTTCGTAACACTCCTCGCA